>OAMR01000242.1:1691104-1714703 GCA_900205405.1 Echinochloa crus-galli | reverse complement strand
GCACTCTGTCTTTAAGCCATTGCATACTCTCTCATCCTGCCTGGGACATTAGTAATTGGTTCAGATTTTTCCCAACCAGTTCTAGAGCTAGGCCCTTGCCTGGGACATCAGTTCAAGTTCTGTGATCCTAGCCTTGAACATGTATACTGTGATTTCTTTTCTGAATTTAGTTCCATGAATTTTTGATGTCCTTCAATTAGCAGAACTGACTTTTATTGTTTCTCCTGAAGAAAACAGAGTTCATGGTTACTGTGACAATAAAGAAGATCGACAACACATGGTGGTACAATGCATGTGAAAAATGTATGCGAACAGCTAAAACTTATGGTGATTTGTACAAATGTGCTGCAGGCCATATTGGAAAACCTGTCCAAAGGTCAGATGATACTCCAATGCCATCCAAATCTTGATCCTAACCACCTTATAATATACTGCTATACTACCTCATCTGTTCTACCACTGCCTACAGGTACAAGCTAACCATAATTGCTGGAGATGAGACGGGAGACACCAATTTCATCATGTTTGGAAGGTGGGTTCAACGCCTGACAAAAAAAACTAACAAGAAGATTGCCAAAAAGCTGCTGCTAGATGAAGACCCTGACAATGAAGATGATACTTGCGCAGATGATACTGCCAAGCCTAGGTACATCACTACTCTCAAGTTGCTACATAAAGTAGAAGTCTGAATTCCTTCCTATGACTTGTGATAGGGACATCACTACAAGTTTAGTTCCATTACTGAATACATCATCTTCTGCCAAAACTCTAAAACGCCAAACTAATACTTGTCTCTCAATCATTACTTTTACAGTTGAAGTGTTGATGCTTAGAAGAAGGGATGGGCTCGTTTTGTGTTGTGGATGTTTCATATGCAATCGTTGTTCCTTTTGGATCCCTCGTGGCCGCAAACTGTGATCTACCTCATGACCATTTACTAATTTCCACTCCTATTTTGATCAGCATTCCAAGCTGCTTACTGAAAAGTTTGGTAGCTACTAATGCTGATTGACGAATGTAATATATGGCTTGACAGAACCTACGGGCTGCAGATGCCGTTCAATCTATGAGACTTTATCATGAATTTGTCGTTCTCCAAATGCACCTTGCTATCTTTAATTTGTTGGATTTTGAAGTTTCTTTGCTGTTCTCATAGGGCGCGCATAGCGCGCGGTATGTTCTAGTGGAAGAAGTGAGGACCTGTATGTGCCTTCACTAGATTAGGGCATGGAAGAAGTGATAACTTTTATGGAATATGTTTAGTGCTTCCCTTGAGTTACTCTTCCTACAATGGGAAAACATTTCTTGTAAATGTGGTGCTCCCATGAGCACGTAATCTTGCATACTAGGAACTAGGGAAACCAGTCTGGTTATATTGACGTGGCTGGTTACTTTAGGCTTGATGTGCACTCAATTTTGTTGCAATTGGATTCATATTCTCTTGACTACCTATCAGAGGTGAATCAATCGGTAAATACAAGGCAACGGTTGTTAAGTATGATTTATTATTGAGAATGACGAATTTCACACACTGACCATTGGTCCCCTACAGATATAACATTAGTAAAATATTTGGAATACGGAAATATCCCTAATAAATTTTATTGTGCTATTTTTTATATTAATACATTTTATCATGTTAGCAAAGAAAAGTGATTAGTACTGGGCACTCCAAAACTACAATTTTAGTTGATTAAAAATCAACTATTTTGTTTAGGCCTCATTTAGACACAAATCATTTCATGGTTACTTTTCTTGGAAAATTGCTAGATGCGATGGCATGTTTGTAAGGAAAAAAATCTGTAAAATTAAATAAACTTCATTTGTAAACTTCCAATGTTAGGGAGGATAAAGGTGTGTAGAGAGATGAACACCGGAACAAAGGGGTTGTGGTTGAGGAGGTAAGAATTCCAGCCTTATCTTGAGATTGTGAATTTCAAGGATGGTTTGCATGTAGTTTGGTATTTCTGTATCACCTAGAATACTTATCACCAATAACCTGGGTTCAATTGAGAAAGTTTAGAGGCGTGGATTCCACAAGTTTCGTCGAAAACTTTTTTTAAAATTTGAAACTATATAGAGCGAGAGCGACGATTCCCTTCGAAACATGTAAATAGGTTATTGGGAAGTACACATTGGGCCGCGGTAATTAGATGTTGTGTTATAGGTGGCCGTCAATTTCATGTAGATGAATGTGAGCGGCTTCCGTGGAGTTAACACATGATGCTAAAGAAAGAATGTGATGATGGCTTGTACAGTAGTAAGGAACAATTTTATGAACGGTGGTGGAGAAGGGATATGATGTGCCTTTCGGCCGTAGTCAATTTTTATCGATCAAATCTGAAGAGCTGCAACATGGCGCTTAACTTGGATGGATGGAGTAGTATCGACCCAAGATGAAATATGCAGTTGATGGCTAATGCAGTAATGCCCATCACTTTTGAAAAATCTCATGCAGCTGATGGTTAATGCCACGCTCAGTTGTGAAATTTTTTATTTTTGGTTAAGCGCTTATTAAACATGGATAAGTACATGTACCAATTGATCATCTTGGTTTCGTTTTTATGTACTATCACGCTAACCTTAATTCGTAATTTATTTGTTTACCTTGAAACATTTTGTTGCCATCTTAAACTAAACAAACTATATTTAAATAATTTGTATACATCACGTGGTCTGATGCAGAAGTAAAACACGTGCATGCCGCACAGGGGCGGGCCCAGGATTTGAGACATGGGTATTTAAAATTTCAAATGGTGAAAAACAGAGATGGAGAGCTATTAAGTGCTCCGATCGTCGTCCAGAGGGGCTCGTCACTCAGTGCCGCGACACGTGATATTCACTGCCAACGCACTTTATCGTGGCACATGTTCAAGCCAGAATCCCCTCACCGCCTTTTTAATATGCCTCTACGCCGGCCTTAAGGTTTCTAATTCGAGTATCAATTGACTGAATGAGAGAAAAAAATCAAAGATAAGGGAACAAACCATGTCACTAAAGACTGAGCAGGCATGGAACGGTCATTGTGCCAGGAGTGAGTGAGTGGTCTAGAGCTAGGGCGGATTCGGCGGAAGAAGCGGAGCAGGATGACTATTTTTTTAGTTTGATGGCATGTTTAGTTCAGAGAATTTTGTGGAACTAAAGTCTATTAGGAGGAGTAAATATAAATTAATTACAAAACTAATTACACAAATGAACGGAAAAATTGCGAGACGAATCCATTAAGCCTCACTAATTCGTCATTAGAGATTGTTTGCTGTAGTATGATGTTGTCTAATCATGACATAATTAGGCTCATTATATTTGTTTCGCCAATTGAGGGAATATGGAATGAGTTTTGTCATTAATCTACATTTAATACTCCTAATTAGTATCCGAAGATTGATGTGACAAGTGGTTGGAGAATATGTTGGGAACTAAACAAGATCTAAAACTAAATATTAACATGCTCATTTTTCTTTTCTATATGTATACATAGCATACACTATGTATAAAATAAATTTTGCACAAAACAATGGGTATTTAATAGAATACCAATGCATCAACATTAGGCCCGCCCCTGGCCGCACATGCACGCTACTAGTCTTGGTAACGATTATTTTCAAATATATTCTCTTTATAATATATAGATAGATAAGCTAGACAATTCCGAGAACAATCAAAATAATCTGGCTCATTACATAAGCATAGGGTAGCCAAATTACAGTGTAAACACATCCACTTTATCCTCCCAATCCTTTAAACCAAAGGCAAAACTAAGAACGAGTCTCATCCCATCAAACCAAACACAGGATAATCTCATCCTAAAATAGAGATGGACCGTCTCATCCCACCTCGTCTCCGAACCAAATACACGCTTACGCAATCCGAGAGGCTTACCATTCAGATCCAAAAGCATCAAACTAACTTAAAAAGAATGGAAAAAATTAATCTGGGACACAGTAAAGGTCAGTGTGAGAATGAAGGAATGCACGACTGCAAAGCGCTCCACATTCATAATAACCACTGCAGAGTTTCTATCATAATCATCAATATGATGTGCCATCGGGTGTGTTTAGTTGTAAAAGGGGTGGGTAAAATTAAAAATCACATCGAACATTGTAGCGCACTGTAGCTCATCGTGTACATCAAAACCATGTATTTTTTATTTAACTACATTTAATGCTCCATGCATGAGAGAGATTCGATGTGATAGGTGAATAGTGAAGTTTAGAGAGAGAATTTTAGAAAGTTTGTGGGACTATTCAGGGCCATCCTCACTTTTCATTCCATTGTTTCTGTTTAACCTGATTGCTCGTGACCGGTGCACTTTATTGCAACTTTGTGAATTCAAGAACTTTAAGAAAAAACACTGGCCCAACCCCAATGGTGTGGCCCCAGGGCAGAAAGTCATTCCACCACGAAATTCATAAGGACATGAAACCATCAGGGCAGAAAATCTCTTATATTCATAGGAAAAGAAAGCAGATAGATGCCCAGGCAGGCTCCAGAACGCAGCAACAGTAGCCTCATAAAATTTCAGATTCTTCTCAGGAACATATGCGGATTTCCTAGCCAAAACTTGCTGCAAACTTTGCTTAATTTCCCTAAAAAACACAAAATGGCAATACAGCCCGGAGAGCAGCGCTATCTCAGAATCCTAAGAGCATATAACAACCACAGGTGCACCTTCTGAGGCACTCAATGGCAATACAAAATGCAGATTTAATTTCATACAGAAAAGGATAAGTTTCATAGTAGCACATATTAAAACACTACCTGAAGAGCAGCGCTATCTCAAAATCCTAGACTCCAAACCCCCATGGTTTGCTGTCCAGGACTTACATACTAGGATGGTTTACATCAGGCAAATATTATTGTGACAATTGATATCATGGTTCTTACATCCAGAATGCCACAGGATACTCAAGCATTGCATCAGTAACTTTATGAGGCACGGTATAGTATGAAACCCGGCGGCTGTTCCCAGTAGTCAAATCTCCATTATTGTCATACCTCAGTGAGAAGGTCGTCAATCGCAAAAAGCGGTTCCTCACATTCGCCTGACTGCCAGAGACCTCATCCATCTCATCAGAATGAGTCAGCTGATCAGCTTCGATGTAGATGGCCTCCAAGAGGCAGAATTTGCTTCCACCACCCATGTAGACCAGGGTGGCACCTATATGCATCTCGGCTGGGACCTCGCTAAACAGCTTCTCCTTGCTGAGCTTCAGTGCTGGGCATTGCTGGTCGCTGGCATCAGAGTCGGTAGCCACCACATCACATGCGCATATGTGGCCTATGTCGTAAGGATATCTAGAAAGCCCAACCCAGGCATCCAACTCTGGGTCAAAGTAACCACGTCCCGTGAAGGGCAGCTGCCACGGGCCATGTCGCCTCCACTTGTAATCCGTCACAGGCACCACCACATCACAGCTGAAGGTGGCAGGGACATGAGACTGCTCAACAGTGCTGATGAAGATGGAACGCTCATCAGGGTGCACAGCATAGGAGGTGACAAGGTCACACCGAAAGGTTGGCATGGGGAGCCTAGACCACGACCAAACAAAGTTTTCCCAGTTGGCATCATCATATGCTAGTGGCGGGGGGAGCATACAGAAGGAGCTGCTACTCAGGGCAAAGAGCCGGCCACAAACTGGAATGTAGATGGCATTCAGCATAACCTTCCATGGCTCAGGGCAACAGATTAAAGCCTTCTGATGAATGTCAAAAACAAGAGCGCTCATCCCAGGGTCCTTAGACATGCAAGCCAAGATATTGTTGTCAAAAGCACCCGCAATGGACTTGGGCTTGCCTCGCGGTGCCTGGAAGCAGAACAAGGCAGACGGCAGACTATACTTGCCGGTGCAGATGGCACCACTCCGTGCAATGCCCACAGGTCTCAGTTGAGGACAAGTGTTGGAGGACCACAAATCAATCTCGCGGATGATATATCCAAGAGACCAGTCATCCAATACAAGATAGAGGTGTCGCCGCTTCAACATACTCGTTCGATCCATGTAGCATTTTTCCTTCCCCTTCAGCATCCTGCTCTCAAACATCCTACTCGACGGATTTGATTCTTTCCCTAGCCCTGTAATTTGAATTCGAATCAATTGTATATAAGAATCGATCCGCCTTAATCCTACTCTAGTAAATCGACAAATTCTAAGATCCCATAAACCAATGGCAAAATACGAATCATCACCACAACTCCACACTTGTACAACAACTTAAGTCGACAAATCCAAAGATTCAAATAATCCATCGCAAAATAATAATGAATATATCCCCAATCCTACTCCTACTGCAACTAAAGTCGAATAATCCTTAGATGCAAATCTGAATCTGAATCAGAAAAAGGAGCGAAGGAAATGGGACGTTCATACCTCAAATCGAAGATAGACCGTGGAAGAGAGGCTGGATCGAAGATAGACCGTGGAAGAGAGGCTGGATCTAGCGCGTTAAAGGCGGCGGGGACTGACGGGTGTGTGGGATCGAGACGGGAGAGGAGAGACTGGATCCAGGCGTGAAAGTTGAAACGCCTGAGGGAACCCTAGGAGGGTCCGGATACGGTGACAGGCAGTGGGCCTAATGGGCCGTTTCGGGACGAAACGAAGTGAAAACAGACCCAGCAAATTAAAAGGAAAAGGTCCATCTTACCTCCTCGTCTACCGAAGTTTGATTTGCCGCCCCCGTCTATGATACCAGATAGGAGACCTCCACCAACTAACAAAACCGATTAATGTTCCTCCCTTACTAATTTTGGACCCTGATTTTGACTGTTCATATGCCACGTCACATAATGACATGTGGGACCTGCTGACTCACTCTGTGCCGGCGGCTGAACAGGCAGGAAGGCCTCCCGGCGCCGCCGCGTCACCATGTCGAACGCCACCACTCACCTGTCGGCCAGAACCACCTCCGCGACCTGGAACGGCAGCAGCTGCACGTCGCTGCGACGTCGGCATCGGCGCGCACGACGTAGTGGAGCGTGCCCCCCCGGAGTCGATCTCCCACTAGGCGGCGCCCAGTGACAAGGTTGTACCCGATGGCGGTGACAATGCTGGTCTGCCACCATGCCGTCCTGCTGGCTGCCATGCCAAACGCGGGGACGAGGCCCTCGACGAGCGCGACCGCGTCGGCGATCCACCACGCGCATGCCTACGCCCGCTGGCACCACGACGGAGGCGGAGCAGGTGAGGGCCAGCCGCTGCTCGCGCGCGGTCGTCCACTCCTTAGAATAGCTGATCCACGCAAGCGCAAGCATGGGCCACGAAGGAATCATGATTTGAGAGATCGCTTGAATGTTTGATTTTTGTGCTAGCTCATTGGTTCTTGACTTCTTGCTTCGTTCGTATACCATGGTTGCGTGAGATGCAGGGAGACGAAAGCTTCAATTAGTGGTTCCACTCAATTGGTTGCTTCTCGTGTGTGACCTCCGGTGGCTGCAGAAGCAGTAAGGCCGCACCCTCCGACATGAAAGCGGCTTCAGCTTGCAAGAGTGCATCACTAGTGCTCCTCAGCCTCATGGCGCTCGCCCTGGTTGCAGAGTCTGCAGAGGGAAGAAGAGGAACCTGGAAGGGAACCAGAGCCCGGAGCGGACTCGAAGGCGCATACAAGGGTGAAGTCACCGCCGAAGTTGTAAACGCCGGCGTCGAAGACAGCGACGACCGCGGGGCGCGGCCACGCATATAGACTACGACAAAATGCTCTCTAAAAACGATGTCTTCAACAAGAAAACATCACGTATACGCGTACGAGCCATCGTTGCCATGATCCAACCACTTAAGATCAGATCATCGATTTTCATCGTAGAGAGCAATCCATTGAGCTTCAAACAATGCTTCAGCAAGACTATTATCGGGGACAACAATAAGGGGTCCCCTAATCAACGGGCTAAACACCCTCAAAAACGTCAAAACCAAACTAATGACTAAGATCTTGTGGGCCAAAAGTCATACCAACACCATCAGCCCAGAAAGGCCGAGCAAGGCCCGGCCCGCACACGAGCTCCCCACCGAGGGGCGCGAGGCTCGCACCACATCTCCGCCTCGCTCGAGGGTCGCACGCCCCCTCGAGCGAGCACTGTGCAATCTCCGCCTCGCTCGAGGGTCGCGCCCCCCTCGAGCGAGCACTGTGCGGTTTCCGCCTCGCTCGAGGGTGTCCGCCCCCTCGAGCGAACCCCGCAGTACTTCCGTCTGGCTCGAGGCTTCCCTTCAACCTCTCCAACCGACAACGACATTTAATGCCTGCTCCATCAGCCGGACGCCAAAGTCAAAAGACAATCTTTGCCCACGCCACGCCACTGACATCACCAGGCCCACTGTTTCACCTGCTCCAATCACTGTGCGGCCTCACCACCACTGTGCAGGCGTGCGCCGCACTGTGCGAGGTCCTGTGCGGACTTGCAGGTGTCATTCCGCAACACTGTTCTGCCTACTCCCGTCCTCCTCCCCATGGCGTGGCCCTCAACGGGCATGGGAGACCCTCGAAGGGGTATACGAGCGGCGACCGGGCGCGGACTCCGGTCAGATGCAGCCGTGCAGATGACGCGGACTAGGTCAAATCTACCAACTCCCGGCCATCCCCCGACGGAACGGGCACGCCAGCGCCTGTGCTGAACAGCGAGCACCACGCCGGCGCCTGTGCTGAATACTCCCGTCCTTCTTCCGTGGCTAGGCCCTCGAGCGGCAGGCCGGCGCCCTCGAATCGGCACGAGAACGACGACCAAGTGTTGGCCAAGGCCACGCCACCCCTCGAGACCACACCAGGACAAGCACAGGAGCAAGGACGACAGCACGCCCGGCGCCATGCTCTCCAGTGCTCACCCCTGTAGACTACACTGTGCATGTACTTGTAAGCCCCTTCTCCTTGGCCTATGAAAGGAGGAGGCCGGCACCCGATCAGGAGGACACCACACTCACCACACCACCACGATATTGACACTCTGCCTCAATCAACCACTCACAGGGACTTGGAGATTTCTCCTCTTCCGCCCAGCTTGTAGCCCCTCACTGCAAGCACTTTGGTGCAAGATAATACAGTGTCGTGAGCACACGCTGCTGGACGTACGGCGTCGTGGCTGGAACCAGGATAAACCCGTGTCTCCACCTATTATCTCTTGCATCAACCATCGGAGGACATGACACGACGCATTCTGATCGGTGTTAGAGAGTGGCGGACATTCCCGACACCGACAACTATTGTCAGGTACAACCAACTAAGGACAGACCTGATGATTTCTGTCTGGAGTCGAGAAATCTGAACCAAAAAGGATATCACCAATTCAAAGTCCATCAATGTTACTTACACTATCTTACTGAGCCAATACGCCCATATATACTATCCAATCTTGATCAACAACGATCGGTCATTAACTCACGTTATCTCATGATGACTTTGCCCCGAAGTAAGCAATAGGCACATGTGTAACGTCCGCAAGATCCATCGATTGATGGGAAGCATCAACGAAGTAAAAGATCTGTGGATCGAAACCAAGATGATTAATCTTTATAGGATTGTAAAGAGGATATCGATTATAAATGAAGATGTTATCGTAAGATGTAGATGCACAAATAACGTCACCGAGTCGACCATCGTCGTGCCCATCAACGACCGGAGCTGAAAAGTTGTAGGCCGCGTAGAACCGCATATGGACGACCGCTGGCCTCTACCGCCGCTTTATGCCAGATCTCACTCCGGTGGTCGCAAATCTAGATAGACCATCAGGAGAAGTCTCGCTGCCGCCATCCCAGCGGCTGCACGGGCCACTCTGACGGCAACGTGGAAGAGAGAACGGGGAGGGGGAAGCTGGCGGCGGCGCAGGTCTCCACGCGTGGGTAGATTTGTTTTCCGCGTGCGTCGTGAGTACCAAGTAAATAACTCGTTCTTCCTTCATACGGAGTATCCGCAAAGGAAGACGTTTTGGACACATACTAAGGAGTCACATAATATGGTGTATTTTTTTATTTACTCTTATTACTAGCAAATGTGCTCGTGCATTGCTACGGATGGATGAGACTTCATTAGCGAAGATGCGTGGGAGCCATAGACGTCGATGATTCTCCATCCGATGAGAAGCACGACAAAAGAGAGATCCTCAGCACACGTTGCGCCAGAGAACGACCGTGGGCCGACTCAATTCAAGCATTTTTTTCCTTTATTTTTAGGTGCAGGATCATTGAGTACCGACTGTCCAGCCGATACTAACCGGCTTTGCCAGTACTGGCTGAAATGTCTGGTACTTAAGCATGGATTTCTGACCGGTACCGATCACTAATTTTCCAGTAGCGTAAGCAAACTCTATCCCAGCACGGTGTTCGTGCTCTGTGTCAATCTCCGTAGCATCTGTCTCGAACCATCTTCATTCTCACATTGTTTCTCATCATCTCTCTTTATTCTCCCTTCGCTGGTCATGCAATCTAGCTGGCTGCTTGCTGCCATGGATAAAAGAGCAGATGTGGAGAATACGTGGGGTCCCATGTAATAACATAAATAATCTACCATCTCTATTCTTCACTACGCACAGGGCATCCCTTGTCTTTCCCTCCTTTATCCTCTCCCACTTGCACACGGTCAACAGCTCCAAGCTCTAGACGCACGCCTAGCCGGCACGCCACTTGCCTGTACTCACTGCGCGTTCCGCGTGCCATCGGCGAACCTCTCCACAGCTCTCCAGCAGCCGCCCTCCTCACCGTCGCCTAGCAGCGCTAGCTACGGCCTCGCCTAAGGGTAAGGGCTGCTTGCCGTATCCTCGTCGGCGCCGCCCAACACCAACTTAGCTGCATCTGCAGGCTGTGAGCCACTCCGCCCCTGGCCACATGGCTGCATCTTCCTCGCCGGCTTGCCGCCGCTTAGCGGCACCACAACCTCGCCTGCAGGCTGCGAGCCCCTCCACCCAATCAGATTGCAGGCCTGCAGCATCGGCGGCGTCGCCGGCGTGGCCACGACATGCTCTCGCTTTAGCTCGGTAAGGTGCCGACCAATCGAGCTCACTTGCAGACCTTGGGCCGTGGCTGCGTGTTAACATTGAATATTTTGATGTATGGAACTCTGTCTCTATTTTGCTTATGCGTCAACTAGCGTGTAGAACATGGATTCTATTGTACAGCTTATAGGATACGGATACGGATACGGAGAAAATGACGGACGAAAATTGACGCAGACGACGTACCAAAGGCAGAATTTAAGAAAGGCGACGAGTTAATCTCTACCTAATTATGAAGCAAGGATTGATTCAACGGTACGTCATAATTTTACAAAAATACCCCTAATATTTTTAGAAATCAATCCACCGTTTTTTAGTAAAAAGGAGGAAAACGCCATGTTTTCTGCCTCAATTTTTTTTGGCCGTCATCCATCCCTTCCGAGAGTCCAAGAATCACGTTCGGTTTCCTGGCCGACTCCTACTCGATCTCATCTCTTTACCTTACGCCGCAGCCTTTTGTAAAATAAAAGGCCGAGAAAAAAAATCGATGGATTGATCTCTCTACCTATCAGCGTTGTCGTCGTCGAGACTGATCTTAATAAGTTAATATACTCCCACTGCATGGAGCAGCACGTCATCAACCACCTACAAGGGCGGCGACCTTGTTGTACTGCTCGGCGGCAAGACCGCCGGAAGATCCGCCGTGAGTCCGCTACTCCATCGGAGACATGCGCGCCCCTGTACGTGTGCAAGGGCGACAGATTCATGGTCGCGGGCTCGCCACAGAAGCCGCCGATTGAGTCAAAACTGGTGAGTTGTTTGCAGAGTAAGCTGCTAGCCGCCTTGCCCACCGCCGCACACCGTACCTCATCCTCACGCTTAGCATGATGTTTGCGGCTTGCAGCTGCAGGCCTGCAGTCATGCAGGAAGATGCTGCTTGCTGGCCAGGAGCAGGAGACGGTAGTCCCGGTGTAGCGAATATAATGTGGAGATAACAGTAGAGATGTTCGGCATGTGGAGATAACATAGACCATCTCTACTGATATTTTGTGTTTCTGTAGATATATAACATCGATCTTTTCATTGTTGTCTAATCAACAAGAATTTTCTATAGACAAAACATATGGGTCATGGTTTACAATAACAAAAGTAACTGATAATTGATATCATCTTCATCCGTAGCAAGCACGAGCACGTTTGCTAGTTTTTATAAATGTTAGGGGGTTCTTGTAAAGTTACGCATACCGCGGAAAGTGCTAAGATAGGTGCTGCTCTAGTGACAAAATATATAAGATGTTTGTGTAATGTGTACATAACTGAAACTACACTAGCTTGGTGATATCTCAAGATTGTTGTCTCTTAAGTTTGTTTTATCTCTCAAGTGTTTCATGCCTATTCCTGGCTGGGTTGGGTGGATACAGTAAACATGCTTTATTTCCCCACTTGAGGTCCAAATCCTATCTGGATGTATGCCCAGTTGATGCCACACATAATGAATTAAAAATCAAGAAATTTGTTTTAGTGGCTGCATGGAATTTTCTTTTTCAACTATTTGCTGAAAATTGTCACTAATTCTATGCTATTTTACTTTCAGGCAATCCTGTAAGAAAAACTAGGAGGGATGCTTGAAGCCGGACTGATCAAAGTGCCCTGTACAGATGACTAGCTCTTGTAGTGGTTGATCTTTTGCTCATAGATGTAGACATGATATGTTAGCTGTGAGCCACACTGTAGTCTTCTAATGCAAAATATGAGATTAGACTGAACTTTTAGCTGCGTGGATGGGTAACTCAATGTCAATGCTGTATGCTCCTTATCAATGAAATGATGTCAATTCTACTGAATGTTGATGCATCTTGTGATCATTTGATGCCTGTTTATTCACTGATATAAACTGAATTTAGGGTAATTATTATACTAATTAACAATATATAGTGTGTTCAATTGATTAGTTCTTGTTGGATTGTTGGTCGGTATTTATTCTCTAGATCATCGAACCATCGATCGGTATAACCAGGTCGGTCGGCATAGACTTATACCGACGCTATTTTTAGTGACAAATAGGTGTGGACGGTATAACTCTATACCGACCGATGATACAACGTTGAAACGGCTTATATCGACCACAACGTAGTCGGCCTTGTGGGGCTGTGGTATAGTGGTAGGCTCGTATAGTAGCCCAGTAAAAAGGTGCTAGCACAAAGCTGGCTGAATCGGCCTGCTCTGCTGCAGGTGGGCCAGCTTGAGCCTGTGATCCCCAACGAACAACAACCCAACCCACGTGCCACTGATATCAGCATGATGGCAGCAAATAAAGAAATATTTATAGCCACTAAAAGAGGGGCGGCTCTAATATTATACAAATGGACAAATTAAACAACTTTATATGTAGCCCACCGCTGCACACCGTACCTCATCCTCACGCTTAGCATGATGTTTGCGGCTTGCAGCTGCAGGCCTGCAGTCATGCAGGAAGATGCTGCTTGCTGGCCAGGAGCAGGAGACGGTAGTCCCGGTGTAGCGAATATAATGTGGAGATAACAGTAGAGATGTTCGGCATGTGGAGATAACATAGACCATCTCTACTGATATTTTGTGTTTCTGTAGATATATAACATCGATCTTTTTCATTGTTGTCTAATCAACAAGAATTTTCTATAGACAAAACATATGGGTCATGGTTTACAATAACAAAAGTAACTGATAATTGATATCATCTTCATCCGTAGCAACGCACGAGCACGTTTGCTAGTTTTTATAAATGTTAGGGGGGTTCTTGTAAAGTTACGACATACCGCGGAAGCAATCCTTGCTTTATAATTAGATAGAGATATAGAGCTGTGGTTACATTTAGACACCAATCTAATGCAGCGCCGTTTTGCGTTTTGCTCGCGGTCCGCTCCTTGGCTCCGTTGGGACGCACTTTTTTTTTTGTTGGCTCGCGCTGGCGCTCGTTTTTCTTTTTGGCGGACGCGCCTGCTTTGCGTTTTGCTCGCGCGCCCTGGCGCTCGTTTTGCGTTTAGCAGTGCATAAATATCAGCAAAGTCAGTTTGGAATGATAAGAAATAGCCACACACAATGTACACAAATGTATTTATGGTAGATCTTAAGTTACATGTAAAGCATTAAACAATTTACAAACGGATCTCTGTTTGTGGATTGTATGAGTTGTCTGTATACTACAGACGACCCGCCGTCTGTGGACTGTACCTTATGAAAAAGGTAGAATCCATCATCCATGTGCAAAATACACGGATCCATGGCATAGCAATCTGTCAGTCTCTCCCACCAAAAATAATCCTTAGTTATGTGCATTTTATGTCACAATGCTTGTTTTCTTCTTGGTTTCTTAGGTTGCAGATCATAGGCAATATTGCAGGTTGGCATGTCCAGCATACATATTTTCAGCAATCAGAAAGCTGTGTACAGATGGTGACAATAAAGCCCTGTCTGGGATAGCTTATAGAAGCTTTTGCTACTTTAACCAGCTGTAAAAGCTAGAAGCTCCACCAAATAGGTCTGCTTTTCCTATAAGGGAACAATTCAAAAGCTTGTATTTGGCCTGGAAACGAAAAGCTCAGCGAGGAGCTTCCCGAGCTTGTGCAGTCTAGGATATTTAACTATTTGCCATCCTTTCGAATGGCCATCCTTCAAATGCCAGTTTTAGGATAGCAACAACACTATCGCCATCGTCTCCCGCAATAGCTTACAGAATTACCACTTTTGCTGACGTGTCGCGCCATGTCGGCGAGTGACTCCGCCTCCGACGTGGCCGAGCGGCGTGAAATGACCCTACTGCCCCTCCCTTATCCACTGCAACACAGCCCCGGCAGCGCCGCCGCGCAGGGCGTCCTCGGCGTTCGTGTCGCCTCGCCACCAGAGTTTCGCCGCACCTCCCTCAGCTCTACTTAAGCCGCCGACCGTTGCCGCCTTCCAACATCACCACCGCCGCCCTCTCCTCTCTGCGCAGAGCAGCGCCGCCGCCATTGCCTCTCAAAGCCAAGCGCCGCCGGCGCCATTGCCGCGGACTCGCCAAGCTTCGTCGTCCTCGAAGCGCCTGGCGGCCACCACAACGTTCCTCGCGCCGAGCCGCTTCTGCACCGCCGGTCGCCGTCAAGAAATCCCCACCGGAGCACCATCACCGACGAGAAGGCTAGGACCGCCGCCGCCGGCCTTGGTCGATTCGCCGCCCGCGTTGCTCGCCGGACAAAGACGCCGCTGCCACGAGCTTCACCAAGCCGCCGCCTTCCCATCTCGCGGCGTCCACGAATCGATGCCGGAGCGCATTCCCCCGCACGAAGCCGAGCGCCGCCGGCCATCTTCTCCGCCTCTGGCCAAAATCCGGCCGCCTCGGCCATCTTCGAGACGAGCCGTCACCGCCATGAGATTCTCCACGCCGAGCTGCACCTCCGCCACAGGCTCTCGTCGCCGTTCCACTACAACATAGCCCCGGCAGCGCCGCCGCGCAGGGCGTCCTCGGCCGGGCTTCCCCCAAATCGGCGGCCGCCGGGGCGGGGAGGAAGAAAACCAGCGAGATGGGGGATTTGGGGGAGAGAGAGTGGGGGCGGCCGGCGACTGGTTAGGGAGCGAGATGAGCAAGAGGAGAAAAAAAGGCAAAGCTGGGACAGCGAGAGATTGAAGATGGTTCTAGGTGATCAACTTCCCCTAAAACTTGAGTGAAATTACCCGCATTTGCCACTGCTATATATACCGAACGACTTCTGTCTTCCACCCCTCCTCTCACCCGCCGCCCCCTCCCCGAGCAGAGCGGAGGGCGACTCGCATCTCCCAATCCCCATCTGCTGCATCTCCGATTCGGCGCTGCCCCCGTGGATCTCTAGCGCCGCCTCTTCCCCGCCGACGAACACGCTGGCCCCTTCCTGTAACAGATCAGCCCATCAGCGCTGCTCCCGTGACCCCCTGGATCTCCGCTCCTCCATTCTCCAATGGGCGGGTGCCCCCTCCTCTTCTGCCGCCGCCGCCGCTGATTCTCTGCATGACTGGAGATTCGTCTTTGCTGCAGTGACGGGCAAAGCCCCTCAGCACAAGGAAGGATGCCCCTCTTCAATCAGTGACAGACACCATTCCTCGACATGCAGCGCCAAATCCAGGGGAAAAAAGGTTCTATCCTTTGTGCGATGTTGGACATGTTGATGGATTTAGTTTGAAACTGGTTTAGCGCATGCAGTTTTGGTTAGTCCACTGCTCTGATTTTGCATACATCTGGTCCGTGTTTACCGAAAGTAAAGGATGCTGTAGAATTGACGAATAGCGAATGCATTTTCTTTTGATGTAAATGACTGCCGAGGAGGGAGAGATGCATATATTTCCGTACAGGTTTAACCAGCTGTATACGCTGGGCAAAAACATGTCAATAGTCCTGATAATATATATGCTCGGTAAAAACATGTCAATCTTGTTGTCTTTAATCCTACAGGTTTTAAGTTTGCAGCCACGCATTTCTCCTACAGAGGAAAAAAATACACATATAACACATACCTCAACTTTGACATGGACAAGGTTATTAGCCAATAGTATTTTATTAGCACTTCAATTTTGAAATATAAAAATAAGTAAAATAAACACATAAATACATTAACCAGTGTTCAACGTATAATTCTATCATTTTTTCAAAGGGCATTCTCGACAAACAACCAAACACCCCCAACTCAGGCCACTAGTCAGGCATCCAAAAGTTGAGCTGCCAAACAAGCCAGCTTCTCAGACTAGAGCTTCTCACACCAGTTGCTTTTCACAGCAGCTAGCTAGCTTCTCGAACCAGCAGCTTTTGAAAAGCTCTAGCTCCCCCCAAACAGGGCCTAAATGAAGGATCAATCATGCCTCCCATCTCCCAAAGGAAGATGCATTCATCACAAATAAGAAACTAAAACCATCTTCATCACAAAATTCTGAGATACTCCATCCATATCTGAAAAGGAAGACGTTCTGGTCATTGTGGCGTTTGCGCAAAGAACTACGTTTTAGCCTCGCGGGTGATTTTGGATGTGTTTGCCCTTCCTTAACTGCTCGCTTCGGTTGCCGTCGTCGCTTCGGTCCCGTACCGCTCCGCTTCTTCCTTCGGCGTCGTCTCGTTGCCATCTGCGCGCATGCACACACACGCGAGCCAAAAAAAAAAAACCAGCGCCAGCGCGCGCGAGCAAAACGCAAAGCCGGCGCGTCCGAAAAAAAAAACGAACGCCAGCGCGAGCCAAAGAAAAAACAGTGCATCCGGGCGTCCCAAGGGAGCCAGGGAACGGACGTGAAGTGCCATACTGCCATGACATGGCTTCGTCTATCTCTTCTCTGCTTCTAATAAAACTGTGCTGGGAACGGCGACCGTGCGATCAATGTGTCTGCCATCTACAAGCTGTTTGGTTGGGCCATTTTCGGGTGTTAACGGTTCACGGTGTGATTAGATTACATTGTTTTGTGTTTGGTCTGGCTAGAGCGCAATTCGTTCACGCTGTGACCTGATACCAGCGTATAGATAATTGTTACCGCTCACCTACTGCCGTGAACAGAAAACGCCATGGCCACCACCGCCCGACTGCGATAAACAAACAATCGCTGCTTTCCTTTAAAGCGTAACAGTTAACGCTGTGTTCTGATTCTATTTACCTTACCGTTTGCAAAACTGAACCCTCCGCCCCCTCCCCTCCCGTCACTCGCCGCCGCCGCCTTCTCCGCCTCTTCCCGTGGATCTCCAACTCGTGGGACCCGATCAACGCCACCTCCTCTGCTTCCTCAACCTCGCTCCTTGCCGCTGACGCCCCCACCCCGTCTCATCCTCTTTCCCTAGCGGCTCCCTAGGACGGCAGTGTCGGTGTCGCGCGCAAGGGCGGGAGAAGAAGTACGGCATTAACTCTGCTCCTTCGTGACGGCGTCGACGCGGGTTGGGTTTCCCGCAGGTGATGGCGAACTGCACCGCCGCCATGGACGATGATTTACGAGCTCCGCGTCTGCATCGATCTAGGGTCTGGGCTTCGATTGGACCTCCTCTTGCGGTAATTAACTAGCGATCGGTTAATTTTCATGGGGAAGCCTAATAATAGATGATTGTTGATTTGCACAGGAGATGTGCTCGAGGGCCTCGCCGGCGCCGCAGCCACGGAAGATACATAAGTTTGATCCAACGACGTCGCGCCGCCGCTGCGCCGCAGATCCCCCACCAGCCGCAGGTATTCCGCGCAGCTGACGGAACGCCTGTTTGATGCGGACTGCAGCAACTACCTCCGAATTTGTCAATCCTTGGAAACTGTGTTATTGCTGCTTCTTGGATCGATGTCCTCCGCTCCAGAATCAAGGGATAGATGCATGGATGGGATCCTTCTCATTGGTATAGTCCACCACTAAGATCGATTTCTTTGCTGCAAACCCAGTTAGTTCGCCCACAAACTTGCTGCCAGACCTGCTCCGCTTAGCAAAGTTTTATCCTCCCTCCTTTGCTTTTCTGTTTTCTCTGTTTCTCTTACTTTTTTGCATGCGTGTGAATGGAGATGGATAAAAGGATACCACAAAATAATTGTTGTAGCCTCATCTGTTGCTGTTTCTGCTTGTCAATGCTAATCTGTTCAGGTAAAATTGTAACAAATATTCCATTCTATGATTTTAGGTGGTCCTGTGTTTCATAACTAATTACTAACATTTGTGAGAATCTCATATCTTCTAGCCATTTTGTATGATGTCCTGTCTTTTGACTCGCTTCAATGCTCAGGTTAAATTTGCCCTTTAAGTTTTAACCCATCTATAAAATGTTGATGAATATATCAGATGGTTGATCATGAGATAAGAGTTGGCAAGCTGGTTAAGATTGATGATCCTCGGTACAGAAATATGATAATCGAGGATGCATGGCTCAAATATTCTTATACAACCTAGGTAGCAGCTTAGATTATTCAATGGTATTTTTTTGAATTTGATATGGTGAATCAAGTCTGGGAACAATGCCACTGGTGAATAATATTTTTCGCTTTATTTTCTCTTCAGGGGCAAGTTTGCTAAAGATATATTTTCTTACTGCAGCTTGAGACTATTGGCTGGGTTGTCAGTTGATGAAATATACGTGTTATGCATTAGGGATGCGAGGTTAGTGTTTATGGAGGTAATTTCTGGTGTCTCATTCATGCTTCCTTGCATTTCAGCAGCGAGATTTTTATACAGTTGGTAGAAAATGCATTTCTATGTTTATCTGGATCAAGAACCTACTAGGATTTATGTACCTCCAATATGTACATAGCTTGTTAAAATTACCTGAAATTATTTATATGTTGTATTTTAAAACTCGAGGTTGATTCAATCACCAGGTGCTTAGCATGATTGACCAATAAGCAGTGAGTTCGAATTAATCAAGCTTCAACGTTGCTTGTTAATGACAAGAACACTCAAATCATCCAGTGCTCGTGAGATCAATGAATTTTAGACTCCATGTGACAATTCAAGTTGCTTGCTAATTGTTTCGTAAATTCTGAATTTTTCAATAGGTACGCATTGCTCTTGCTTTGCCAGCCATTACAATTTTTCCATCAAAGCATGTTGTTACAGTCATGAGCCTGTGTCTGCTGGAGATATTTAATATTTACACCCTAAATTGTGATGCCTTTTCAATAATTGCATATCTTTTTGATGATTGGTTATACGAAGGCGGACAATAAATTTTGGTTTGGTACCATACTGATTAAAATGTGAATGTACACTGAAATATCAACTGGCCATCACAATTCTGATGCTATATTCTATCAATTCCTTTTTGTAGTGGCTCTAAATGTAAACAATGTCATTTCTGAAAAATTCGCCGTATGTGTCTCAATTGATGTTTGTATTGGCGGAGAAAGAGATGGAATACAGAGTGCATTGTACAAAGCAAGTGCATTCTGAATGTTGGTAGCAATTATTAATTGACTTCACAAAACCTGATGTATCAGCTTCCAATTTCTGAACCACTTGGATGCCCAGATAACTCAACAGTCCCAAATTTTGGAATGCTAGCCTGTGAATGAAGTATCCTGACAATGCAATAATTTGGAGCTGAGAAGAATACCAGCTAACCGAACATTCAGGTAATCTTGCTTATGTTTCTTACATACTCTATTTTAGCATTTAGTGGTTTAGTTTTCCATTCCACAAAACAACAAATCTATATATTGTAATCTGGTTCAATTAGGGAGGCACATATAATTTGAAATTACAAGTTGAGTTGTCAGTATTTCTGAAACTTGGGAGCATATCCTGACAATGCAATAATTTGAAGGCTGTATAAATCTAAATCTCCTTGTAGTTAGTCCTTCAATCTATGCTCCCAAGTTCCAGAAATACTGTCTTCATCAGATTTGACCACGCACCATGCCGAGGTGTGTGCTTCCATGGCCGTGGTGCAGTGATTTTCCAAGCATGACAGGCATATTGAGTCACTGACCTTGATTCAACAAAGCTTGTCGTCCACGCTAGCAGCTACATTCCTGCTTGGCTGCCTGCTTAGAACGCTAAACATTTATCATATAGTATTCCTTCAATTTCTCTCCCATGTAAAACGTTAATGATACTACTCCATTATTGCAGGTATTGGATCTGAACTCCGTTTGTGCATGAATACTTCTCAAGGTCTTCACCTTCCTCTCCCTGTTTGCAGTTCCCTTTCCTTAGCTATTATCTCCTGCCTTTCCACCATGTGTGATTTATGTTAGTTCAGAATTGTCGATAATGTGATTCTATTAGAGACATAAGTGGAGGACTACTGTATCCAGAGAAATGATCTAAATTTAGGTGTTGTTTGCATATTCTCTCATGCTTTATGTTTCGCACTTTTGCTTTTGATCTTTATAATTTAATCCTCTGTTGTTCTGCAGTAGGTCCAAGTGCAGTCGAAGTGCAGATGTGAGCGCTGCCGCAGGTGACTCTCCACCATCTTTGTTCTGTCAGCAGAGACACTGCCACACCGGTGATGATCACCTGGGAGAGGCTGAGGCGTTGGACGCGATGGCTGTTCTGGTGCAGTTGAGGAGCAGCCGACCGGATGACATGGAGCCGTGGGAGATGGTTGACTGCCAGGCTCGCTTCTATGCATGTTCAGGTGCTGCAACAATCTTTGCTGTTTGTCCTTCTAAATTCAAGCTGCATGGTACATGCTTGAGAGTCCCCAAATGATGCCATCCAACTGCTCGTTAAAATTTGCACACAAGGGTATTGTTTTTATTCTCCCCATGATCCCGCTCCTCCCTGCTAATGAGTTATTAAGTATGTTTAGAGAAATTTAATTCTTCATCAATGTTACGTGGGTTGTTAAGCCTTCTCAATGAACAATCAAATGTGTTGTTTTTGTCGTGTTCATCTCTAACTGGTTCTTTCCCCTTGCAGTAGATGACCTCCTCACCCCTCTTCTGAGGTTCATGTCCTTTCCCTAAGTTGCAAAGTATTATGAAGTCGTTGTGTCTTGAGGTCCACTGATTTTGTATCTTTTCTTTGGCAGCTTGCAGGTCTGAATGCTGCCCGTATATTCCATCTTGAGTCTTCATCAAAACATGTCTTATAGTTTATTTAGCAAAAGCTTTTTAGATTGTTGCAAATATATATAGCTCTAAGAAATATGTGGTCTTTTGATGAACCTTTTAGTCGTAGCCAAACTTCTATTGCTAAGGCACATTCTCAGAACAAAAAAGATTGGTTGACTTGTGACTTTGTGAGTAGTGACCTTGAATCTCAATGTAGCTACGGTCGAGGTGGTGCTGATGTCTCTGTAGAGTTATGTGGATCGACTACAAATGCAAAGAGTATATCTCAAGTTCTCAACTCCTAAGTGTAACAGTATAAAGATCTAAAGTCAAGCGATAATGTTACATCTTTGTTTTAACTTCTATGGACTTCAGTGCGACCCTAAAATCTTCAAAATTGAATTTTCGTATGCTCCATTTATTTTTACTTCATGTATCATACCCGTAGCAACGCACGGGCACTTACCTAGTTTACGCATAACACTGTATTTGGCATGGATTCGTGTATTTAGGCATGAATTCGTTTGTTTGGACATGGAACAGCTACCGCCAAGCCGTTGTCCCGTGGCTGGCATTCGGCGGCTCCCCCTCCCCTCCTCCGCCAGCGACCGAGGATTCGTGAAAGGAGGACCGTGCTAACCCGTGACCCGTTGGGGTGACCCCGTCCCTTTTCTTCCGCTCCCGCCCATCGTCTTCCTCCCCGGCTGACAGCCCCCGCCGACCACCACCACGCTAACCCGTTGGCCTCCTCCGCCCCTGACTCCGGCGGCGCCCCGCCGCCTCCGCCGCCGCCGGCACCGCCCACCGGGGGTCCTCCACCGCCCTGTTGGCTGCGCCATCGCCGCCCGTCGCCCTCGTCAGGCCGGCCGCCGCCCCGGGCACCTTCTCTACGGCCGCCGGAGCTCACTGACCCCGGCAATCCCGGGCCCCTAACCCGGCCGGCGGCGGCGCATATGGGTCGCGCGCTCAGCCGCTCCACGCGACCCATCGCGTGTTAGAGTGAACACAAAATATAGTGTTATGGTACATCAATTTACTTTCTGCTATAATTTCTAAAATTCATAATCAAGGTATGACATGCAAATTAGCTATTTCATACTTTCATGTATCTACATGTTTGCATGCAGATTTCATAATTTTGTTTGTTGACCCCTACTAGCAATAGATTTTTACATGTACAGATGTCATAATTGTATTTTGAGTGAACAGTAATTATACCTCATTTTCATGTTTGAAAGGCAGAGATGAAACAAGCCAATAGCGACACCTCTGATCTCAAGTAACATTATGAGAATAGGCGTTGGTGAATTTAGTCCATATGGTGAATTTAGCCAAGAGCGACACCTAGCTTTTGGTAGTTCATATGGTCCAAATTTTGGTGAATTTGTCCATATTCTTGTCTGCTTCTACTGGAATGTACACCTATTTCGTGGGAGAAACACCTACTCTAGCATTCCGGACACCGTTCTCAGAAGAACACTATATTATACGCAAACTCCTTTTTGGGAGCCTGCTATACAATACAGTCGTAGTCCCAAGTTCCAGGGCTGCCTGGTCACCAGCTGCATCAGCGAAGCTCACAGCAAGAGCACGCCACAACAGGTCAACAGTAGTAGCAAACTTCTTCAACTGTTGTCGAACTTAGCGTTGCAACCAAGCATCCAACATATTAACAACGGCTTCAATTCCTCAGGTCCTACATGCACCAGAAGCCGAGAGCACCTCCAAAACAACGCGGCCTAAGCAAGTGCTCAATCATCCCAAAACCACCACCACCCGCGCCACGCCAAGGAGCAAGGAGTGAGGTGATTTGCCCAAACGCATCTACGACTCTACCTAAAGATGTATACCGCTGACAACAGTCAACCGGTTCAAGGCCATCATTAGTTCATCACTCGTCCGGGAAGAGGTGTTTGCGCTTGTTCGTCAGGTTGAAATCCTTCGTCTACTTTGATGCACTACTAGAATACTTCACATCCGCCCCCTTCATAAGCCTCGGTCAATTTTAGATCCGGTGCTAATAGAGCATCAGCATCGGACCGAACTGCTAGGAGCCAGACGGCACGTAGGGTTGGCGGGGAGGGAGCTCGTTAGCACCGGGTCGTAGCAAGACCCGGTGCTAAAAGTCCCCCATCAGCACCGGGTGCAGCCATCACCTGGTGCTAATTTAGCCAAGCTCATTTAGCACCGGTTGAAGGCTACAACC
>OAMR01000242.1:1669352-1679772 GCA_900205405.1 Echinochloa crus-galli | reverse complement strand
CCCCCCTACCACCCTGGCTCCCATGGCAGCCCCCCAAGCCCCCCTAGAAATTTTGAGGAGGAAGAAGAAGGAAGAGGAAGAAAAAGAAGGAAGAAGAAGGAAGAAAGGAAGGAGGAGTGAGGAAGAAGAAGGAGATCCCCTCCTAGCTCTCCATCCTGCCTTCGCCACTGAGCCTACAACCGTGCTAATGAGCACCCACCAACGGCCACTCCTCTTTTTCTATCTCTCTTCTTCTCTCCAACCTTATCTCTTCTCTTCCTCCTCTCACTTCGTTTCTTTCTCTCTTGTCCATGCGGGCGGCGCGCGCCGGTGAGCGGGCGCTGCAGACTCGGGCGGCGCGCTGCAGGCAGGCGGGCGAGCGAGCGGAGCGCTCGCGCGGGTGGAGCAGCTTGCAGGCGGGCGGGCGGAGCAACTGGCAGGCAGCAGGACAGCGCAAGGAGCAGGCTGGCAGGCGGAGCTGCTTGCAGGCGGCGGGCGGAGCAGCTGGCCTGCGGCAGCCTGCAGGCGCTAGCTGTATTTTTGCTTTGGAGCACCGGCGCTTGCGCAGGTAGTTTAGTAAATTTGTTTATTTGGATTTGGTGAAGTAATCATTGTTGTTAGCATTTATAATAAATTGATTTTTGAATGTTGTGGACTTGAAATTGTTGGATTTTAATTGTTGGATTTTGGATGTTGTAAACTCTTGTTGGATCTTGAATGTTGTGATGTAAATAAATTGAGTTATTTATACATGGACACATGGGTTATGAATCTTCTTGTTCTTCCTGTTCTTGAGGAAGAACATGAGAGAGGGGGAGAGAAATGGATGAGGAGTATTTTTTTTTTCGGGCAAAAAATCTTTAGCACCGGGTCTTATTTGGATCCGGTGCTAAAGAATGCCTTTGGCACCGGGTATGGCACCGGATCAAATACCCGGTGCTAAAGGATACCCCTTTAGCCTCGGAAGATTAGCACCGGTTGGGATACCCGGTGCTAAAGCCGGTTTCCAACCGGTGCCAATACAAAGTTTTCTGGTAGTGATGACTACATCAGATTGCAATGCAAGTTTCTTTTTGATAAAGAACACGGGTAATCAGGCATATAAACCACAATCACTTCTGAGGAAGACAATGACTATAAATCTATAATTAGTTTGCAACCTTTGCCATGGAAGGATTTAGGAAAAAAAAACTACTTGCATGACCACACAAAATGATCAGATCAACAATACTGGGAAAGTGGGAATGCAGGATTTTATTCTGGGATGGTGGTCTAATTATTATTTCGAAACAAAATGACAATTATTACTAAACAGTACTTTCTAGTCTTCGAAACCAAATCTGAAGATGAACTGATTGCAAAGCACTTCTCCTGAGGCAATGTCACTGGCAGAAGGCGCGTTCCCTTGGACCTGTTCGGTCAATAAAACTATGGTTCCCTATGTT
This sequence comes from Echinochloa crus-galli, assembly GCA_900205405.1. Classification (NCBI taxonomy): domain Eukaryota; kingdom Viridiplantae; phylum Streptophyta; class Magnoliopsida; order Poales; family Poaceae; genus Echinochloa; species Echinochloa crus-galli. Next base: position 1,678,348 of record OAMR01000242.1, on the reverse strand, counting down.
AAAATTGGGAGTTTGTAATCATTGTGTCACTATAATATTTCATTTATAATTATTCAAACATTGATTAATTAAGCTTAAAATGTTCATTTCGTAAAGTACAATAAAACTGTGTAATTAGTTTTTGATTTCATCTACATTTAATACTCCATGCATGTCCCGATATTTTGATGCGATGAGAATCTTCTTTTTGCATAGTGAAATTTGGGGGTAAAATTTGGGATCTAAACAAGGTCATGAGGACATCACTCCGATGGATACACACGACAATCCTCCATTGATCATTCAAGGTCCAATCACTAGAGCTCGCACACGACAATTGAATTTAGAGGTGAGCTCGTTTCTAAGTACTTCTCTATGTAATTATGAGAATAGATTTCTACATAATAAGTATATTGTAATTAGGAACCATGGAGAGGACCAAAGGATAGTTGGAGAAGGGCTTCAAGATGGAGAGGATCAGCGAGGGCGTGCAAGGCAAGATGGAGGGCCAAATCAAGTCGACTTCGAGTCCACCTCGGAGTCTAGAAGCAGTCAGCGCTAAATCGGACGCCCATGTCGCATACGGGCTCGGATTTGGACGTTCTTTATTTGCTTGGAAAGCTAAGGAGATAAACTTTCTAATGGAACTGGTCTCATGTCAAAATTCGTCCCGAGTCATCGAAACTTGACGAAACAAGTTGACATCCAGAATTTATTTCGGTGTTGCGTCGTTGTCTTTTGGCCTTTGGACCATGTATCGTGTGGAAGCCCATTAGGGGGGCGACCAAGGGTCTTTCCACGATCCTTGAGTCTATACTAGTTAGCCGCCGCCAACCATTAGAGTTTGGGTTTTGCTTAGATCAATTCTGTCAAGAACAGCGTTGGTTTGTGAGACTCCAACTTCGTGTGCTTAATCATTCATCTGCAATTGTGTTGCATTCTTTCTCGTTCTTGCTTGTATTCTTCGATTCGCAGGCAAGGATTAGCCTTCTTGACGAGGTCAACCGTGCAACGCTGGTTGATAACCTGAGGAAACGTGGTGCTGCGATTGCGGGGTTCGGAACGTGTTGTTCCGACGCCGGATCAATTTGTGTTAAGTCTCCGCCAAATCGATAGTTATCAGGACCTTTCGGAAGATCGGAACTCTAGGTTGACATGGGTATATCAGAAACGGGTCACGAAATATTGCAGCATAAAAGGAGTGAGCAAGCAACGGTCCTTACAGACAATATGATGCCCCTCATCATTCACGTTGATTTCCACTCTGCCATCTTGACAAGGCAAATATATAAAACAAGTGTTCCAGCCGTGCACTTTTCTTCCTCTGCAGCAGGTTAAATATAGCCAAAATATTCTTATAAGTATCACTCTTTGTTTTCTCCGTGGGGTCATCAGCAACCTGCAGGAGGGACCAGATTGTCAGAAATTGGTAATAATCAGCATCTATTAAGAAAAGTTGGAAAGAACTTTGAATGTCACAAACAACTATTCTCTCCGTTTTAAAACGTACGTCGTTTGACTTTTTTACTCTAAGTTTGACCGCTCGTCTTATTCAAAATTTTATCCAAATATCATATTTTTTGTGATGGCTTGCTTTATTAATAAAAAAATATTCAAAAATACCTTAAATATGACTATATTTTTATAATTTTTTAAGAAAACGAGTGGTCAAATTTGTGGTAGAAGCTTCCTAGAAAAGTAAAAGCTGGTAGAAGCTCTCGAGACAGGGCCTAAATTAGCCATACATAAGCGCACCTGTTCAGGACAAGCGCTTCCACAAGTTCTTTGCAGTATTCTCTTTCCTAAGAGCTCCGTTGTCGCTGCCCTCGGTGTGTGGAGGTTGAGGCCTCGATGGTTGGACAGCACCAACGCGAGCAGCCGAGCTCAAGCCCGACATCCACGTTGACCAGGTTGACAACTTACATCGATCTTTGCCCCTTTTATGGTTCCTTGCCACTTTGGTGTTGGGAGCTTTGGAGAAGCAGCTTGACACTGCCACGGTTCTCGAAGGGGAGACAGCAAGAGATAAGCAGAGGTTCATACTCCAGTGTTAGATTGAAATTATGAGAGAGAGAGAGAGAGAGAGAGAGAGAGAGAGAGAGAGAGAGAGAGAGAGAGAGAGAGAGAGAGAGAGAGAGAGAGAGAGAGAGAGAGAGAGAGAGAGAGAGAGAGAGAGAGAGAGAGAGAGAGAGAGAGAGAGAGAGAGAGAGAGAGAGAGAGAGAGAGAGAGAGAGAGAGAGAGAGAGAGAGAGAGAGAGAGAGAGAGAGAGAGAGAGAGAGAGAGAGAGAGAGAGAGAGAGAGAGAGAGAGAGAGAGAGAGAGAGAGAGAGAGAGAGAGAGAGAGAGAGAGAGAGAGAGAGAGAGAGAGAGAGAGAGAGAGAGAGAGAGAGAGAGAGAGAGAGAGAGAGAGAGAGAGAGAGAGAGAGAGAGAGAGAGAGAGAGAGAGAGAGAGAGAGAGAGAGAGAGAGAGAGAGAGAGAGAGAGAGAGAGAGAGAGAGAGAGAGAGAGAGAGAGAGAGAGAGAGAGAGAGAGAGAGAGAGAGAGAGAGAGAGAGAGAGAGAGAGAGAGAGAGAGAGAGAGAGAGAGAGAGAGAGAGAGAGAGAGAGAGAGAGAGAGAGAGAGAGAGAGAGAGAGAGAGAGAGAGAGAGAGAGAGAGAGAGAGAGAGAGAGAGAGAGAGAGAGAGAGAGAGAGAGAGAGAGAGAGAGAGAGAGAGAGAGAGAGAGAGAGAGAGAGAGAGAGAGAGAGAGAGAGAGAGAGAGAGAGAGAGAGAGAGAGAGAGAGAGAGAGAGAGAGAGAGAGAGAGAGAGAGAGAGAGAGAGAGAGAGAGAGAGAGAGAGAGAGAGAGAGAGAGAGAGAGAGAGAGAGAGAGAGAGAGAGAGAGAGAGAGAGAGAGAGAGAGAGAGAGAGAGAGAGAGAGAGAGAGAGAGAGAGAGAGAGAGAGAGAGAGAGAGAGAGAGAGAGAGAGAGAGAGAGAGAGAGAGAGAGAGAGAGAGAGAGAGAGAGAGAGAGAGAGAGAGAGAGAGAGAGAGAGAGAGAGAGAGAGAGAGAGAGAGAGAGAGAGAGAGAGAGAGAGAGAGAGAGAGAGAGAGAGAGAGAGAGAGAGAGAGAGAGAGAGAGAGAGAGAGAGAGAGAGAGAGAGAGAGAGAGAGAGAGAGAGAGAGAGAGAGAGAGAGAGAGAGAGAGAGAGAGAGAGAGAGAGAGAGAGAGAGAGAGAGAGAGAGAGAGAGAGAGAGAGAGAGAGAGAGAGAGAGAGAGAGAGAGAGAGAGAGAGAGAGAGAGAGAGAGAGAGAGAGAGAGAGAGAGAGAGAGAGAGAGAGAGAGAGAGAGAGAGAGAGAGAGAGAGAGAGAGAGAGAGAGAGAGAGAGAGAGAGAGAGAGAGAGAGAGAGAGAGAGAGAGAGAGAGAGAGAGAGAGAGAGAGAGAGAGAGAGAGAGAGAGAGAGAGAGAGAGAGAGAGAGAGAGAGAGAGAGAGAGAGAGAGAGAGAGAGAGAGAGAGAGAGAGAGAGAGAGAGAGAGAGAGAGAGAGAGAGAGAGAGAGAGAGAGAGAGAGAGAGAGAGAGAGAGAGAGAGAGAGAGAGAGAGAGAGAGAGAGAGAGAGAGAGAGAGAGAGAGAGAGAGAGAGAGAGAGAGAGAGAGAGAGAGAGAGAGAGAGAGAGAGAGAGAGAGAGAGAGAGAGAGAGAGAGAGAGAGAGAGAGAGAGAGAGAGAGAGAGAGAGAGAGAGAGAGAGAGAGAGAGAGAGAGAGAGAGAGAGAGAGAGAGAGAGAGAGAGAGAGAGAGAGAGAGAGAGAGAGAGAGAGAGAGAGAGAGAGAGAGAGAGAGAGAGAGAGAGAGAGAGAGAGAGAGAGAGAGAGAGAGAGAGAGAGAGAGAGAGAGAGAGAGAGAGAGAGAGAGAGAGAGAGAGAGAGAGAGAGAGAGAGAGAGAGAGAGAGAGAGAGAGAGAGAGAGAGAGAGAGAGAGAGAGAGAGAGAGAGAGAGAGAGAGAGAGAGAGAGAGAGAGAGAGAGAGAGAGAGAGAGAGAGAGAGAGAGAGAGAGAGAGAGAGAGAGAGAGAGAGAGAGAGAGAGAGAGAGAGAGAGAGAGAGAGAGAGAGAGAGAGAGAGAGAGAGAGAGAGAGAGAGAGAGAGAGAGAGAGAGAGAGAGAGAGAGAGAGAGAGAGAGAGAGAGAGAGAGAGAGAGAGAGAGAGAGAGAGAGAGAGAGAGAGAGAGAGAGAGAGAGAGAGAGAGAGAGAGAGAGAGAGAGAGAGAGAGAGAGAGAGAGAGAGAGAGAGAGAGAGAGAGAGAGAGAGAGAGAGAGAGAGAGAGAGAGAGAGAGAGAGAGAGAGAGAGAGAGAGAGAGAGAGAGAGAGAGAGAGAGAGAGAGAGAGAGAGAGAGAGAGAGAGAGAGAGAGAGAGAGAGAGAGAGAGAGAGAGAGAGAGAGAGAGAGAGAGAGAGAGAGAGAGAGAGAGAGAGAGAGAGAGAGAGAGAGAGAGAGAGAGAGAGAGAGAGAGAGAGAGAGAGAGAGAGAGAGAGAGAGAGAGAGAGAGAGAGAGAGAGAGAGAGAGAGAGAGAGAGAGAGAGAGAGAGAGAGAGAGAGAGAGAGAGAGAGAGAGAGAGAGAGAGAGAGAGAGAGAGAGAGAGAGAGAGAGAGAGAGAGAGAGAGAGAGAGAGAGAGAGAGAGAGAGAGAGAGAGAGAGAGAGAGAGAGAGAGAGAGAGAGAGAGAGAGAGAGAGAGAGAGAGAGAGAGAGAGAGAGAGAGAGAGAGAGAGAGAGAGAGAGAGAGAGAGAGAGAGAGAGAGAGAGAGAGAGAGAGAGAGAGAGAGAGAGAGAGAGAGAGAGAGAGAGAGAGAGAGAGAGAGAGAGAGAGAGAGAGAGAGAGAGAGAGAGAGAGAGAGAGAGAGAGAGAGAGAGAGAGAGAGTATAAGAGAGAGAGAGAGAGAGAGAGAGAGAGAGAGAGAGAGAGAGAGAGAGTCAGAGATTGTAGTTTCGACAATAATTTTAAGTCAATTCGATATGGCGCAAGAGATTGAAAGTCTGTTTGGACCCATCCAACTACTCATAAGCTGGCTAAAAATCAGCATAGTGTCTTATTTACCCTATACCGTCAGGGTTACTCTCAACATAGCTAAAATTTAGCTCTTAGGATCCAAAGAGGGACTGAAATTATAGCAATATAGCAATAGAATGTAAAGTGATGCAACTCTGGACACAAAAAGTATGTGAACCTGAAAGCCCATCAAGCAATTTGGCTACGCTGTACTATTTTTACATCATTGATCATAATCAATGTGGCCACGCTGCCGTAATGTATTTAGTTCCACCAAACTTTCGACATCACATCAAAACATTAAATATACAGAAAATAACGTATGCATGAAACATTAATGTAAATAAATAAAACTAATTGCATGGTTAGGTCATGATAGTTTCGACATCTTAGTTGCAGTGTACTATAATATCTGATGTGACTTTTCGACCATCTTTTACAATGATCTAAACACATCCATTGATGCCACGAAAGAAAAAACAGTATATGTATATGTATGATTCGGTGACTCGTGGTTATCCGTATGAGGGGACTAGGTATGATGGGAGAATTAAAGTCTGAATGGACAAGAGAGCAGCGCTTGCGCTGCCGAATAGCCAAAGTTAATTTTGACATTTTGACAGAAATATAACGACAGTTTATTTAACAGAAATAGTCAAACACACACACTGACGCACAGCTGGTCAACATGCAATACAAACGCAATTGAAACTGCTAGTTTACATGCAGCACGATTGAAAATGCAGGTTGTTTACATCCAGAACGCCGCAGGATGCTGACAAGCACGCCTAGAAACATGTTTAGGCATCTGGTAGTACTGAACTCGTCTCCGGCCAGTCATTAGGTCTCCGTTACCATCATAGTCCAGAGAAAACGTCGTCAACCGAAGCATATAATCATCAGTGTCCTCTTGGTCCGTGTTCTCTTCTTCAGAGTTGCGAGGCTCCTCATAACTGTTGTTGATGATGCACTCCACAAGGCAGAATTTACTTCTGTGTCCCATGTAGACGAGGTTGGCACCTACGTGCCTCTCATCAGGGTCCATGGTGAACAGATGATCCTTGGTGTACTTTACAACTGGGGGGTGCTGAGAAGTGGCAGATGTCAAATCGCAGGAGCATATGTGTCCAGGTTTCTCCTGGTATAAAGAAAGTCCAATCCAGGTGTTCAGCTTACTGTCAAAGTAACCACTGCCGTGGAATGGTAGTATCCAGTCACCCTGGGGATTCCACATGTTAAGGCTTCCATCCTCCGAAAGGTGAAAACTGTAGGTGTATGGGACAGCCATAAATCCAGTGCTGACGAAGATGGTTCGCCCATCCGGGAAAACAGCATGTGAGATAACATTGATGGAGTCGACAGGCACATTAATGAGATTGCTCCATGACAAGGCAACCCCGATAGGGTGTTCCTTTGTGCCAATGTCCAAGCTCTGGAGAGACAAGCGCCCAAGGCTGAAGAGTTTGTTGCCAATAGGAAAGTAGACAGGCCTGGGTTGATCAGTGTGCCGAGGAACGAAGGAGAAATTCTCTGCATGGACGTCATAGCAGACACCACCACTGTCATGGATGGTCCCTTCTTCCTTGGGAGGCATGCCCCAGATCTTGGATCCGCTGGCAGTGAAGTACATGGGCCACCCGGGTTGTGCCTCAAGGCAGAAGAATGGGGGTGGCAGGGAGGTGGCAGCTCCACGTTCAATGCCTTCAGGTATCAGGGCAGGGGCGTGAGATGACAAATCAAGTTTGCGGAAGCTGTATCCATACGCCCAGTCATCAAGAATAAGATAGAGGTGCTGCTGCTGCTTTGAGATAATTGGTTCTTCCTCATCTGCCCTCGACATCCTGAGGACAAGACGCTTAATCAACAAAACTGGTACAACCTTAGCCTGTAATTCGAACACAAGTTAATTATAAACAGGAAATCAATTGCAATCGCAACTAAAGTCAAAAAATCCAAATTCCTAACCATACCGCCACTAAAATTAAGTATTATCCAATGAATTCATTACAAAATTATCAATCCATCACCAGTACTCCTATTGCAACTCAACGACAAATCCTTTGATTGAAAAATTAATAAATCCATCCCCAATCCTCCTCCTATTGCAACTCAAAAGGACAAATCCATCGATTGAAAAATTAATCAATCCATCCCCAATCATCCTCCTATTGCAACTCAAAAGGACAAATCCTTCGATTTTGAAAAATTAATCAATCCATCCCCAATCCTCCTACTGCACGTTGAATCGGCAAATCCTCTAAATCCGATGAGTCCATCGCGATATAAGAAAGATCCACCACAATACTACAACTAGTACAACTTAAATCAAAGATCCACCACAATACTACAACTAGTACAACTTAAATCCGGGTACGCACCTCAAGTCGAATATTTGTCGCGGAGAGACCACAAGAGGTGGACGGCGTCGAGCAGGACGCAAGATGAAGGGCGGCGGGCTAAGGGAACGGGTCGAGAATGAGGGGTTGGGTGGTATAAAAACGCCCGCTCCGACGAAACCCTAGCAGGTTCTTCTAGTCTTCTACAGGGTTCCGAAACCCAATAGCCCAATGGGCCGCTCGTGAGGGAATAGGTGGATGGTTCTAATGGGCCGATTGGTGCTTATGTAATGGAAGAAGTCCTCTTGACGTCCCCCAACTATTGCCAAAGTCCGACTTTGGTCCCTCATCTCTAAAACCAGACGTTTCTCATACCTGAACTATTAAAACCGGTCGTTTTTCATCCTTGGTGGTTTTGAGAGTGGTTTCAGAGGAGGTGAATTGGACTTTTTGATAGTTCGAGGACTAAAAATGGACTTTTCGAAAAAAAATGTTTGCAAATATTTTTCTCTCAGAAATAATCTTAAAAATTATAGAAAAGTGTTTTAGAGAACAAAATTCATGTTTTTATTTTTATGACTACTTTGAAATCATACTAGTTTGCACGCACATCAGATCAATTAAAATAAATAATTAGAGTAACTACTTAGTTAAAGTAGGTAATAAAATACTTAGTCCAATATGCCTAGAAAATAGTATAACTCCAAACTAGGAAGTAAAAGAAAAACATAATTTTAGAGAAAACGTGAAACTACTCCTATATTTTCTAATCAAAATAAATTTTATATACAATTTTAAGATTAAACTAGATTTAGTAAAAAATTATATTTTTTCTAAGAAAAAATATTTATGAACCTTTTTTTCAAAAGGACCATTTACATCCTAGAACTATCAAAAAGTCCAATTTACCTCCTCTAAAACAACCCTGAAAACCACCAAGGATGAAAAACAACCGGTTTTAATAGTTCAGGGATGAGAAACGTCCGGTTTTAGAGATGAGGGACCAAAATCGGATTATTTCTGAGAGAAAAATATTTGCAAACATTTTTTTCGAAAAGTCCATTTTTAGTCCTCGAACTATCAAAAAGTCCAATTCACCTCCTCTGAAACCACTCTCAAAACCACCAAGGATGAAAAACGACCGGTTTTAATAGTTCAGGTATGAGAAACGTCTGGTTTTAGAGATGAGGGACCAAAGTCGGACTTTGGCAATAGTTGGGGACGTCAAGAGGACTTCTTCCATTACATAAGCACCAATCGGCCCATTAGAACCATCCACCTATTCCCTCACGAGCGGCCCATTGGGCTATTGGGTTTCGGAACCCTGTAGAAGACTAGAAGAACCTGCTAGGGTTTCGTCGGAGCGGGCGTTTTATACCACCCAACCCCTCATTCTCGACCCGTTTCCCTTAGCCCGCCGCCCTTCATCTTGCGTCCTGCTCGACGCCGTCCACCTCTTGTGGTCTCTCCGCGACAAATATTCGACTTGAGGTGCGTACCCGGATTTAAGTTGTACTAGTTGTAGTATTGTGGTGGATCTTTGATTTAAGTTGTACTAGTTGTAGTATTGTGGTGGATCTTTCTTATATCGCGATGGACTCATCGGATTTAGAGGATTTGCCGATTCAACGTGCAGTAGGAGGATTGGGGATGGATT
>OAMR01000242.1:1656656-1668711 GCA_900205405.1 Echinochloa crus-galli | reverse complement strand
GTCGACGGGAACGCCGCTTACCACTTAACGCATAGCGCCGGTAAATCCTGGTAAATCTCAGGAAAATGTGCGAGCACCAGGATTTGAACCCTGGTGGGTAGCGTCCTACTGGACCGTCCTACCATTGACTACAAGCCAATTCGCGTTTGTTTTCTTTTCAAGCTAAACCGAGTCGAGGTTAGCCGGCTTGACATCCAACCCAGCTACGCCAAACTCCTCAGAGCCACCCCAATTACATAAGGAAGAAGTCCTCTTGACGTCCCCCAACTATTGCCAAAGTATTAAAAATTATAGAAAAGTGTTTCAGACAACAAAAATTATATTTTTATTTTTATGACTACTTTGAAATCATACTAGTTTGCACGCACATCAGATCAATTAAAATAAATAATTAGAGTAACTACTTAGTTAAAGTAGGTAATAAAATACTTAGTCCAATATGCCTAGAAAATAGTATAACTCCAAACTAGGAAGTAAAAGAAAAACATAATTTTAGAGAAAACGTGAAACTACTCCTATATTTTCTAATCAAAATAAATTTTATATACAATTTTAAGATTAAACTAGATTTAGTAAAAAATTATATTTTTTCTAAGAAAAAATATTTATGAACCTTTTTTTCAAAAGGACCATTTACATCCTAGAACTATCAAAAAGTCCAATTTACCTCCTCTAAAACAACCCTGAAAACCACCAAGGATGAAAAACAACCGGTTTTAATAGTTCAGGGATGAGAAACGTCCGGTTTTAGAGATGAGGGACCAAAATCGTACTTTGGCAATAGTTGGGGGACGTCAAGAGGACTTCTTCCTTATGTAATTGGGGTGGCTCTGAGGAGTTTGGCGTAGCTGGGTTGGATGTCAAGCCGGCTAACCTCGACTCGGTTTAGCTTGAAAAGAAAACAAACGCGAATTGGCTTGTAGTCAATGGTAGGACGGTCCAGTAGGACGCTACCCACCAGGGTTCAAATCCTGGTGCTCGCACATTTTCCTGAGATTTACCAGGATTTACCGGCGCTATGCGTTAAGTGGTAAGCGGCGTTCCCGTCGACAACGAGGCGCCAATGGTGACTTCGGGAATCTCCAGATCTGCCAGTGCTCTGCTCAGTCCTTCGGAGGTGCTCATAGTGGTAGGCTTTGTGTACGTGTATTCATAGGGGTGAGTGTACGTGCGTGTGTGAGCGTCTGCGTTGTACTGTGTAATCTCAAAAAAAATAGCTCTGTTCAGCTCGTTAACAAAGTGAGCTAGAGAAGTTGTTTGGCTCTGCTCGTTTGCTAAATTAAGTTGGCTCGTTTGCTGGATTAAGCTAGCACGATTAGCTTGCGAGTTCACTTGTTTATCATCAGCACACATGTATTCTATCTCATACAAATAAAATTATTATGGCACATCAAAATTTAAAAAATGCAAATGTTCTATGTATATTTCAAGCTCAAAAACCATACAACAACAACATTTCAAAATTTAACATCACAGTAAGCATAAATCAAAATAATTGCATATGATTTTCATGCTCATCACTGATGAGAACATTCTCCAATATTATACGCTGGCAAAGATGCAATAAAGGCTTGGCATATTATCAAGGAGAACATCTACAAACTCTGCTTTGATTTTTATGATCATCAGGTGGATCTGAAAAGCATTAACTATTTCTATATAACTTTGATCCCCAAGAAGGACAATCCTGAAACAGTCAATGACTTCATACCCATTTCTCTAGTCAACACCTCCCCCAAGATTATTGCTAATATGCTAGCCAATAGATTGCAATCTGTAGCTTTGGAAATTATCCATGAAAACCAATATGGTTCCATTAAAGGCAGGACCATCCAAGATTGTCTGGGTTGGGCTTTTGAATTCCTCCACCAATGTCATCAGTCTAAAAGGCAAATCATCATCCTCAAACTTGATTTTGAAAAGGCTTTTGACCTGATAGAACATGCTGCTGTTTGTGCCATGTTGGAGGCTAAAGGATTTCCTCATAAATGGATCACCTGGATTGGTTCTCTCTTCAATTCTGCTACTTCCTCTGTCCTTCTCAATGGCACTGCTGGAAAAGACTTCATTTGCAAAAGAGGGGTAAGGCAAGGGGATCCCCTATCCCCTTTGCTTTTTGCCATTGCTACAGATCTGTTACAATGCGCTGTTAACCATGAATTTCGGCAAGGAAACCTGCATGCCCCTTTCCCCCAAGCTGACAACTTGCCCTTCCCCATTATACAATATGCTGACGACACTATTATTATCATGGAAGCCTGTGAAGTGCAGCTTAGGATTCTTAAGGAACTATTGCACAAGGTTGAATTGTCAAGTGGCCTTAAGGTTAATTTCCACAAATCCTGCCTTGTTCCCATTAATACCAGCAATGATAGAGCCCTCTCGCTTGCCAATGCATTTGGATGCATTGTTGGCAGCATGCCGTTCACCTATCTTGGGCTCCCCATGGGTACTGCTAAGCCCCTGATCAAAGATTATGCCCCACTTATCTGCAGGGTTGAAAGAAAGTTGTCTGCCTCTTCTCAGCTTCTTTCATATGCTGGCCGTCTCCAGCTCATCAACTCGGTCATCTCATCACTGCCAACCTACTACATGTGCTCTCTCAAGCTTCTCGTGGGAGTTATAGAAATCATTGACAAGCACAGGAAGAACTGTCTTTGGAGGGGAAAAGACTTTAATAAGAAAGGTTACAATCTTGCTGCTTGGGATATAGTCAGAAGACCCAGGGAGAAAGGAGGCATGGGTGTTATCAACCTGAGTGTGCAAAATGATGCATTGTTGCTCAAGCAATTGGACAAATTCTATAACAAAAAAGATGTGCAGTGGGTCAAGCTCATCTGGAATAAGTACTACAACAATGCAGTCCCTCACTTAGCCAAGGAAAAAGGATCCTTCTAGTGGAAGGACATCCTTAGGCTACAAGTCCAATACAGAGGTATTGCTTTATGTAACCCAGGTAGGGGTGATACTATTGGCTTCTGGGGTGACATGATTAATAGGAGAATTCATTCTGAGCTTTTCCCAAATCTGTTTGAGTTTGCAAAAGATCCGATGATCTCTATGGGGAAACTTCGAACCTCTGCTTATCTCCTTGATTGCTTTCGCATCCCCATGTCAAGGAATGCATATAATGAGTTCCTTGATCTTCAAGACATGCTTAATTCCCTGCCCCCTGACTCCTTGAATGATGCTGACGCCTGGCTGTGTGTCTGGGGCTCTTTCTCCTCAAGCAAATACTATCAGTACCAATTCGCTAACCATCAACCTGGCAGAGCTTTCTCCTGGGTTTGGAAATCCAAATGTGTGCCAAAAATTAAATTCTTTACATGGCTAATGCTGCAGGATAGGCTTAACACTCGTAATATTCTAAGGCGGAGGAATAAATTCCTTGAGGAAGGATATAACTGTGCCCTTTGTCATGATATCATTGAGGAAACTGTAGAGCACCTGTTCTTTGATTGTTCTACGGCAACCTGCAGATGGTTCTCCCTGGGTATTTCCTGGAATAGTGAAGCTAATCTCCTGCATAAAATCCACCTTGCCAAGATGAACTTTGTCGGTGCTAAGATTGGTCGCCCAACCTCAGCGCCACACATAATGCGCTGTGGCCCATTCCCTTGACGGTTGATGCAAGAGCTAGCACGGGTGACACAAGGGTTTATCCTGGTTCTGGCCACGGGGCCGTACGTCCAGCAGGTGTGCTCGTGGCACTATACTATCTTGCACCGGGGTGCTTGTAGTGGGGGGCTACAAGCGAGGCGGGAGAGGAGAAATCTCCAAGTCCCTGATGTAGATGATTGAGGCAGAGTGCCAATATCCTAGCGGTGGCGATCGGGGTGTATGTCTCTGGTCGGCCGGGTTCTTTTTTCTCGTCCCCTTGAAAGGGTGCCCACCTCTTCCTTTTATAGTCCAAGGAGAGGGGGTTTACAAGTACGGGTGTTGTTCATCCCTACAGTGGTGGTCCCTGTGGAGCATGGCGCCGGGCGTGCCGTTGTCCTTGATCACAGGCGGGGGTTTATGGCGATCCCCGGCTTCCGCGGGCGTCGTGGCCGTCTCTGTGCTTGACTTGGTGCGGTCTCGAGGGGCGGCGGGGCCTCGAGCTGATGCCCTGCCGCTGTCCGTACGTCCGATCGAGGGCTTCCCATACTTTTCGAGGTCGGGGTGGCGAGGGAAGGACGGGAGTTGGCAGTACAGGGGTCGGGATGGCGGTCTTTGTTGGCCACAGGGCGCGGCGTGCCCGCTCTGCCGGGAAGTGACCGGGAATTGGTGAAACAGCGGTACTGAATGACGCCGGCCGGCCCGTACAAGGGTGATGGGGGCGAGCGGTCCTGCTGCTGAGGTCGGCAGAGGTGACTTGGCGGGGGGGCGTCCATCTGGGGTTCACCCCTGGTCATCGTCCGTACGCCATTCGAGGGTTCCCCCATGCCTGTTCGAGGGCCACGTGGCGGGGAAGGACGGGAGTTGTCGTAACAGTGGCGCTGAATGACACCCGTCAGTTCGCACAGGGTTTTGCGCAGTGCCGCGTGCGTCAGCGTGGCAGTGGCAGAGTTGCACAGTGACTGGAGCAGGTGAAACAGCGAGCTTCTGTGGTGTCAGCGGCGCGGCGTGGGGAGAGGCAGTTCGTTGACCTTGGCGCCTTGCCGATGGGGCGGGCATTAAATGCGGCTGCCGGGCGGGGTGGTTGAGCGTGTTAGCGGCTGTATCGGGGAGGCCTCGAGCGAGGCAGAGTTGGGGCTCGAACCCGCTCGAGAGGGTCGTAGCCCTCGAGCGAGGCGGAGATCGGGGTCGAGCCCGCCCGAGGGGCTTGCTGACCTCGAGCGAGGCGGAGGCGGGGCTCGCTTGCCCTGAGTCTCTTGGTGGCTGAGTTGTTGTGGTACTTGGGCCGCGACGAGCGGCGGTGGGCCGTGTCGCCCAAGTTTTATTTGGGCCGTTGTTATTTCTGCTTTTTTGGGTTAAGCGTTTTTGAGGGTGTTTACACCGATGATTAGGGGACCCTATCGTTATGTCCCCGACAAACTTTGTTCAGCCTTTCTTTATGGAGATCTTCATGATTGGTGTGTGGTGCTTATGGAAAGAAAGAAATGATTATATTTTCAACAACATTCCTCCAAGTCTGGCAACTTGGAAGGCATGCTTTAAGGCTGAAGTCAAAGATCATCTAATCAGAATCAAGCAGTCCCTACACCAATCTATCCGGACTTGGCTCGATGCCGTGTAACCCCTACTATGTCTTTCTTTTGAGTTTATAGTCTTCCTGACTAGTTTAGCCTTTTTTTCTCTCTTCTACTAACCTCTGGTTAGGCTTTTGTAAGTATACTACTTTGCCCTGCCTTTTTTTAATATAGTTGCGTTGCCGGGGGGCCTGCCCCACGGTTTTTGCTCAAAAAGAAAAGATGCAATAAAGATGGGCCAAGTGACCTAGTTGTAGTCGGACGGCGGACGTGTGAGCCTATGAATAATTCCACCTTGCTTCTCCCTCAGTTGTTCCAGCCCCTCAGTTGCCCGCAGTCCTCGCGGAACAGGGCGGCGGCGCCGGCGCATGGCGAAACAGCGCGGCGACGCATCCCGACTCGCGAGTATAGCAGTGGGCCAGCGGTGCATCGCAAGCAGTCGGACATGTTTCTCCTCCCGCATCTCCAGCAGGTTGCAGCCTTGCCTGTTCTTCGCCGCCCGTGGCCGGGGCACGTCATTGCTCATTCCCTGCTACTGTAGTCTGCTACCCTGCTCGTTCTTCACCGTCAGAGGCCTCTGGTCCTTAACAACCTGATTGCCTTCCCATCCTTCACAAGCAGCAGGCGGAAAGCAAAGGTTAGGGCAGGTGCTGGAAGATCGTAGAGGCTCCCTTGGTCCCCGTGGAGGCGCGAGTGCCGTGACCACGACACAACAACAGGACATGTCGATCGGTGAGTATCCAGACTCCATACTAAAATAGTTCGATTTCTACATTGCTAAGCTGCTTGTAGATTGGACGGACAGTGGAGCTGAGGTGGAGATCCAGCCAGAGTAGGATCTTAGCAAGAGGGATTTTTTTAAAATTTACCTATGATATATTAGGAGGATTTTTATGGTGCTTGAAATTTTTTAGGCCCGTTGATGAGTCCAGATCAAACGGTGGAAAAATAGTAACTTAAAAAGCAACCAAATTAATGGGCCATGAACTATTTTTAGAAATAATGAAATACGCAAGAACACTAAATGCCATTTGTTCAATTTTCGGCGTCGCCGTACATGGATCGTTCGTTGCTGCAAATTGTTTTGGCATCCGGTTATCTTTCTCCTCTTTTCACAAAGCTTTGTTGGGTATTGGTTGACGCAAGAAAGAGACACGCCTTTTCCCCTCCCTCATTTGCCTTTCCCTTTTCCCGCCCCTGATTAGATGCAAAATTTCACCTTTAAAGTTTACTATGCAAAAAAAATTCTCATCATATCAAAATATCGGCACATGCATGGACTACTAAATGTAGATGAAATCAAAACTAATTATATAGTTTTATTGCACTCGACGAGACGAATATTTTGAGCATAATTAATTATTTTTAGACAATTTTTCACAAATACAAATGAAATGTTACAGTGACGCAATAATAATGAAGTGACCTCAAACCCTCAATTCTCCACCTCTTAAATTTGCGGCCTAGAAGAGTGACCCCTACCTTGAAGAGTGACCCCTACCGAGAGAACACGCCTCATCACCCTCGTCACACTCTCCCCTGCCGAGAGAACACGCGCAAAAAAGGCAGTAGATAATAATCCATGATGAGCAAAGATTTCCAACTAATCCATGAGCTAGCATTGAATTTGGAGTAAAATGTCGCTTCGTAATCATTGCGTTACTGTAGCATTTTGTTTGTATCTGTGAAAAATTATCCAAAATTTGATTAATTAGGCTCAAAATGTTCGTCTCGCAGAGTACAATAAAACTGTGCAATTAGTTTTTGATTTCATCTACATTTAGTACTCCATGCATGTTATGATATTTTGATGTGATAGGGAATCTTCTTTTTCATAGTGTATTTGAGAGTTGCTTTTTAGAACTAAACAGGGCCGTAGCTTTCCATACATGTCATCGGCTGTTCTTGGGTGTGTTTAGTTGTAAAAAGAGGTGAGTAAAAATTTGGGGTGGAAAATTTTTTCCATCTCGTTTGACCAATAATTGAGGGTATCAAATAAAACTAATTTACAAAACTATCTTCACAACCTCGAATTAATTCGCGAGATCTATCTAATGAGACCTTTGACCGCACGATTAGAGAATGGTTACTGTAGCATTACTGTAGTAAATCATGGACTAATCAGGCTCGTTAGATTCATCGCGCGAAGATACACTCATTCCTAAAAAGGTTCTGCAAATAGACTTCATTTAATACCACATGCATGTAAGATTCCCTTTGGAAAAAATTTCCATGGAGGAAAGAAACACGGCCTTGGTCGAAAAGTCACATCGGACACTGTATTCGTTTGTTTGTGATAATCGTTGTCCTACCATGATCTAAATAGGTTTAAAAGATTCGTCTCGTCATGTACATTAAAACCATGTACTCCCTCCGGTATCATATTAGAAGTCGTTTTAGACAAGGTTTGAGTCAAATATTGAGAATATAAATCATGAATAACATTTAAGCCATTGAGTTTGAAAATATGAAAATCATATAATTAGATTGGTCTTGAAAATTACTCTCATAAAATTATACATATATAACTTTTCAAGAAATACTTTTTATAGAAAACTGAAGTTAAAGTTGTGCTTTGGTGACCGTGCCGCTATCCTAAACGAATTCTAATACGATACCGGAGGTAATACGATACCGGAGGGAGTACTTAATTTTTTATTTACCTACATTTAATGCTCCGTGAATGAAGAGAGATTAGATGTGGTAGGTGAATAGTAAAATTTGGAGAGAGAATTTTAAAAAGTTTGTGGGAACTAAACAAGCTATTATGACCCTAGTACAAAAAACCGGACCGGACCACCGGTTGAACCGGAAAAACCGAGAACCGGCGACTTCACTGGTTCGGTCTGGTTAAAAGATCGGTTTGGGTAAAAAACCGGCATCTAAGAGCATATTCCTCATCTATTGGGCTGCATCTTCGGTTTACTGGGCTGAAAGTCGGCCCAACGTCACAAGTGCGGAGGGCCCATTTAAACTTTATGAAAAACAAAGGAAAATGGAGGAGGCTTGGGGTTCGAACCTTGATCTCCCAAGCACCCGCCCCCTCCGCTGACCATCTCAGCATCATTTCATATATGAAATGGTTGGACCATTGAACCATCGAACCGACGGCCTCGCCGGTTCAATGACCGGTCAGGCTTTTTGCACTTGGATTATGACTCTCTGCTGACAGCTGACACTGGGGGAGTGGAGTGGGATTCTGGTGCCAATTTATTTGGCCAGGTAGGCGCCCTCAATCGCCACACCTACCCGCCCCAAATCATACGGCGACCAGCCAGCGACGGGGTGGATTGGATTGGAATTGGATGTACAAGCCTTCTCCTTCTTCTCGCTCAGAAATCCGAATCGTAGCTTGACGGGGCGTATCGGGCAGGGCACCGGCCATGTCGTCGTCGGTGCGGCACGGCTCGTCGAGGGCCCAGGCATGGTGAGTAGTGAGCGCGGCTACTTGGGTGCTATTTGAATCCAGCCATTCAGGTGGTTTGATGCGGAATTGCGGCTGCTTTCGTGTGCTCTCTTGATGGGTTCTCTGCCTCGCCACAGGTTCTGCACCACCGGGCTGCCCAGCGACGTCGTCTTCGAGATGCACGACATGACCTTCCACCTCCACCAGGTATGTTCATGTTCGACTCGACTCTGTTTCGTGGGGAATTTTGTGCCCCAATCCAATGCGTTGTGCTCGACGAAATTCCGCTGAGGCTTCTTGCTTCGCGCAGTTCCCGCTCATGGCCAAGAGCCGGAAGATCCAGCGCATGCTCACCGAGCAGGAGGAGCAGCATCCGGCGCGGGGACGGCGGCGGCGGCGGAGGAGTGGTGACGGAGGCGATTCCGGCGATGACGGTGCTGCGGAAACAGAGATTGAGGAAGCAGAGGAGGAGGTGGACGAGCAGCAGCAGGTTAGGAGGGAGGGAGACGGGCATGGACAGCCGTACAGCATTGCCTTCCCGGACTTCCCCGGCGGCCCGGGCACGTTCGAGGCGGCGGCCAAGTTCTGCTACGGCGTCCGCGTCGACCTCACCGCCTGGAACGTGGCGCCGCTGCGGTGCGCCGCCGAGTACCTGGAGATGACGGAGGACCTGGAGGAAGGCAACCTCATCTTCAAGACGGAGGCGTTCCTCAGCTACGTGGTGCTGTCGTCGTGGCGGGACTCCATCGTCGTGCTCAAGAGCTGCGAGGGCCTCTCGCCGTGGGCCGAGAACCTCCAGATCGTGCGCCGCTGCAGCGAGTCCATCGCGTGGAAGGCCTGCGCCAACCCCAGGGGCGTGCGCTGGGCCTACACCGGCAGCGGCCCTGGCGGTGGCAGGCCGCCACGGGCCGGCCTCGGCGGCGCCGGCGGCGGCACGGCGAGCCCACGGTGGAACCTCGGCGGCGGCGGCGGAAGCGGCGGCGGGGACTCGAAGGAGTCGAGCCCCAGCCGGCAGGCCGTGCCGCCGGCGGACTGGTGGTTCGAGGACGTGTCCGTGCTCCGGATCGACCACTTCGTGCGCGTCGTCACCGCCATCAAGGTCAAAGGTACGGTAGATACCAGACGCTTGCTTAACCACTCTGTTATCTCGGCCAGTTGATCCCTGATTAGTAGCAGTGTTACAGTAGCTGTTTACGTTTAAATCATAATATCGATGGGTCAAAAACACATGTACACTGATGGATGCTGCTAGCCTGCTAGTACTATACTACATGACATGAGTGCAGCTCGGATTGTTAGTAGGGTTCAGTGTTCCGCCTGCTGGGGAAAATGGCATTTTATCTGTATGCGAGAACAACAAAATCTTTATGATGAACTATCATGAATAGTGAGGCACAGTGGAGGCTGTTCAAGTAATGCCAAGACACTGGCACAATCATATTTGCTGCTGACAGTGAAGCTGGGCCTAGGGTGGTAGGGACTCCTCCATATGAAACCTTTCTTCCGTGGATTATGCCGGCCATTTTCCCTTTCATCCGGATCGCTAATCATAAATGAATCTTATAAAATTTAAACTTGCGTGATAATACATAATTTAGTTAATTGTAGTAGTAAATTCTGCTAGTTAGAGGTGCTGATAAATCCTTTCAAACCCTTTTTTGAAAAAAAAAAATCAAACTGGCCTCGGGTAGAATCAGCTCTGAGGAAGAGTCTATTTTCAGTAATATGAAAATGTTTATTGCTTTAGTTTAGTCCTCCTTCAAAAACAAGCCGAAACTAGTCCCCTAACTTTCAAAATCAGTATAAATTACGTCAACTGTTGTTTTCCTAGGTGGTTTTGAGTGATGGTGCAGACTTTTCAGCCAAATTATTCATTTTCAGTGACATATAGCAGTCGTCATACCATATATCATCTCCATTCTCTTGGAGATGCCGGCCAGATCACTAGGAGTTGTGGGAAAGGGACGCGTCGAGATCCTCTCTCAATCAAGATGAATGCAGAGATTATGTAGTAAAGCATAGTGAATTTGGGAGTTCCTTTTTGGAACTAAAACAAGGCCTTGGGAGTTTAATGTCACTTCGTAATCATTGCGTCACTATAGCATTTCGTTTGTATGTGTGAAAAATTGTCCAAAAAATGATTAATTAGGCTCAAAATGTTCGTCTCGTAGAGTACAACAAAACTGTAAAATTAGTTTTTGATTTTATCTATATTTAGTACTACATGCATGTTATGACATTTTGATGTGACGGGAAATCTTCTTTTTGCATAGTAAATTTGGGAGCAGAATTTTGGAACTAAATAAGGCCTAATTATCTCTCGCCTTCCCTTGCAATGCACGCTGCCCTTCAGACTTCACACTTCGGTTGCCTGGGGATCCGGCGCATGCGCGCGCAAATATGTATATAAATCTTCATTCGTCAGGTCGGTTAGGTCCTTGGATAGACTAGAATTGGCCTCCCAAATTTGGGATCTAAACAAGGGTGGTGTTTAGATGTTGAATTTGGGAGAGTGAATTTGGAGTATGATGTGATTTTGTAATCATTGCGTCACTGTAGCATTTTGTTTGTATTTATGAAAAATTATCCAAAAATTGATTAATTAGGCTCAAAATGTTCGTCTCGCAGAGTACAACAAAACTGTGCAATTAGTTTTTGATTTCATCTATATTTAGTACTCCATGCATGTTATGATATTTTGATGTGATGGAGAATTTTTTTTGCATAGTAAATTTGGGAGTTGTTTTTTTTCATCTAAACAGGGCCAAGACTTCATGCAAACTGACGCTACCGCTAGCTCGCTTCCGCAGCATCATTGCGACAGAAAAAGGCGCGTGCATGATGGCGCCAGAAAGGAGCGCGCGCATGATGATGTGTGCCCGGGCCGGGGAAGAAAGATACCCGCTAGGGTGCTAGTGCCAAATCGGCCACCGACTCTCCCCGTCTTGTCCCTACGCGCGCACTAGCTCTCGCGCCCCTGCAGGCCTCTACTCCGTACACGACATGCGTGCGGCGTCCGTTCCGTGGTGGCATTCTGCTCGCTGCGTGTCCTCTTCCTCTCACCGAGCACGGCCATCATTTTCGATCATGTCTCTCTCCGAAGCTAAGGGACAACGACGGTGGTTGGGAGCCGGTAGAGAGAATGGAAGGTTCTTCAGCTGGCTGGCTGCAGAAGGTACGGCAGCGAGATGGTTTTGTTTGTTCCCTGCTATGGCCATGGCCCTGTTTAGTTTCATTTAAAAGTTAAAAATTCTCTCTCCAAACTTTACTATTCACCTATCATATCAAATCACATCAAATCTCTCTCTTCATGCATGTAACACTAAACGTAGGTAAATAAAAAAAACTAAGTATATAATTTTGATGTACACGGCGAGACGAATCTTTTGAGCCTAGTAAGGTCATGATAGGACAACGATTACCACAAACAAACGAAAAGTGCTACAGTGCGCTACAGTGTCCGATGTGACATTTTCAC
>OAMR01000242.1:1593573-1654329 GCA_900205405.1 Echinochloa crus-galli | reverse complement strand
TGGCATTCTGCTCGCTGCGTGTCCTCTTCCTCTCACCGAGCACGGCCATCATTTTCGATCATGTCTCTCTCCGAAGCTAAGGGACAACGACGGTGGTTGGGAGCCGGTAGAGAGAATGGAAGGTTCTTCAGCTGGCTGGCTGCAGAAGGTACGGCAGCGAGATGGTTTTGTTTGTTCCCTGCTATGGCCATGGCCCTGTTTAGTTTCATTTAAAAGTTAAAATTCTCTCTCCAAACTTTACTATTCACCTATCATATCAAATCACATCAAATCTCTCTTTCTTCATGCATGGAACACTAAACGTGAGTAAATAAAAAACTAAGTACATAGTTTTGATGTACACGGCGAGACGAATCTTTTGAGCCTAGTTAGGTCATGGTAGGACAACGATTACCACAAACAAACGAAAAGTGCTACAGTGCGCTACAGTGTCCGATGTGACATTTTCACCAAACTTTACATTCTCTTTTCGGGAACTAAACACCGCCCATCATGCTTATCTTACAATTTTATTTGGCTCTAGTTTATTTTAGCTTAAAAATTAGTAGTATTTTGATTTAGTTTTTATTGGCCTTTTAGAACCCTTTACTACCACTAGTTGTGTCCGGTTCTGATGCTACGAGTACGTAATGAACCGGTGAGACGTTTTGGAGTCCATGCCTTGGCCTGCATAGGGCAATTATGGAGTAAGACAGGTGAATTCAGGCGACGAAGCCAGCCCAAGACCTGCTGTCCGAGAACGGTTGCTCATGCTCCGAGTGACTGGGTACAGATGGCACCTCGCTTTCAGCTCCCCGGCCGGCGCATGCTAGCCGTGCCGACGAGATCAAAACATTCCAAACGGTTTTTCTCAACAGAAAAGGACGAAGGTCGAATCGGATCCCATCGTGCACCCTAGCATTACTACTACCTCCATTCTTTTTTATACGTCGTTAGGACCTATTGTTTTAGCCTATTCCTAGTAGTAATTTTGTGTCCTAAATGTCTTATATTATGAAATGGAGGTAGTACATTGCAATCTTACACAGACCAACTCAACGCCTCAACGGAACGCCCAAAAGAGCGTCATCAGCACCAATACTAGCTCCTCCCATATCCAAGAACTCACTACACCAGTCAGCATATCTCCATTGTTGTTTGTCACTTCAATTTGTTGGCATCATCGATATCTCGCCATTGTTAGTTGTTACGATGTGCGGCACCGGCGCGCATCAGCTCAGCTGCGATTTGTGGTAATAAGTAAGTAAAACTGCCGAGCGCCAAAGAGCACAAGAGACAAAAATTAAACCACAAAACAAACCAACGACGAGAACGACAAGGAGAGGTCCAAGGGCCCAAGGATCCGGGGCCCAAGCGAATTCATGCGCAGTCGTCCAGTCCCACCTACGATCCCAACGGGGGATCATGATTATTCATGAATAAATCCAGTTTCCAGCGCAGCAATAAATAGGTACCGGAGCCCGGCCGAGAAGGTTGGCCACAAGGGCTGTACTGTACGGCCTGCTTCATCACGATTCACAAGCAGTGTTCTCGGTTAATGCCGGAACAGTAGTTTCCTTGATGCGGCGCGCAGCAGCTGGGGCAGCTCGTAATTACTTTGCTAGACCCCATGTCGATCTCGACCTGTATGTAGCCGGTCTCCAGTTCATCCGGTCATCTCATTCCAGATTCTGGTCTCATGCATCTGACCGTGTACACAAGTTCTTGGCGGAACTACGCAGCCTTCTCGTTCTTGAACTTGAGTTCGAGCTCTTTTTGCCCCTCTCTTTTGAAAGGAGTACGAGCTGATATGAATATTCCTTACTCACTCCGTCACTCGCAGTCGGCTGTTGCCCCGGATCGGAGCAAAGTTTCGCCTGCACCAGGGTACAGCAAGGCGCATGAGATGCTGCAACTGCAACCCCCTCGCCGTTGGCTCATCTTGAATGCGCCGCGCGGACCGGCTCTGTCGGTGTAAGTTGGTGCTCGTTGTTCGTTGGTTCGTCGTTCTACATACCGCTCATCTTATCAGCAGGGCCGCCCCCGCCGTGCATTGCGATCCTGCAGCCGTGTGGCTCGTGCCGGGCTAGCTGGAGCTGGAAAACGGCCGCGGGTAAAGAGAGAGAAGAGGAAACGGTGCGAAAACGAAATGGCCAGCGGTAAAGCGGGAAAGATTCATTCAGATTTCGGACAGACAGTTCCCCTCTGGCCGCCTAAGCCACGCAAAAAATGAACAAATTTTGGTAAAAAAACATGTAAATGGAGTAGTAACCACCTTATTACCTTTAAAGTCTGCTAAGTAGTGTCCAAATACTATCCCAAATGGGGTCCAGGTCTACGGGCGTAGATACCCGGAACCTGACTGGAAAGGTTGCTCTCACTTTACCCGGAACCTGACTGGAAAGGTTGCTCTTCCCTCTTGAGGGCGTTGTCTGCGGGGTTCCGTTCGACGGCGGTTCGAGGAAGCTCTCCGTGGTGAAAACCAAACGTTGGCGCAGTCGCGTCTTTGCCTTCCTGAAAGCGTTGTTTGGAGGTTTTCTTGTAGCCGTTGGTGGTGGAGTCGTGGGCTCCACGAAAGGTCGGGTCCAATCGATTTGTAATGGTCACATGGCCCTTTAGTGTGTTCGTCGCGAGTAGTTCCTTGCTATCTCTGGCGCGCGGCCTAGAGAGCCCCGTTACGAGTTTGTTGGAGGTCGCTCTTCGAGCGGAGTGTGCTTTATTGTAAACTGGTAATCCCAGTATCCTTTGAGGATGCTCTATATATAAAGCTGGCTACGGCCTTTCCTGGAAAGGTTGCTCCCACCGTATGCGCCGCGCTGCATCCCCAGATTCACAACAATGTACTCCCTCCGGTTCCATATTAGAAGTCGTTTAGGACAGCGACACGGTCACCAAAGCACAACTTTGACTTCATTTTTCTATAAAAATATTTCTTGAAAAGTTGTATATGTATGTTTTTATGAAAGGAATTTTCAAGACCAATCTATTTATATGATTTTCACATTTCCAAACTCAACGACTTAAATGTTATTCATAATTTATATTCCCAATGTTTGACTCAAATCTTGTCCTAAACGACTTGTAATATGGAACCGGAGGGAGTATTCAGTTAACGTTGGGACAATAGTTTCCCTAACGCGGGAGGACAATCCTGGTGCATCATATTATCTCTAGGCTGCGTTTGGAAGTTGTTATTGAGGCTGAGGAATTGCATTGGGGTCTGAATGCCAAAGCTGAGGTGAAATGGAAATGATCTTCAATGCCAATGCTGTTGTTTGGATGGACATGTAATTGATAGTTGGAATCAAAGGTAAGAAGCAATTCCAATTCTTGTTTGGATGTACAAACTATTGAATTGTCATAATTAATAGAGTTTAAACATTATACCATTCTAGACATGTATCAAATTGTAGTTTTCATAACTTTCAATATATTCAGATGATTTTGAAAAAACATATTATAAAAATATTAAAACATCATGGATGTTATGAAAATAATAAAAAATGGCAGGAAAATCATGAATATGTGAAACCAAATATTAACAATAATAATATGGCAGCAACAATTATATAGGCAATAACATGACAGCAATAGTAGCTTCCGAGTTTGTCAGAAGTACCACCTACATAAAGCATACAGTACAACTTGGAGAACCATTTTTTGACAGCAACCATTTTTTACATTACAACATAAATCACCTACATCAAGAAGCATACAGACTGGGTGAAGGCCTAGCCTAGAAGAAGAAGCTGCATCTTTTTTGTGTGCATTTGTTTCTTTGTTTGCGTAGTCGCTGTATCTGCAGATGGCTTGACATAAGGCTGAAGGTTAGATGATTGCAAGCTTTCTGTTCCATTCGAGAAACCAATGTGACCCCTCCTCCGCAAGTACTCCTGAATAATGTCCTGAGCAGCTCTTCTTTTCCAATAATAAAATTCTGAATAATGAATATGATACTAAATTATTAATGGTGTGATACTAATATGAATTTGAACTAGAGACTTCTCATAATGCAAAGTTCTGCTAGAAAATAACATATTTTCATCATACAAACAAACAAGAGACAAAATAGCACATGATTTAGCATCGACAAGAGAAGGCAATGGAAAATTGCGCGTAGAAATAGTAATCTGCCACAGGATGGCTTATTTGACAAAGATCCTGCAGATCCGTTGAACCAAATTCACATTGAGAAGCAGCGAACATACAGGCAGCCAGGCACACATCTAAGCAACAGATTTGATGGGTCCTAACCTTTCAGATTGTAAAAAGAAGCAACGGCTGGCAGCAGGGTGGACTGACTGGAGGAAGGGGAACGGCGGGGACGAACTGGACTGGCGGGGAAGACAGGTAATGGCGGGGTGGATTTGGACCGGCGGGGTGGGGGAAATCCAGCGAGGAGGAAGGAGGCAGTGGGGAGGAAGAAGACCGGTGGGGATGAACTAGAATCGCGGGGAAGACAGGGAACGGCGCGGTGGATTTGGCCCGGCGGGGTGGGGGAAATCCAGCGAGAGGAAGGAGGCGGCAGGGAGGAAGAAGACCGGTGGGGGGATGGGGAACGGCGGGGACGAGGTGGGAAAGAGAGAACCTGCGGCGGCGGCGGCGGCCTTCCCTCTGCGTCGCCTCCCTCCTTCAGCGGCAGCGGCAGCCTTCTGCTTTTTCACGGAAAGTTGAAGCGGTACGAGGGGGAGGGGGAAGCGCCAATGCTGCACAAAACCGAGCGGGAGGGGTCTGAATTGCTCGCGGCTCCCGCGGGCAGGGCCAAATGTCGCGCGGTATTGGGGCTCAATTCCGCCAGCGAATACCAAGCGCACCAAACAGCTGGTATTGATGATGTTTTAATTCCAATGACAATATTTAATCCCCAATACATACATCCAAACGGGCCATATGTGTCATGTTATTAGGACAGTATTAAATAGATATATGTAGCAACAACTCCGAAAATGTATTGTATTATATTCTTTGTTTTTGTGTAACACTGGCATAATTAATTGTTACTATATGATATATGTTTGTGTCTGTGAAAGCGAATACAAATGTGATGGTGTTTTTCGAGTCTTTATACATCAATCAAGTTAAAGACGTATCTTCATGATAACATATATTTTCTCTCTTCTAGTTAACCTCTGTCATGTAACCAAAATGTCCTGAGACTCCTCTTTTGCGATTTAAAGGAGTATACTATATGTTTCTGTGAAAGCGAATATAAATGTGATGGTGTTTTTCTAGTCTTTATATATCAATCAAGTTAAGGACGTATCTTCATGATAACATATATCTCCCTTCTAGTTAGCCTCTGTCATGTTCTTGTCACAAAAAAAAAACCCCTCTGTCATGTAACCAAAATGTCCTGAGACTCCTCTTTTGCGATTTAAAGGGGTCTAGGTTGGTGAGTGAAATAATGCCGTAATTTACAGATGTGACATGCTATTTAACGAGAATAGAACCACCACGCTGAGAATGGCCTAAAGGGCATTTGACCGTTGATACAAGCGGCACCTTAGCCGTATGTGTATGTAAAGGGGATCCAGATCTCCGGGGCATAGATACCCGGAACCTGACTGGAACGGTTGTTCCCACTGTATGCGCCGCGCTTTTTTCGAAAGAATGTATGCGCCGCGCTGCATCCCCAATTAACAAGTATTCAGTTAACGCTCTAAAAAATGTATTCAGTTAAAGTTGGGACAGTAGTTTGCCTAACGCGGGAGGACGATCCTGGTGCATCATCTTATATTTCTGTGTCATGTTACTAGGATATCATTAATTATATTGTTTGTTTCGTATGAAACTGGCATAATTAATTGTTACTATATGCTATATGTTTCTGTCCGTGAAAGCGAATATAAATGTGATGTTATTTTTCTGGTCTTTATATATCAATCAAGTTAAAGACTTATATTCATGATAATATATATTTTCTCTCTTCTTAACCTATGGCATGTACTCCCTCCGTCTGAGAAAGAATACAACTCTCGTATCCCGAGGAGCCAATCAATTTTAAATTTAACTAAATTTGTACAAAAATTCACTAACATATACAAAATGAGTATCATTAGATTAATCATATAATATGTTTTCATACAGAATCGATTTAGAGACATAAATATTAATAATATTTGTATAAATTGATCAAAATTAAAATTATTTGATTTCTCGGAGAGCGAGAGTTGTATTTTTTGGGTGGCGGAGGGAATAACCAAAATATTCTGAGGTTGCTCATTTAATGTGCATGATAAGATAACATGTATACTAGACTCCTCTTTTGCTATTTCTGTTTATCCCTAGTTTTAGTCTCATAACGCACAATACAAAATTGTATCTCACTTTTTTTCAAAAGTGTCACGTCATTTGAAGGGATTTAGGTTGTTGAACGAAACAATGCCGGTCATTACACTGTCTCATTTCTGTTTCTTGCATCGTAAATATTCTGTCATGTCGCTAAATTTACAGATGTGACATGCTATTTAACGAGAATAGAACCACCACGCTGAGAATGGCCTAAAGGGCATTTGACCGTAGAGTGTTCTCTTGACATAATATTATGCCGGGTACTGCTAGTGCTACGTCGGCTTCAACTTGAGCTTGCTCCTCAAAGAGGATCAAATGCCGTGCTTGATTTCGAATATTCACTTGCAGCTGCTTGCCGCGGAGGCGGGGACAAAATTTTCACCTGCGTGAGGTACCCGAAGCAGCAAAACCCGTTGGCCATGGCGGGCCGGTCGCTCATCTTGAATGCGAGGTGTTTGTGTCGCTCGTGCCCGGCGCACCGGGCTGGCTGGAAAACGACCCCGGAAAGGGAGACGGCGAGAAAACGAAACGGCTAGCGGTAAAGCAGGGACGGTTCATTCAGATTTCAGGCAGTTCCCATCTGGCCGCCTAAAAAAGCCAAGAAAGCGGAAAAGGCACAAATTTTGGTCAAAAACAAATGTACATGGAGTGCTGTGTACTGCTCGTATTACTGTATTGGTAGCCGTATACTTTACAGTTAAGACTGCTGGCCTGGCCAGTCGGCACTGACCACCTAACAACATTACACAAAATATGTCAGAACACGAAATGCCATTTGTTCAATTTTCGGCGGTCGCCGTACATGGATCGTTCGTTGCTGCAAATTGTTTTGGCATCCGGTTATCTTTCTCCTCTTTTCACAAAGCTTTGTTGGGTGTTGGTTGACGCTAGAAAGAGACGCCTTTTTCTCCTCCCTCATTGCCTTTCCCTTTTCCCTAGTCTTTTTGCTGTCCAAATCCAAAGCCGTAGACATTAGACTGGTAGCACAAGCAAAGCAGGTGCGGGTCTACCCCAAGAACTTTCTAATCGCCCCAAACGGAAGCAGGAACCTTTTACATGCCCCATCAATGGTGGTTTCCTGTTACCTCTCCGCGCTTGTTTGCCTGACATGGAGTAGTTAGCTCACACCTCATCACCCTCGTCACACTCTCCCCTACCGAGAGAACACGCGCAAAAAAGGCAGTAGATAATACTCCATGAGGATTCCATGGTGAGCGAAGATTTCCAACTAATCCATGAGCTCCAGCTAGCAGCGCAGGCGCGCAGCAACGAGACGTAGGGGGTGTTTAGATGTTTGTATTGAGTGTTGCATTTGGGAGTAAGATGTCACTTCGTAATCATTGCGCTACTGTAGCATTTTCGTTTGTATGTGTGAAAAATTATCCAAAAATTGATTAATTAGGCTCAAAATGTTCGTCTCGTAGAGTACAACAAAACTGTGAAATTAGTTTTTGATTTCATCTATATTTAGTACTCTATGCATGTTATGATATTTTGATGTGATGGGAATCTTTCTTTTTGCATAGTGAATTTGGGAGTTGCTTTTTAAAAACTTTATGGAACTAAACACGGCCGTAGCTTTCCATACATGTCATCGGCTGTCCTTGCTTGTTTATCCCCAGCAATAACTCCCTGCTGACAGCTGACACTGTGGGAGTGGAGTGGGATTCTGGTGCCAATTTATTTGGCCAGGTAGGCGCCCTCAATCGCCACACCTACCCGCCCCAAATCATACGGCGGCCGGCCAGCCAGCGACGGGGTGGATTGGATTGGAATTGGATGTACAAGCCTTCTCCTTCTTCTTCCTCAGATATCCGAATCGTAGCTTGACGGGGCGTATCGGGCAGGGCACCGGCCATGTCGTCGTCGGTGCGGCACGGCTCGTCGAGGGCCCAGGCATGGTGAGTAGTGAGCGCGGCTGCTTGGGCGCTATTTGAATTCAGCAATTCAGGTGGTTTGATCCGGAATTGCGGCTGCTTTCGTGTGCTCTCTTGATGGGTTCTCTGCCTCGCCACAGGTTCTGCACCACCGGGCTGCCCAGCGACGTCGTCTTCGAGGTGCACGACATGACCTTCCACCTCCACAAGGTATGTTCATGTTCGACTCGACTCTGTTCCGTGGGGAATTTTGTGTCCCAATCCAATGCGTTGTGCTCGACGAAATTCCGCTGAGGCTTCTTGTGGTGCGTAGTTCCCGCTCATGGCCAAGAGCCGGAAGATCCACCGCATGCTCACCGAGCAGGAGCAGCAGCGTCCGGCGCGGGGACGGCGGCGGCGGCGGAGGAGTGGTGACGGAGGCGATTCCGGCGATGACGGTGCTGCGGAAACAGAGATTGAGGAAGCAGAGGAGGAGGAAGCAGAAGAGGAGCTGGACGCGCAGCAGCAGGTTAGGAGGGAGGGCGACAAGCAGAAGGAGCTCCTGGAGGCGGTGGTCGCGAGCCTCCCCGCCGACAAGTGCTCGGGGAGCGTCGTCACCGCCAGGTTCCTGCTCGCGCTGCTCCGGACGGCGCACATCCTGCGGGCCTCGGGTGCGGCGCGCGCGGCGCTGGAGCGGAAGGCGGCGATGCAGCTGGAGCAGGCGGCGCTGGAGGACGTGCTCATCCCGAGCTACTCCGGCGCGGCGGAGACGCTCTACGACGTGGACTGCGTGCAGCGGATCGTCAGGTACTTCCTCGCCGTGGAGGAGGAGGAGGCCGAGGCGTCGTCGTCGGCCGCGATCGAGGAGGAGGCCGCCGCCGGCGAAGTGCCGCGGCCGCCGTCCGCCGTGGCCATGGTGCAGGTGGGCAAGCTGGTGGACAGCTACCTCGCCGAGGTCGCGTCGGACGCGAACCTGAAGCCGGGCAAGTTCTGCGAGCTCGCGCTGTCGTTGCCCGACCATGCCCGCATCTACGACGACGGCGTCTACCGCGCCGTCGACATCTACCTCAAGGTTGTATGCGCTGCCATGCCAGGTCACCACTCACCACGGCCACGCACGCAGTATGTAAATGTAGCCAGGTGATTGGTGTGCACGCTAAAAGGACAAAGAAAAGATGTCGCCTTTTGAGGTGTCGCTGCCAAAGACGTGTATCTCATCTCCTTTGGGTGATCGGCGTGCACTGACCGTGTGTGTGTGTGCAGGCGCACCCGCGGCTGACGGCGGAGGAGCGGGACAGGGTGGTGGGCGTGGTTGATTGCCGGAAGCTGACGGTGGAGGCGTGCACGCACGCGGCGCAGAACGAGCGCCTCCCGCTGCGCGCCGTCCTGCAGGTGCTCTTCTTCGAGCAGCTGCAGCTCCGCCGCGCCATCACGGGCACCCTGCTCGCGCCCGGCGACGGCGGCGCTCCGCGCGTGATGCGGCAGCAGCGCGCGGCCCCCGTCGCGACGGCGCTGGCGCAGGAGGGCCGGGTGCTGCGGCTGGACATGGACAGCATGGCGAGCCGGGTGCAGGAGCTGGAGCGCGAGTGCTCCAGCATGCGCAGGGCCATCAAGAAGATCGACGGCCGTGGCGGCAGCCGGTCGCCCGCCGCCGCCGCCGTCGTGGAAGACGGGGGCGAAGCGCCGGCGCCCGCGGCGGGCGGATGGAGGGCGCGGCACGGGTGCAAGTTCAGCACGCAGGTGTGCGACTCGCAAGCGCGCAACGTGGTGGCGTCAAGGGCGTCCAGGATGGGGATGAGCCCGTAGCCCATACGCATCCGCTGGCGCTTTGTTCAACCATGAGAATTTTCACGCGATCGGGAAGCCATCTGACCGGAGATCCGCACTTGAGGTGAGAATGGCTGAGAAGCTCCAAATCGTTTACCGGCGGTGAGGTGCAATGCAAGGCTTCCAGGTCTCGAGCGTTTTCATCTAGCCGGTGTGGGTCGTTAAATTTAGGCCCTGTTTGGATGAAAAAGCAACTCCCAAATTTACTATGCAAAAAGAAGATTCCCGTCACATCAAAATGTCATAACATGTATGGAGTACATGAAATTAAAAACTAATTGTACAGTTTTGTTGTGCTCTGCGAGACAAGCATTTTGAGCCTAATTAATCAATTTTTGGATAATTTTTCACAAATACAAACGAAATGCTACAGTGACATAATGATTACGAAGTGACATCATACTCCCAAATTCACCCTCCCAAATTCAACAAGCACCACCTTACATGATCCGTGGACCTGAACCGCTGAAAGGCACCATGGCCATTGCCGTCCGTGGTAAAGGATCTGTGTGAGTTGTCTGTGCCAGGTGGCAATTTGTAATGTAGCCAGGTTTCGTTCAGGCGTTCAGCTCTTTTCTACTACATACTCGATTGCTTGCATGTCCTGTTATCTGGTGCTTCTTCGCATGGCATGGGTGCTCTACAAAAAGACAGTCCTCAACACCGAGACCCGTCAGGGTTTCATCAGGTTGCAGTACACGTGCGGACGTGCCAATGTTGCCACGCTCACAGGCATTATCTACAGAACAGAGCTTGTGTTTGCTCTGAACAGGAGTTGGATCATGGATGTATCTTGTATGTGGCCGGTTCCACAGATTAGGAGCATGCTGCATGCGGCCATTGTTCGTCGGTCTCGTCCTCTTCTCCTGAACTTTGCTGTGTGTGTTGGTGGTCCATTGCAGAAAGCCTGAATCCTAGCTGAATTGCTATGGGTGATCCATTTTCTAGCATATCTGACGACAGCGAATCCAACCAAGCGTATGCCACTGATTTGATTTGCTGCAGTCCCACTTCTCTTTTGCTTGGTGAGTGCCGATAACTTTTATGCTCGCCTTTTATCGTGCTACCCCTGCAATCGAGCTTGTGGAGATGGATTCTGCATCCTGCTCATTGTACACAGAAAAAGAAATGATTCCCGAAAGAATAAGGGCAAAGAAATGGATATTGCAAAGTTCGGATAACATAAACAGTATGCAATTTTCAAAACATAAACTATATGCTAATGGCACCATTACCACTTTTCTCTTGAACCCATAACTTAGGCCCCGTTGGGCTGGTTGAAATGTTGCTGATTCTAGGTAGAAACACCTGAATCCCTATCGAACGATGAAAATATAAGAGCGGGAGAATCACCTGCTTGAAACGTTTCCCATTTTAGCACTAGGAGGGAGAATCGCCCAAAAAGGTGCTTCCCAGTGGTTCAAGTTTATTTTAGGGAGAATCTAGTTTGTCGCCAAATGAATTGAGCAAGTGATTCCGTTTCAGATACAAATTAATTCTGAAACGTTTCTTAGAGAAATTGGAACCATGAAGTACAATGCAAAGTGTCTTTTTTTTTTGCTATGAACTCCTTTTCCTTTTCCTAAAAAAGAAATACAATGCAAAGTGTCGGAGGATTATTTGTTGGATGAAAAATGATGTTGTCCAAGTCGCCCTGGGCCCCAGCTCAATTCTGATGCATTTGTAGGTTTCCATTTTTTTGGAAGCCGCCAAAGTTCAGTGCAAGAAAAGTACTGGGATTAGTTTATCTTGCCAAAATAGAGCAGTCACGATGAGTTTAGTTTCGAATAAGGGGAAAACGAGGTATAACGAGATTGGTCATGATAGTCTATGATCGTTTTAATGCCAAAGCAAATAATTTGGCTTATCTTTTCCTCTAAATCTGGAGTTTGGGAAAACCACTATTTATACCATAGAAAAAGGCCTTGGCCTATCTTGACGTAAATGACAGAAACCATGATATACCATGGCTTTTTCTGAAACACACATTCAAATGCACTCAAACATCATTTGGCTTCATGATCCTCATCTTCTAAACACGCCACCGTCCCACCCCTTGTCGTCGCAAGGGCACACCACCGTGGCGACCGGAGTGCCGCCGCATATTACTCCGCCAGCGCTGCTGGCCTTACTGCTTCTGATGGTGTGGTGTGGTGCCGCCCGGGACCGAACGTCAAGCACGGCGACGACATGGCAGGAGCTTGCGGCACTGGCCCGCTCCTTGCCTCGACCGGAGGCCACTCGCCGTCAAACCCGCGCACCGCCGTGTCGCGCTGCCGCTCCTGCCTAACACACACGTCCGACTGGCAGCCCACGCCCGATCTGGGCCGTACATTCTCGATCCGTCGGCCGCCAAGACCGCAGGGGTGGTCGGTATTTCAGATACCGTCCACCCCCGGGTCGGTGTCTCGTTTGCCATCCTGCCCCTAGTCGTCACAGGGGGCACCGCCAGGGGCGGAGGACCCGGTATGGCGAGGTATGGCGCTCGCCATACCTCGATTCCTCCGCGAGTAACCCCTGGAAATCACCGGCCGGCCGTCCGTTCCTGTGCGGCATCCGCTACGCTGAGGAATAGGCGAGATGAATGAGCAAGGTGAGAGACGGTGAAGCGTTATTTGGGCCACTGCTAATGGGCTTTTGTTAGCCAGCCAGCCAGCCCACCATCTGCTTTCCCTGCCTCTCGACTTTGACGGCTTATGGATGCATTTGCTTAATTGCTGATGAGAGACGGCCGCGAAATTGACGGTGTGATCGCGTACTAGTAGTCGCGCGGCCGTCGTGTGGACACAAAAGATTGCTCGACCAGTAGCTGATCATGCAAATGACCTGCTGCTTACTGCTTAGCTGTTCGTATGTTACATTGGTTTCATGATAATAACCAGTGAGTTACGGTGATTTGTTGATAGTAATTATAATGGATCAAAAGGCAAAAGGTCAATGCCAAAACGAAATCTATATATTGTAATTTGAAATTTATTCACATGAATTTGATTTTGTATTGTAAATATATAGTTTACTTTGATTTAAAATTTTACTATGTTGTTTACGCTATCGATTTCGCCGTACCTTAATTTTATTCCGTTCTCCGCCACTGGGCACCGCCTGCACGCCGTGGCGAGGCGGAGCGTCGCTGCGTCCCTGGCCGAGCGCTAGTTCACCTCCTCCCTTCCTCTCGGCTTCTTGCCGCCCCCCTTGGCTGCCATGAGCGCGACGCGAAGGCGCCGGCGCTGATCATGTCCTTGTCGAGACGCGGCCTAGCCTCGGCGACGTACACAAGCACCGCCGCCACCACGGAGCGCTTGCGGCTGCTACTGCTTTGCGCGCAGATGGCCGTCGACACGCACGTACGTACTAGGCAGCCTTTGTTCTCCGCGGCGCCTATTGCCTGCGCCGCGCTCTCGCCGGCGGCATCGCGCTCTCCGTCGTCCCCGAGCCTGACCCGGATAGAGAGGTCCTCCAAACCTTCCCGTGGCGTCAGAAGAAGCCACAGGCGAACTAAGTGCGTGCACGCCGTGCGGCGTCACCAGAGCCTGCTGTTGCGAGCAACTAAATACAAGAAACTTTGAAACCAAGGCATGTCTCGCCGGGGCAAGTTGTCAGAACAGATCACCAGCTTACTTTCACAACATCTTCATTCAGAATTTCAGCGTTCTGCTATGTATCTATCTTCCATCACCGATTTGTCGGCTGTACTTGGCCGGAACCGAATGGAGAGGAAGCCGGGCGGGGCAAGGAACCCGTCGCCGCCGCACACGCGTGCGTCCGGCTCCCTCCCATCTCTCGTCCTCGAGCACCTCTGACATCTCCTCTCGGCCACCGGCCGGCGGTAGACGAGCAAAAACTGCACGTGCAAGCTCCCACACGCGGACGGTCGAACACGGCGCCCCGGCACGCTCAGTTTCCTCCAACATGTGTACCTACGGAGTACCGTCTACCGAAACGTCCAAAAATCTTTGCAACTTTTCTGCTCTTTTTTTTTCCCCCGAGGGCTGAAGCTTGCCGCTTGCGTCGTACAACGTTGCAGATTCAACTCATCTTTTGCCTTCCTTCCTGACGTTGTTTTCGGTGCGGAAAACTCATCTTCCCTCGCCTGTTCTCTTTCACTCGTCAGATGCAGAAAACCCATTTGTGTCACATGACCCGTCAGTTTTGAGCTTGCGGCTCCCACTTCCTTGGGAGGACTGTGAACTTGGCCTGAAGAACTGAACCTAACCAAATTATCAAGTGAGCCGAATCTGGTCACGAGATATTATCTTCTGTTGAAGAAAAGGTGTGACATGTGCGTGTGCGTATTTATACGGTCACAGCTCAACACCTTCTTTCCCTGCAAAAATTCAGACATAGCACCACAAAAAGCAACAGTTGCAGCAAAGAGTTCTATTTGAGTCTTCATAGAACAGAAGTTTCAAAAGAGAAGAAGCTGTATTGCTGAACCAGGTTCAGCAATGGCAGGAGCAAGCGGCAGCAGCAGGTTGCTCAGGGCAACCACCAAGGCTTTCCAAACGGACAGCCATCTTCCGTCACCTTCTAAGTCTGGTAACGCCAGCCCATACCGTATCCCATCTCTCAAGTTCCCGTTCCTACGGGAGGCAAAGAATACGCACAGGATTGGACGCGCCGCAGAGCAAAGGTCTGCCTTGATCACCCTGGGAGCTGCCAGCATCACACCGGAGAAGAAGCATGGGCATTTCCTATCGGAGCAAGTGAAGAACATTGACCTTTTGTTACCTCTGGCATATGAGATCACAAGGACGATGATCCTGAGGCAGCTCGAAACGGCTCAGTTGGCACTAGAGAGGCAGTGCTGGTCCAAGATCGTCGAGACAACAATCCACCGGGTAAGAGTTCTCCGCGAGACGTGTTATAGAATTTGCAGTTTATAGAGTCCAGGTTTTCATCTTTGCTAACAGAGTCATATGGACAACTAATTCAGGCCATCGTCAGTCGCCAGTCCTTCACACTGATTGGTGTTGCCGGATCCCTTGTTGGGTCAGTCCCATTGTTTGCTGAGGTAGGGATCTTTCGTCAGATTTTCTGCCTCCTGTAGATTAGAGAAGACTTCCCGGGCTGAAACTTACATGCGGTTGCAGGGTTTTGCTGTTGTAATGAAGACGTTCTTCATGCGCTTCCATATGGAATGTCCCACACAGTAGATCAGGGTGAAATCATAAAGCTGCTTATTGAATCATTAGGTACGTCCTTGTACCCAAAAAGCAGCTCAGGTGTCAGTTTTAGTTTGCCCAACCATACTAACTTGGGGCGACTCTCTTTCTTCTTCAGACATGTTTCTCATCGGCACTGCTCTTCTCACGTTTGGCATGGGGATGTACATCAAGTTCTGTGGTTCTCAGACAGCAGGACATATTAATACGCCCCATTTAGGTTCATTCAACCTAAAGGTAACTGAACCCTGTCAATACTTGTAGATTAGTCTTTCAGAAAAAAAAAGTACTTGTAGAATAGACACATCCATCACCCATGTGTTGTTACTAACAATAAGCTACAAATCCATA
The DNA here is from genome assembly GCA_900205405.1 of Echinochloa crus-galli. Taxonomy (NCBI): domain Eukaryota; kingdom Viridiplantae; phylum Streptophyta; class Magnoliopsida; order Poales; family Poaceae; genus Echinochloa; species Echinochloa crus-galli. Next base: position 1,638,863 of record OAMR01000242.1, on the reverse strand, counting down.
CCAGAAGCTGAAAGATGGGGCCAGGATCAGGTCCATCACACAGGCAAAGACGAGGATTGGCCATGCAGTACTACTGCTGCTGCAGGTTGGCGTTCACATCTACTTGATACTATTGTGTGTGCCAAGTTTCAAAATTTTTTAAAACCTCTAACTATAACATGCATAAGCCCCGCGGTCGCTTATACGCTCGGTTTTTTCGCTCGGTACCGTCTACCGAAACGTTGAAAAATCTTTGCAACTTTTCTCCTCTTTTTTTTCCCGAGGGCTGAAGCTTGCCGCTTGCGTCGTACAGCGCGTTTTGCAGATTCAACTCATCTTTTGCTACTTGCCTTCCTTCCTGACGTTGTTTTCGGTGCGGCGAGTCAGTGGTGTTTTCTTCCTTCGCCTGTTCTCTTTCACTCGTCAGATGAAGAAAACCCACTTGTATTGTATCACATGAACCGTCAGTTTTGAGCTAGCGGCTCCCACTTCCTTGGGAGGACTGTGAACTTGGCCTGAGGAACTGAACCTAACCAAATTATCAAGTGAGCTGAATCTGGTCACGAGATATTATCTTCTGTTCAAGTAAAGGTGTGACATATGTGCGTGTGCGTATTTATACGGTCACAGCTCAACACCTTCTTTCCCTGCAAAAATTCAGACATAGCACCACAAAAAGCAACAGTTGCAGCAAAGAGTTCTATTTGAGTCTTCATAGAACAGAAGTTTCAAAAGAGAAGAAGCTGTATTGCTGAACCAGGTTCAGCAATGGCAGGAGCAAGCGGCAGCAGCAGGTTGCTCAGGGCAACCACCAAGGCTTTCCAAACGGACAGCCATCTTCCGTCACCTTCTAAGTCTGGTAACGCCAGCCCATACCGTATCCCATCTCTCAAGTTCCCGTTCCTACGGGAGGCAAAGAATACGCACAGGATTGGACGCGCCGCAGAGCAAAGGTCTGCCTTGATCACCCTGGGAGCTGCCAGCATCACACCGGAGAAGAAGCATGGGCATTTCCTATCGGAGCAAGTGAAGAACATTGACCTTTTGTTACCTCTGGCATATGAGATCACAAGGACGATGATCCTGAGGCAGCTCGAAACGGCTCAGTTGGCACTAGAGAGGCAGTGCTGGTCCAAGATCGTCGAGACAACAATCCACCGGGTAAGAGTTCTCCGCGAGACGTGTTATAGAATTTGCAGTTTATAGAGTCCAGGTTTCCATCTTTGCTAACAGAGCTCATATGGACAACTAATTCAGGCCATCGTCAGTTGCCAGTCCTTCACACTGATTGGAGTCGCCGGATCCCTCGTTGGGTCAGTCCCATTGTTTGTTGAGGTAGAGATCTTTCATCAGATTTTCTGCCTCCTGTAGATTAATGCCACTGAAGACTTCCCGGGCTGAAACATTTTTTTTGAACCGGAAACACAGCGAGGGAGACCCCCACTGTGATCCCGGGCTGAAACTTACATGCGGTTGCAGGGTTTTGCTGTTGTAATGAAGACGTTCTTCATGCGCTTCCATATGGAATGTCCCACACAGTAGATCAGGGTGAAATCATAAAGCTGCTTATTGAAGCATTAGGTACATCCTTACCCAAAAGCAGCTCAGATGTCAGGTTTAATTTGCCCAACCATACTAACTTGGGGCAATTCTCTTTCTTCTTCAGACATGTTTCTGATCGGCACTGCTCTTCTCACGTTTGGCATGGGATGTACATCATGTTCTATGGTTCTCAGACAGCGGGACATATTAACACGCCCCATTCAGGTTCATTCAACCTAAAGGTAATTGAACCCTATCGATACTTACAGAATAGACAGATCCATTAACCATGTGTTGGTACTAACAACATAAGCTACAAATCCATACCGGAAGCTGAAAGATGGGGCCAGGATCAGGTCCATCACACAGGCAAAGACGAGGATTGGCCATGCAGTACTCCTGCTGCTGCAGGTTGGCGTTCTTGAGAAGTTCAAGAGCGTGCCTCTGGTCACCGGACTCGATATGGCCTGCTTTGCTGGAGCGGTGCTCGCTTCCTCAGCTGGTGTCTTCCTCCTGTCAAAGCTCAGTATGGGCAACGGTTGAAGCAAACCTTTGCTTGAGCCTATCTCCATGTGACAGCACAAGAGCTACCAACACATCACAAGTATGCATATAAAGAAACCAGAGGAAAACACAAGGGCTCATACAATAAGGGAAAAGATTCAGAACATTCAGAAGTCCCCGTGTTTTAGGCTTTCAGCAGTATATTTCAGTTTTCCTTCACTAGCTTTCCAGTCTTTACCTGTGGTTCTGATAAGTTTGTTCTTGTTCTTTTGTTCTTTAAGTCAGCACGGTTAGGACTATTAGTCTAGAAAAAAACTATAAGAATAGAAGCGAAAGTCATAAGATTCTAATGTTTCCTTATGTAACTGGTGATGCTTATACTTTGTGCTCATCACATGACGTCAATAAAACTTATAATCTTATATGTAGCTGTTTTTGGCTTGTAGTTTGTATGCACTACACGATGTCAACAGAACTTGTATATATATAAATAGCTGATTTGGTTTGTACTGTAGTCTGCATGCATCACCCGATGCTGATGAAACTTTCTGCAGACAGAAAAAGGTCAGTCCCAGTTCAGCAACATCTGTAATCTGTCCATTCTAGTCAGACTTCGTAGTCAATGGCAAAGAATGGAACAGTTTGTGGGTTGCGATGCTCGGAAAACAGAAGTACTCTCTCATATTTCTTTTAGTCGTTATACATTGACAATTTTCTATTGGTAAAGAAATACAAACACTGAAAATAGCCTAAATCATCTTGTATATAAGTTCAATGGGATGGCGCGCTTGAAGCCGGTGGTAAAGATGACAATGGATTAACGAATAGCAAACTCAAAATGTCAATATCCAGTTGACATGTTCGTACAGATATAGGAGGGCACGAGGGTTTGGATACGGGAGCTACAAGAGCGAAATCTCGAACGGAAGACATTAACTCACGATTACTCACGGAGTTGACACGGCGGCGTACCTTCGGACTGGGCGGCGCGGTCGCTAGTTCAGGCGTTCGGCCCCGCGACGGCGCGCCGTCCTTGTGCCCCGGCGGCGGAGCAAGCAGAATGTGGGATGTACCGGATGGGGCCGTCCGGGTGGGCATAAACTGGGCCGTGGTTCGTGGGCTGGATGCAAGTCCGAGATTTTCTAAACAGCAGCAGCTTGTCGGAAAAAAAAACAGCTTATTTTTGTAGATAATGGATAATATATTACTCGGCCTTGACCAAAACAGCTACGGCCAAACAAAAACATAAAGATTATTACATCCCATCATGGGGCTCTAGTAGTCCTACGCGACCACCAAGATCGCTATAACACGTTTACAGACCTTACAAAGAACTGAAAACACTGGACACCAACCACCATTGATGCTTTTTCAAAAGGAACAGCATGAAGACGTGATGCATATACTGCTAACCAATATCCAAACTGTTACGCCATCCAATGCCTCCTCCGCCCTGTGCTGAATACCGAACATAGTGTCCACACGGGAGAACTGCCCAGCCTTGGCGACCAAAAACTTCGGCGACCGCCTGCACTGCCGCCGCCGGCCTGGAGAGACCAGGCTAGGTTTTCACCCAGTTTTTGATGAACCACGGTCGCAAAGGGGACGGTCTAACCGACAACTTCAGTAGCGCCTTCAACAAGGTGTGTGTCACAGACACTTCACCGCCACCGGTCCGGCACCATGCCAGACAAGGATTTCTCCTAATTACCGCCACCGTCACCACGGTCGCCTTCACCAGAAGGACACCAGTATCTTCGTACAGCCACAGGACGCCGCCACCGCATGAAAAGACGCACTCCGGCCACCGTCGACATCACCGCCACCCGGAGCAAGGTTCCGCCGGTAAAGGCAGGACGGCGTGCCCGCGCGCGAACGCGAACGCGCCCGTGCCGCCACCACTCGCATGACCTCCTCCTCGCTCGCCGTCGTCGCCCGCCCTTCCCCGGCCTCCGGTTGCTCGCCTCGACGCAGAGGCTCCCGGACAGCCCGGCGGCGCCGTCGAACGCCAGGTGCATCGTGTCGAACACCGCCGCCGCCGCCGCGCCCGCTCGCCGGCCGGGAGCAGCACGAACCCCGACGCCGCGCCGAGGGTCCTCGACGAGCTCTCCGGCGCCGCCGTCATCCGGTGGTGGAACACCAGCGCGCTCGCGCTCCTCGGCGCTCTTCGACGGCTTGCCCTTGCTGCGCGGCTGACATTTATTTATTTATTTATTTATTCATCCGTGGTGACCGTGGTGACCCTATTGCGACCCTCACGGTCGCCACCACCGTCACCACGGTCGCCCTCACCAGAAGGACACCAGTATCTTCGCACAGCCACAGGACGCCGCCACCGCATGAAAAGACGCACTCCGGCCACCGTCGACAACACCGCCACCCGGAGCAAGGTTCCGCCGGCAAAGGGACGGCACCAACCCGTGGAGAGACGGCTGCACGACAGCCAACGAAATCCGCCCAAATTGCCCCCGTGAGGGCGACGCGGAGCAATTAAGCGTTAGATCTGTCCTCGCAAGTTCCCGTTGCCGCAAGGACCATGAACCCTGCGAGATGGAGATGGGAGGACCACAACCCATCCCCTGGTCGGAGCAAGGAGCACGGACGACGCGAAGCAACCAGCCCACGCCACCGATGCCGCACACCGGCCAGGACCTGCATGACAGCGGGCCGAAGTGACACCGTCGGGTGGATGTACACCGTGAAGGTGCGCTGCCCTGCGGCGGCGCCCTTGTGGCCGCCGGGCCGGTGGTGCGGGAGCGGGGAGACGGTGGCGAGGAGGAGGACGGCGAGCACGGCGGCGGCGATGGCCACGCAGAAGATGATCCTGGCGAGCATCGCCGTTGCATTTCTTATCTGGGTAAGCCAAATGAGGGAGCGGGTAGCCAGGCGAGCATTTCAGGAATCGTGTTGCAACGAAGTGGTGATTGGTTGGGATTTCTTGGATTTTCTGACGAAGGATTGGAGAAAGTTGCTGAGAGAGCAGTTGAATCTGCCTGCGTTACTTAATCCATTGTGATGCATAGGAGTCAAACATAAACTAAACCATTGACGAAAAGGGTGGTGCAGAATAAGCAAAACAAATGACCTGGGTTCAGTGTGGTTGGAACGTAAGCCACGGGCGCCTAGTTCCATCTCCTGGTTTCTGCTTTCCACAATCCTTCTGTGCATCATCTGGCTGTCATATCTTAGTAACACGATTTTTTTTATTCTTATGCGCTTAACTAAGCACGAACAAAGCATCACCTCTATCTGTCAACCGCCATTTTTCCTCGACGTTGTTGAAACTTATGGTTGGTAAGCTTATCATGCAATCGAAGGAGAGGGGAGTGTTCATCAATAGTCAACCACCTTTTTTTTCATTTTGGATTTTGGCTAGGAGTTCTATTTTTTGAAACTCCGTTAGATATTTTTGAAACTAGCTGATGTTTTTGAAACTAGCTAAGAATTTGGCTAATGCTTGATCTCTCAAACAAGGAGCAACAATGAGTTACAGAAGTCGTGAGTGCTAACAACGACATCAAAGTCGCACACCGATGATATCCCTGGCTGAAATTCTGAAATGCGTTTCTGGCACACAACAATGCACCAAAAATACTAACAAAATCCAAAACACCATACGAAATAAAAAACTGAATTAAATCCGGAGCAGAACAAAGGCAAAAGAGAAGAAATCCAGTGGCCCCTTGATCCACACACATCCACCATCTGAACAAAGCATTGCGCAACTTGAAAAACAATAATCAATCCATCATCGATCCTACTCCTGCTGCAACCCGGCAAATCCATATCCGATGAATCCATTGCAATAGGAGAGAATCCACAACGATTCTAACAACGAAATAAATCGACAAAAACGAAAATCCATCTGAACTAAATTTGAATTGGGAGCGCACCTCAAGTCGAATTTTGAATGTCGCGGGGACCGGGTAGACCGACCAGAGAGGTGGACACGTCGAGCAGAACACAAGACGAAAGGCGGCGGAGCCAAAGGCAACGGGAATACGGGTGATTAAAAAAAAGCCCTAACGAAACCCTCTGCCCATCCAGATCTGGAGACTAGGGGACCCAATGGGCCGCTCGTGAGGAAATGAGGTGGATGGTTCTAATGGGCCGATTGGTGCTCGTGTGATTCACACCAACTGCCACACAGTTTCTGCTTTCCACTGTCAAACGAGCGGTCGGTCGCAGAGTTAACATTGCGACCTACATGAACATGATCTCAAAACTCATGAGAGTGCTAACAACGACATAAAAAATCTCACATCCATGATCTATCCCTAACTGAAATTCTGAAATATATACTTTTGGCCCCACAATAATGCACAAAAACCCTAACAAAACCCGAAACACCTCACCAACTGAAATAAATCCGAAGCAGAACAAAAGACGCAAAAGAGAAAACAATCCCGTCCCCATGATTGGTAGGGGCGTCGAGGCTCCATCCCCCATCTGCCTGTACAGTGCACATAAACACCCAGCGCCCCCTTGATCCACACGCATCATCACCCCACCAGATCGGAGCACCAACCAAGCTGATCATTGCGCAATGTTCAGTGCACTGTGCGAGTGGATCCCATTCAGGATCTCTCTCCCCCTTCCCCTCCCGCAGGGTGACAGTGACACTGCATCCCTCACGAGCCACAGGGGAGATGCCCATGAGCTGAGCCACGGATTAGTTGTTCCACCCATCCATCGATCCAGAAAAACAAGCTAGCTTCCAATGGTGCGGTTGACCAAACCCAAGTTTGATAAACCCCGACGGGGACAGGAGATGGGCATTGCAGAGGGACAAAGGAACAGAGGATAGGAGGGTGCCAGGAGGGCAGGGCAGGGCAGCGCCAGTGTGCAATGCTTTGGCTTCGGCTGGAGCCTGGGGCCCCTCCACCTCGCCGTGCGTCCTCGTCGAACAGCTCGCCCGTTTTGTTTTGGATCTCGTGTCGGCGGCGCTGGCCACTTGCAAGGATCTGATTCCCCGATCGATCTCTCTGCGTCCCATCGGGCAGCGGGTTTTTGTTACAGGGAAGACGAACGGGATAGACGGCGAAGATGGTGAGCACCTGGTGTGTGTGGTTGGTGCAGATGAACTGAACTGACCACCCTAGGCGTCTCTTCAGGTTGCAAGCCGGAACAATGAACAAATGCGTGAGGAGAAGCTATCAATCAAGTGTGATGTGTACGGGCATATAAGTGCAATGTTGGAGTCCATATCTACCACTCTTTTTCTTTTTTTTCTTTTTTTGCGAGGAAAGAGTTGAGGACAGTCACGTACGTACGCTCGGCTGGACTCACGAACTACTCCTCCAGCAGCGCAAAGAGCACAGCCAGCGACAGGACGCCGAGCGAGACGTGCCGTGCCAACGCTGGCACTGCTTATCCGGACGGAACCGAGCACGGAGCGACGTGCCTGACAGACGCGAGCCGAACACCTTTTACGCCGGATTGGAAATGGCACGTAGTATTCAGTCCGGCAGAGCTAGGTGCTAGCCTGTTACCAATCCAGGGTTAGCCTACAGTGTAGCGGCGACCAGACCACCACCGTTGTTTGCACAGCTGGAACAGAAGTTGTGGCGTACCAGATCGAGCAAACCGGCGAGCTCCAGTACGTCACTCTTTTGGCACCAACTTGTGGTGTCAGATGAGATGGGGACTCGTCGAGGTAGGCGAGTTCAGATCGCGTTCGATCCGGTCCCTGGTGCAGATATAATTCAGCTCCGTGATCGGACCAGACACGGAAAAGATGGCCTTTACGCTTTCCCTCTATCAGATCGCCGTCCCGTCCGATGCCAGTATACCACTACTCCAATTCCATGCACTTGCATTGGCATTTGCCTCAAAAACCCCGATCGATCACGTAGCATCCACACAGCCGCGTCAGAAAAAACGACCGATCCCCCTGTGACCGTGAGTGACAGCGGCGGCTTTCTTTGCTCCCTTTTCGCATCAGAGTTCAGAATAAATAGCCGAATAACCGATCCGATAGATCTCTGCTAAATCCTCCATGGCTGGTCGTGAGCCATCCAACGGCGGGTTCCCAACTCGCCAGACCTTCTTTTTCGTTTTATCTTATCTCTGACGGAGGGAGGGTGACAGGTTTATCAGCAAGGAATGCCGTTCCGATTCCCTCGGCTGAACCAACAGAGCTGGGCATCGTCTTCCCCGGAGCACATGAGCGCGAGGGTTTCCCTGTCCCTCCGGTGTCGGGCCGCCCGCGAGCAGCGACGCGCTGGCAGTAGATTCTCCTGCCCGCGCGACCGGAGCATCGCCGAGCAGCACGAACCTTTCTTCTGAATTGTTCAGACGACGATCTGCTGATTGAGGGCGTAGTATTAGTTTAGAGCTCAAGACTGACAATTTGTGGCAGTTGTGTGGTATTATACTCTGGTCGTTTGACTAGAGACTAGAGAGGCCTGTCAAGCTGGCACGGCCTCGGAAGATGTTTGGTGCCCGGTGCGGAGCACTGGAGTGAGGAGGGGTGTTTTATAACAATGGATTGGAGGAATGCGCTCGTGGATCTTCTCGGTTTGGTTAAGTTATAAACCGCGGGTGTCAGGATCCGTGATGCAAAATGCAGCAGGGGTACTTTGCTAACATGCTGTGACATTATAGACGTTTGGTTGCCAGTTGGCTGTCCGGTGATATTGGAACCTGAAGAATTCACGATCCCCTCCTGCCGTCCTGCCAGCAGAGAGCAACGGCGGTGGGAGCTCGTCATGATCAGTGAACTCTGCATTCATGTTGCGTGATGCCATCATGGTACACGCACCGAGCTGAACCGATTGACTAGCACCAGCAATGACACAGACGAGACCGATCGGGGAAATGAATTCGCCGGCCGATTGATCGATCTCCTCGTCAGCGACTAGGAGTAGGGCCGCCGAGGCCGATGCTGATGGAGATGCATCGCTCCCGCTGATGATTGGATTGGGGACCCGATCCGGCGACGTTAAATGCTTCGATCCGCACGGACGCAGCGACGCAAGCAAGACGCCCTAGACCCTACCACGCATTGATCCATTCATTCCCGCAGGCCAATGATCAGCGGGTATGGGCGTGGGCGCATCGCGGGATAGCTCGAGCGTTTACTTCTCGACTTCTCCCTCGCTCGTCCGGCTGCTGTCCCCGCCCCGGCGCATTATTTTTCAGAGACTTCGGCCGCGCCGATCTGCCAAGCTCGCTGTCCCTGGCCGCGGCCGGGATGAATTATTTCTGAGGCGTCCACGCGCGCGTGGGCTCCGGCATGGGCGGGGCGTGGACGGGGAGGTGCCCGGCCAGCTAAGCTGGCTGTACGTGTCACGATGCCGTGGCGTCATGAAGGCGACGGCGTCGGAGCGGGATCCCGAGCGGTTGCAGGCAGGCGAGGCCAGCGCAGCGGCATGACTCGGCAGCCGGTACAGTACTGTGGAGCTCTGACAATGGCGCAAGGCCCATGAGCTGTGGATCGGATGGAATCCTATGCCGACGAAGTGGAAAATTTGGTCACCGATTAACCCGATTATATTTCTTTCAAAACGAAACGGAGGGGGGCAAAAAACTCAGAGACGTTCTGTCAAGTAGTCAACCAAGCATGAATTCCTAATAGTCTGTATTGCACTTGCACTAGTTTTAGAAAGCCTAATGACATATGTCTTCGGCCTTGGAGGCAGTCGGTGGTGCATGTCTGAATGTCTGTGCTCCGAGCGCATCCAAGCGGCGATATATTTAGGCTGCATTTTCGCGGCTCATGTGAATCGTGATCTCGATGCTATCGGAGAGGATCCAGCAAGGTCCCCCATGTCGCTACGAAGAAAACGGCGCGAAGCTGCCGTGTTTGGCGGTTCCTCCCGGCCATTCGTGACCCTCCGCGCTCGCGGCCCCCTCCTACAGAGAGGGCAGCGCAATTGCAAATGATCAGCTCCGCTCCACGTCCCATGGCCCCTCTCGCGTTTCTTCCTCGCCGTTTCCTTGTCGGAGAGCTCCGGCGTTAGCATTAGATTAAGCGCCGTCTCCGCCAAAAGATTGATCGCCATGACCAGCTATCCACACGTGCTGATCGACTCTGCTTAGTTTTATTCTCTATTGACCCGTGTAGGTTACAGACTCTGCTATCTGCAAATCCACCAAAGTGAAGTGATCGATCGATCCCGAGTACTTCACTCCGTGTCATGGGTTGGATATGAATGTTTTCTCTGTCACAATTTCATGCAATCTAAAACCGTAGACTTTGCAATATGTGGTGCTAAATCAGGAAACATGCCCGCGTGCTTAACTGCTAAGGCATGTGCACCGGAGCAGTGAAGCCACTGCCTTCGCTGTTAATTAAGCTACTAGCGCATCCGCAGGCAGCCAAAGGAAGCCAAACACTCTCTCTGTCAGGTGGGTCCCCTTTGGTGCCACGCGAGCCGAGCGCGCCAGGTGACGCGACACGCTGGCTGGCCACGCCGCCGCGCGGACTCGTGGCACCAAACGGGGCCGGGCCTACGCCGCACAGTGACGGGCGCGAGCGCGCACACGCATTTACTGCAGCGCCCCCGCTTGCAAGCTGTCCTCAACAACCTCCAGGTTGGCATCCCCTCCTCGCCGCGCTACCCGACGCGTCCACCTCGGCTATATATACGCGCGAGCCCCCGGACGCCGCCTCGCTACTCAACCAGTCGCCCACTCCCCCCACAACGACCGCCAGCCAGCCAGCAGCAGCAGGAGGTCGCCGCTCGAGCTCGCCGGCTGTGGCAAGCAAGAGATTTCGATTTCATTCTCTGGATTCCATTTCCTTTGGCCCGTGAACGGCGGCGCGCACGCATTCTCCTCGGCTCGTTCTAGCACAATGGGGGCCTGCAACTCGTGCGACGCCACGGCGGCGGTGGCGGCGGCGCCGGGGTCGACGCCGGCGGAGGCGCGGGTGGTGCTGGCGGACGGCGCGCTGCGGCGGTTCCCGGGCGGCACGCGCGCGTCGCTGGCCGTGAAGGCGGTGGCGGGCGCGGCGGCGCCGTGGTTCCTGTGCAGCGCGGACGGGCTGGAGCTCGGCGGCGCGGCGGCCGGGGTGGGGCCCGAGGAGGCGCTGCAGCCCGGGCAGCTGTACTTCGTGCTCCCCGCGGCGATGCGGCGGCGGCCGCTGCAGGCGGAGGAGATGGCCGCGCTCGCCATCCGCGCCAGCGCCGCGCTCGTGGGCGACCACGACGGCCCGCTCGTGTTCCCGGAGGCCGCCGAGGGTGGCGCCGCCGCCGGCGCGCGGCCATCCGGCAAGCCGTGCCGGAGGTCCAGGAGGGGCAGCAGCCGCGGGCGAGACTTTGTGCCGGACCTCGGCGCCATTGCCGAGTAACCGCCGGGCAGTCCAGCTAACGGCAGCCTTCGGCGAGAAGAAAAAATCCAACTGTAGTTAACTTGTAAACTGATGAAGCTAAGGATTTGACTAGTGCTAGTTTTAGGAACGGGATTGCAGTTTAGCTTGCATCTGGCTGGTGTACGTAGATACGGAGTACGCGGCAGAGTGTACATGTAGAATACGCGTAGGTTGGAGGAGGTCCCATGTGGGACAGTGGGGGCATGCACCGCGATCCAAGGGCCAGTGGACGCTGATGACCCGGGTCTGTGGCTGACTCTGTGGGCCCGCACTGTGCTGAGCTGTAACCGCTGGGGTCGGTATGCCAATTTGGCAGTTCTCAATCGACAGCAAACGGGTCAATGGCTCGATTTCGCCAATTTTGATGAGGATTCGGCTATGCTAAATTGCGTCTGCTATTGTATTCCGTATTTCCCCTTCCAATCGCTTTTGTGTGTAGAAGAAACGTACTACTCCGTAGAGCAGAAGAACAGTTTTGGGTAGTCGGCCGGGCGAAGGAACGTGCCCAATTGGGTACGAGGAGGACAACGACACGGGCTGGGGAGACCCCGGCGTCCTTTCCCTTTCCCATCATGGCATACCGATCGAGTAGGCCGGCCCGTGGCTGGCCGGCTGGCCCTCGACGGCGCTTGTCCACTGCCGGCACCGCGGCCGGGATGCGATGGGGGCGGCGCTTGGAGCCCGCTGCGCCGCGCACACTCGCGCGAGGAGACGTGACGGGCCGCGGGGTCCGGCCGGCGCCGCGCGCCCCCACACGCCCGGCGGACGCGCCTTGCCAACAAATTATCAAGCTCTCTCGCTCGCATGAATTGTTTTACTCCAGTAAATAATACAGTAACCAGCTGCTGTGGCCTGGCCTGTGGCCAGACGAGCAAGCAAGCATAGCGGAATACCCGGGACGACACGCCCTGAATAGATTCGCGATTCCGCCGGCGCGCCGTGGCTAGTGCGCACCACATCGGTTACACGTCCGGATCGATGTCGTCCTCTCGTCGGCGATCGGGCTGAACACAGGTTCGGCGGCCGCATCACTCGGTTCCGTCACTACAGGAGAGATGCTAATACAAGGCATCTTAAAACGCCTCTGTAGGGACAAAAAACGCCTCAAAAAGGTTTCTACGGCACTTTAAAAAACGCTAAGGTTTTCAGAGTAGGGAAAAGTCATACAAGGCATATTTGAAAAAGGCCTCCAAAAGTCAAATATGGAGGCGTTTTCTGGACACCTCCTTACACATTATTAGGCACTTTCCAAAGCGCCTTCAAACATAGTCTCAAGCATTTTGTTAAATGCCTATAAAACCTTTAGAAGGCATTTTATAAGACCATGCCATTTCAGCTTTGTAAATCATATACATCTCACGTCTTGTTACACATAGGCCATAGCAGAAATGCTATTTGAATTACAATTGTGCTAATGAACTCCGCAACAGAAAACAACACTTGAGAAATTAAACAAAATTGCAATACCCGTAGTTACAACTTCGAAGACCAACAAAATTTTGACCTGAACCTACACATCTGGTATCGTAATGTTCTAAACAAGCTACAAATGGCATATTCACAAGTTTCTGTAGTACAGATTGACAACAAGCACAGCATGCCAATAGTCCCTTGGGTTGCCCACCTCCTGTTCACTGTTCCAGTAGACAAATGTCATGCACACTCACAAAGGATGAAAATCAGTAGGTGAACATGCCTAAGATGTTCCTGCAAAGGAAAGAGAATTGGGCTTCTCAGTTATTGCACTAGAGGACTACACTAACATATAAACATGTAAAATATACATATTATTATGGTATAAACATTAGAAAAAAAATGGCATAAGGTCAATCAACCACTTGGACTCAGTCTATGAGCTATTTCACAAATTGTAACTCAAGAAAGAATTGGAGCAAGTAACAACAGGAACAAGCTCCTGTGCTGATTTCGTGATATTGTTATAACAAACTAATTTAAGTTCAGCACACCATGACAGTTATCTCATGGTGTATGCTGCCAACTGGAATGGTCTTCGGTTGTTCAATACAGTGTATATTTATCTGAACAGATTTGCTCAGCAATAGGGAAAGAAGTGTATTACCAAGGGAACACATATACTATAAAGTTTCAAAAATGTAGCTAGCTAAGTTCAGTCAACAACAGTCGAGAGAAAAGTATGCATTTTCATTGGCTTACAAAAAATAGAAAATCAGCACTAAACTTACACTTACAGTAGCAGAAAAAATAGATAGACCCAATTGTCATTTGCTAGCAGAAAAAACATTGCCATCTAGAGATCTAGAAATCTCAACTTCCACAGGTGCTCACCCAGGTAATACAACAAGCACCTTGAGTGCAACAATAAACTGAAAATGCATTAAATCAAAGCACGTGTACCAATTTTCACAAATTAACATTTAATCGAGTGGAAGCTATTCGTGGAGATCTAAGTACAATCGAGAACACATCTGCCTAGGATGGATTTGGAGGGATACATGAAGCAGGGTTGCTAGGGTTAGAGGAGGAGTTCGGTAAAAGCTAAGTGAAGAGATTGATGGGGGCGTGATTTAACGCACAGGGAGGGGATTACCTCGTCGTGACGACGCTCACCGCTGGGGCCAGCCTTCGTGCTCCGCCACGCATCGGGGGCGCCTGCGCCGTTTGCTGCCGCGGTTAGATGCCCCACAAACCGCCGTCGCGCCGTGCTACCAGATCCAGAGCTCGTCCCGCACTGCCACCCCGTGCATATGCAGTCGCCGTCTCGCGGTGGAGCATTGCGCGAGGAGTTTGGCGGCGGGGACCTGCAATGAGGAGACAAGGAGGGCGCAAATCTGGCTGGGAGATTCGCGTGATGGGGGAGCGCAAACGGATGAGGAGCTTGGCGATGACGATTGAGCTCGTCAAGGAGGAGGAAGAGGAGAGCTACGACGACGAGCGTGTGCGGGAGCGGCGGCGGCGGCGGCGAGGCCAATGCAGAGCGGTGGGGATTTTTTTTTTGTGACGAGGGGTAGGGGGCTTCCAATTATCTGGACATCATCGAGGACGTGTGCGGGAGACTTCTATTCCTATTCTAGCATACGACAGGGTTCTTTCTGTATATTTCCTAGACTTTTGAAGGCGTTTTTATCAGAACGCCTTCCATGTTTGCTCGGCGTTTTGACAGAACGCCACCAACATCGCGGCATTTTTACAAAAACGCCTTCGAAGAACCTAATATTCCAGGCTTATTACTGAAAACGCCACAAATGGCTAGTTTAGTTGAGGCGAAATTACGAAAACGCCTTAATCACATGGTTAAAAAGGCATTCTCTAAAAACGCCACCAAGAAACGCCTTTAAATGCTTGCCGTGCTGTAGTGCGTGGGAACATATGCGTCGCCGCGTCGGGCTTTCCGTTTCCTTGGCCCGGAACACTGCTGGGTGTTACCTTTTCGTGGACTTGAGGATTCGCGCTTTCGAAGGGACTCGCGGAGACGTCGTGCGGGAGATTTTTGCCAACGGATCGAGCTGGAGGTGGCAGTGCCTAAATTCGGAGAAATCCGGAAGGGAGACACTCGGAACATGCCAAACTGCCGCCACTTGACAGGCTACGACACTGCTACTAGTGGCAGTGTGTCCCTCTCCACACGTCCTCGGCCACCATGAGCGTGCTGTCGTCGCTACTCGGTTACCGCCAATTCACAACTTTCCGGTGGCTTGAGGCTACCCCTGATCGACGATATCCATTCCATGTGCAATGTCATTTGACAGTGCACGTACAACCACCGCCTTCGCCGTCGCACATGGATTTTGGATGGGAGGACAGGACTGGAGATGAGTTTGTTTACCGTTTACAGGGAGGTAAAGCCGGATGCACGGGCACGGCGAGATCTAATATTTTTACTGAAATCTTTTAAAAAAATATTGTTACTGATCGACCGTGCTGGCCAGGCCAGCCATGGAGGTCGCTAGCGACATTGAAGGACGGTGACCTGGACGGAGAAGAATTGGGGAAGGCGATACCGAACCGAAGCGATGATGAACAAAAAGGGTGGGCGGGGAGGAACTGGTGCGGTGTGCCCCGTATCGGAATCTCTGACGCTGACCCGGGGCGTCCCAACACAATCTGCTAGTACTACCACCCGTGGGGGACCGTGCAGTTTGCATGAGCTCGACATGCATGTGGATGTGGTGGCCAGCACGGATGTGCTGACACCGAGAGATCGCCCATGCCGTCACGGGGTATTTGCGGGACTGCCCCCGGGATGGTGGGCCCTCCTGTTATTAAGCGACAAGCTAGAGCTCGAGTCCTCCCGGCGTGCTCGCTGGCTGCAGCGCATCGCTCCAAGTAATCAGAATTAGGGCTAGTTGATTAATATTGGATCTCGATCGTCTTGCTTTGCATACCCATACCCCTGTACTTGCAGGAGAGGAGCAACTTGGAGGCCTCTGCAATTTGCGTACCCGGTCCATCGAGGCAGATGCCCCTGCGACGTGGACACAGCAGCTTGACATGACAGCTCGATCGGCCCCTGAGGTCCAATTGCTCGTATCGGAACAGGAGTTATATATTGGGGTATATCATAGATTTGCCCGGTATATATAATATTGTATATCAACCACTAAGGGCTTGTTTAGATACCAAATTTGGCCACCCAAATTTGGGAGTATGGAGTCACGTCGTAATGATTTCGCCACTGTAGCATTTCGTTTGTATGCGTGAAAAATTGTTCAAAAACTGATTAATTAGGCTCAAAATGTTCGTCTCACAGAGTACAACAAAACTGTGCACTTAGTTTTTGATTTCATCAACATTTAGTACTCCATGCATGCTATGACATTTTGATGTGATGGGAATCTTCTTTTTGCATAGTAAATTTGCGGGTGCCAATTTGGAAACTAAACAAGGCCTAAATAAACAGAAACACAATAATGGGGACTCCTTTATAAAACGAAACACAGAAGTTCTTTTTTTTTCGAACCGCAACAACAGAGAGATTGCATGCATGAGCTCGTTGCATTTGCAGCTGAAGACAATTAGCGCCCTGTTCGTTTGGATTGTTTCCAGCGAGCCAACAGTGTTTTTCTCTCAACGAAAATCAGCGCCAGCCACCAGCCACCAACCAGCCAGCAGTGTTTTTTTCTCAGAAAAAACCAGCGCCAGCCACCAGCCACCAATCAAACGAAGTGTATAGCTTTGCTGGTCCCTGGCCGGCCGTTGGATGATCCTGTCTCTCCTAGCGAGAACCGGCGCCATGAAACCGGGGAGGAGGGAGAGGAGCCCGACGGCGAGACAAGCCGGCGCCAGCTCAACGCACACGGCGCCCCGCAGTCGCCAACCGCCTCGATTCCCGTGCCCGTACCGCCGTGCAGCCGCATTGCTGTAGCACGTACGTACGCTTTTGACAGCTTCGTCAGAGTACAGGGTGTTCAGAACTTCAGATTCACCCTGCGCGTCTTTGGAACGGACCACAAGGCCTAACTAGACTCAAAAGATTCGTCTCGTTATGTACATCAAAATCATATATTTAGTTTTTTTTATTTATCTATATTTAATATTCCATGCATGAGGAGATATATTGATGTGATTTGGTGTGATATATGAATAATGAAGTTTGAATAAAGAATTTTAAAAATTTTATGGGAACTAAATAGGACCAACATTTAAAATGGTTGAGCCATACCGCCTGATCTTGGACGCAGCTGAGCAGCTTCTTCTACTCAATTTTTTTTGAACGAACAATACTTGACGAGTGCGTTACTATTGATAGCAGAAAAAATATAAGACTACAGCCCTGGAAGGCCATAGGGAGGAAATATAAAAGAAAAGAAAAGAAAAAGAAAACAACACAACAACTCGCCTGGTTGGATTGGGACATCAACACGGATTAGCTCGCAAACGCTCGCTGGCTGGTCGGATTGGGACATCAACACAGCCACACACTACTCACAAACGACGGAGGAGACGAGCACATCCACAGCTTCCACCTATAACCTTCCACCTGCGCGTATCAAAACCGCTGAAGCGATCCATCGCCGATAAAGAAACCGGGAGGGCAGACACCACCACACCTAGAGGGCCACCGCTCTCAAGGACCCACCGCCACCGCACTGCTGCACCCAAACCAACCACCCGACGGTATGAAACCACCGAGTCCAGAGCAACTCAACGCGCGGGGGACTCGCCACTTCCGCCGTCGCGTGCGCGGGGACCTCCCACCCGCCACTCTGCGCGCCTCGCTCTCGTGCGCGGGAGCCTCAACCCTGCCACACGGCTCCACGCTCTGGACTCGTTTCAAAAATTACCGCCGGGGAAGCAAGAAGGGATGCCCCGCCGGAACTGTCTATAACCTCCAGACCACCGCCTTGGTTCGAATCATCACGTTGCTTTCCCCTCGCATAAGACACCGCCATCGGGTCAGGAGACCAAAGATGTCGCCTGCGCCGTCTTACGACGTTGTACCGCACCAGGAGAGTTCATCCGTGCTGAACACCCCGCCGCGATCCGCTGCAGGCCAAGTCGTCACCGGTTGTCGTTGCTGCAAGCGCTGTCCTTCAACGATGTCTCGCACCGCACTGGAGTTGCCATGCAACACCAGGCGTCGCTGAACGCTGCGAGCAGCCGAACAACATCCCAATGAAGACCATCAGCCACCAACCGTAGAGGAGACGTCTTAGCGTGAGGTAGACAACCCCCATGATTGCATGCCCTCCGACAGCTTTGTCACTACCGACCGGAGCAATCGCAGTAGTAGGCCCGCCGTGCCGCCGGTTGAACGTTCTCTAGAGACGACGCCTCCAAGGAGACCACGACGCCCACAAGCGCCGCCGTCGCTCGTCCAGGAACTGGACCGGGTTTTCACCTAGAGACTCGCGCAGCAGGGTTCTAGCTCCTGAATGACGTCCTCAACAGGGACAAACGACGCCCGAAGGCTCCATCGCCATTCCTCCAGAGTGAATCTGGCGGGGGCTTTCGCCCGGAGCGTCGAGCCCCGCTGCACACGTTCATCATAGAAGGCCGATATTACTGTTGCTGCCGTCCCAGCCGAAGGACGCCGCTATCAGAGCACCATATCAAAACGCCACCGAGCTGTCGCCGTACCGCCGACTCCGCCGTCACCGCGGCCTCGCGCCATGCCGGCCACATGCCTCGCCGGCTGCGCGTCTCCGCCGGCCGTGCGTCATGCCGGCCACGCGCCACATTGGCCCCTCGCCTCGCCGGCCGAGCGTTCGCCGGCCTTCGCGCCTCTCGGTCGCCCTCCGCGCCGGCCAAGGGCTCGCCGGCGGCCCCCGCGCAACCACGCCCACGCCGGCCATCTGCGCGTAGGCACCCTCCGTCGCGGTGCCTGCAGCTCCCGCCCGGCCCGCGCAACCACGCCCTGGCGCCCGGCCACCCGCGCCACCACGCGCGCGCTGTCGAAGCCTCCCTGCCCTCGCCGCCGTCGCACATCAACGCTTCACTGCGCTCGCAGCCGTCGCCGCGTCCGCCGGCCATCCCCGCGCGCTGCCGTTTCTTCTACTCCATGCAGTACTGTCCAGTCCGGGACAGCAGGTGCCTAGCGTTAACAAATTAGAGATGGCAACCACAGGTCCACAGCAGCTAGCCAGGCATGAAGACCCATTCCTTCGAGAACGAGACCAGGTGGTACGTGCGGGCGGTGCCATCTACCGGTGGATCTCATCTGTTCTGCTGTCTCAACTGTTCAAAATGCCGCTGCTTCGGCTGCTGGACACGCCGGGATGAGGCTGGCTAACCCTTGATTAGCGTTTGATCAGGCATCATTTTCGGGCTGACCGGCTGACAGCTAGCGCGCGAACAGTGCTAGAGAAAAGGTCGTTGTCATGCGTGCACCCGTGTTTATTAAGCCCTGTTTAGTTCCTAAAAGTTTCCAAAAAGTTACGCCCAAATACACTATGCAAAAAGAAAATTCTCTATCACATCAAAATGTCATAGCATGCATGGAGTACTAAATTCAGATGAAATCAAAAACTAATTGCACAGTTTTGTTGTACTCTGCGAGACGACCATTTTGAGCCTATTTAATCAATTTTTGGACAATTTTGTACACATATAAACGAAAATGCTACAGTGACGCAGTGATTACGAAGAGACATCCAACTCCTAAATTCAACCTTCTAATTCTAATGTCTAAGCACCATCTTAATGTTGCGTCGCTGCTGCAGCGAGCGAGCGTAGCGTCGTCCTAGCAGTAGCAGCTGGTAGTAGTAGTGATCGTACTGTACGTGGTGGCGTACAGCGCTACTGCAGACGGAAACGCTAGCTGACGCCAGACGGCCGGACGAACAGCTAGGCTGTCATGTGTCGTTACTTGGCTATCCAGTTCCGTGGGAGTTTTTTCTTTTTTTTTTCTTTTTTTTTTGGGACCAGTTCCGTGGGAGTTGAGAGCTTGGGTAAACTGCTGTAAGAAACTCATGCGCGAACAACGACAGTGTTGCGCTGCAGAAAAGCTAGCTGCCGCAATCAAATGCTCCACTGTTCTACGTTAATTCAGGGTTAACAACTTGACTGGCTTCAATAGTAGCTGAACACTACCCAGGCAGGCGGGCAACCCAAGTCCCAATGCATGCCTGCATGTCGCCTCTTCAGTTCCCATGCCTAGATCGGCCATGAGCCCCGAGTGTGTTTGGTCACCGTCGGCGTTAGTTGATTACTCCCGAGTGCTAAGGCCTTTTAGACGGTGAATTTAGGAGGTTGAATTTGAGAGTAAGATGTCACTTCGTAATCATTGCGTTACTGTACCATTTCGTTTGTATTTGTGAAAAATTGTTCAAAATTTGATTAATTAGGCTTAAAATGTTAGTCTTGCAGAGTACAACAAAACCGTGCAATTAGTTTTTGATTTCATCTACGTTTAATACTTTATGCATGTTATAACATTTTGGTGTGAGAGAGATTTTTTTTACATAGTAAAATTAGAAGTTGCTTTTTGCAACTAAACAAGACCCAAGTGTGAACCGCCGTGGGGCAACACACCCAGGCAGGCAGCCACTGCGCAACGCGTCACGCGACTCAGGCAGGACACACACGACCCCGTGCACCGCGTGCGTTCAAACAGGAAGTAAAGCCTTCGTCCCGGCGATAGCAGGGTGACGTGATTCCAGGCGAACGCGGCGCGGACCCGTGCGGCCGGCACGAAACAAAAGAGAGGGGGTGGTCAGGTGCATGGCGAGTCCTGTCCTGGCTCGCTTGCCGGCCGTTGGTTCGTCGTCCCGGTCACCACCATCGACGACATGATGATGAAACCAGGAAGGAGGTAGAGGACCAAGCTCGGCGTACATGGAGGCGAGCGGACGGACGCTAGAGAGCAGGCGGCACGCTGGAACGCAGTCGCCGACCGCCTTGATCCCTGCAGCCCCGGCTTGGCTTGGGTTTGTGAGAGTTCGGGGAATCACAATCACCCATGCGTCCTCGTGTCTCGAATTTTGCCACCGCCCCCGCCTTCTTGTGGCAAATGATCTGTTTGCAGCTGTCCGAATAGGAATACACGTCGCATCTGAATGTAAGTAGAGCGGACTAGTACGTCCTGCCTGCAAACCGGCAAATAGCTCACCGGCGTAAGCCCTGATGGCCCCGTGTGGCCCTGTCGATCAGATGCAAAACCTTCCCCACGAGCCAGAGCCACCGATTGTTACTGTAGGGGCTGATTGGTTGCTTGGCTTAGCCTTAGCCTGGCTAAAAGTTATGCATGGCTAGTCTAAACCAGGCTTAGACAATACAATAGCCCTGTGATTGGTTGCCTGCATATGACCAAGCCTGCATTGCTTTGATCTTATTTAGTTGGCTGTATTGCTGTGATAGTATCACCTATTCTTTGAAAGGGTGAGTTTTAGCTTCTCACCTCCCTTCCATCTTATCATCTTCTTCCTTGGGCGCAAACTGGATGCCAAGAGCCCAAGATCGACGAGCTCCTCGATGGCGGCGTCTCCTGCACGACGTGAACGCCCCACCTGGCCTTGAGATCCGGCGTGTAGTGGTGCCTGACGGCGGCGTCAACGGCACTCTTGTTCTCCTCCCCGGCGGCAGCGTACATCTCGGCGAATCGGCGCACGGCGCGGTGCTTGAGCTATCTCCCGCCGTGGTAAAAGCGGAAGACCACGGGCGCCGGCATCGCCTCCTCCTCCAGTCCTCTTCGCCGCCGGCCGGCGAGGAGCGCTTCCACGCGACGCCCCGTTCCCAGATCCGGTTGAGCCGGCGGCGCTGCTGGTCCACGAGCGCCCAGACCGTGTCCCAGCCCGTGGGCGAGGTGGAGGCCTCGAGGACGGCGGCTGGGGGAGGACGGCTGGGCAGCCATAGCTTCGGCGGCGGAATGACGAGCGCGGAGCTGGCGTTGACCGCGAGCTTGGCGACCTCATCGCGGGTGAGGCGGCGGCGCTGCATCCCGGCTGGAGCTCTTCGCCGGGGGCCACCGCCGCGATGGCGACGGGTCCTCAGCGTCACCTCCCTCTCCGACGCGTTGAACGGGAGCACCCGCGCGTACATCGACGACGCGCTGACCGAGGGCGGCGGCCGGGCGCTCTGCCCACGAGCGGCTGGGAAGGTGGACCGAGTGTGGAGGACCGGGAGGTGACCAGAACGTTCACGTGGGCTTGTGGAGGCCTGCATAGCCCGGGAACGCAACTCCCCCGCGTTCTTGCTTATGCAGGCCGTACGCCTCATTTTGGCCCTGTGAAGCCAGGCTAACGACCCATGCAGCCCAATAAAAAAAAAACGACCCATGCAGCCAACCAATCAGCCCACCACTGCATTATTGGAGCCTGGCTAACCCGTTATGCAGGCAACCAATCAGCCCGTAGTTGCCAAAAGCCCTGTGATGTGTGATATATACGCGGCGCGGCGAGCACCACGCATCACACTTGCGGCTTTGGCTGTCTTCACTTCCCAAACTTTCTCTCTTTAAATTTTACTATTCACCTATCATATAAAATCTCTCTCTATATACATGAAGTATTAAATGTAGATAAATAAAAAAATTAATTATATAGTTTTGATGTACACGATGAGACGAATCTTTTAAACGTAGTTAAATTATGTGAGAACAATGTTTACCATAAACAAACGAAAAGTGCTACAGTGTTCGATGTGATATTTTCACCGAACTTTCACCCTTCATTTTTGAACTAAATACACCCTTTGCCCACGTAGGGCTGGACAAAATGCTCGAAGCTCATTAGCTCGCTCGGATCGCAACCGGCTCAGCTTGACTCGGCTCGGCTCGGTGAATATTCCTAACGAGTCGAGCAAGAGTTTTTGCTCGTTAGTATAACGAGCGAGTTTGAGCCGGCTCGCGAGCCAAACAATCCAGAAGGTTTAATAAACTAATGAGCAAATTATTAATTAATAATAATATATGTATATTATATACGCGGTTGTAGATGTTGTTATGGTTATATTATATTATTATAGTATGGTAGAGTAGATTTTGAAGGTATTAAGACCATATAAATATTATAATTTTTTATATTATAAATATTATCGTGGTAATTTTAAATTTAACTATAGCTCACGAGCTTAACGAGCCAGCTCGCGAGTTTAATGAGCCGAGCCGAGCCAGAACTCGTTTCCTTAACGAGCCGAGCCGAGCCGGCTCGTTTGACTAACGAGCTCGAACGAGCCGAGCCAAAACGTGCCGAGCTCGCTCGATATCCACCCTAGCCCCACGCGCACGCACGCACGCCTCGAGTCAGCCAGCGACATGGATGCCTGATATGACTTGCCTGAACTGTGCGAACGACGGCGGGGCAGAAGCATGTTCTCCTTACCAATCAGGCGGGCCGGGCCCCGGATGCTGCTGTGCTCTATCTACTCCAAGGCACTGCATCCGATATTCGGATCCATCCATCTATCCTCTGATCGAGCAGCAACATGCTCTGGAATTCTTCAGGGCAGGCTGGCCAAATGGGCCGAGTTAAATGGACGACCTGAAGCCCGACACTAAACGGCCCGCTCCTAGCATGATCCGGCCCGTAACGTATAGTGCCTGGACCGATACGGCACTATGCATCGTTAGTGCTGGGCCATCATTCTCGGCCCGTAGTGCCGACCTAGGCACGACACGATCTTGGGTCAGGCACTATGCAGCCCGATAAAAGTCCATCCATAATACATATATCCTCCTCTAAAACCCTAATCCTCCCCACTTCCCACCCATTAATTTTGGTACAAGTATAAATTCGTTTGGCAGACTCGTGATGGTCGCCCACACCTCCACCGTGAACGGGTCGTCAAGGCCGGTGAGGTTGACTTCCGGCAGTTCCAGACTTCCAGAGCCTGTAGATTCACGGAGTATTTCTCTCTGCCCGGCCTGCCTGAAGAGTGAAGAGGCCCTCGAATTGCTTAAACAGTTAAACTGTGCGAATGACGGCGGTTTGGAAGCATGTTCTATTATCAGGCTGGCCGGGCCCCGGATGCGGCTGTGCTCTATCAACTCCAAGGCATCGCATTGCATCCATTCCATCCATCCATCCTCTGTTCTGAATATCTAAGCAAAGCAGCTTCTGCTCCCGGAATTATTCAGGCTGCGTCAGGCTATTTTGCCCCTACGGTCCTGCGCAGTGCTCGATCTCATCTCGAGCCACGGCAGCGGGCAGCCAGATAGAATCGCTAAAGACTAGAAACCTGGCGCAGCTTTGCCGCGCCTTGGTTGTGTTGAGTTAGTGTTTGTACATGAATTTTCTCGTCAGTGTATAGGTTGACGCTGTGTGCTGCTGCTGGTGAGAAGAAATTAAGCGATTTGCTTCTGCCTCCGTGAGCAGCGCGCTCAGTGCAGAGCGCCTGGAGGAGATGGCGGAGGACAGTCTACATGATTTGGCTAGGGGCGATGGGAGTGAAGGATGGGAGATGGAAGGAGAAGGCGTTGCGCCATGTAGGTTCAAGAAGCGGAGCGATGGCAAGGCATCAATGGCGCAAGCTTGCGATCGACATGGAAGCTTCGCGGAGGGGATGATTTTTACCGAGGTGAGCACAGACAACGGATAATCTTTACCATTAGCTTTTCATCCGATGGGTAAATCCATTGTGTGTTGACGCCTGGGGGATTATATTTTCTTGCACTGGCAGATTGGATCGAGATATGCTCAAGGGGATTGTCAGTGCGACGATGGAAAGCTGAGCGTTGCAGGAGAAAGAATATGAGCTGAGACTTACAGAGAGCTTTGTGATAGCTCGAAGATGCTGGAAAACTTGCGGAGAGCTGTTTTATGAGCCCTTGCGTTAGCTCGTGTCCTGGCCGCCGGATCAAAATAAAGCACGTATCCAACGGACGTCTTTTAAAGATGGTGCCATACTGCCATGCTTACATCAATCAGCCCTAAAATTATTCGCTCGCTGAACCAAGCGTCTCATAGTGCCGGTTGACAGCAGTCGCAGCATCAGGGGTGCAGACGGAGGAACAGCCAGGCACAGGGTAGCCTCACGCCGACGACGACCATGGAATTTGGATGGCGATTTTCGCTGCTCGATCTAGTCCCGTGGCCCGTATAAGACTCAGCATAACCAGCTGGGCACTATCATTACTACAGTACCTGCTCTAATTTGGCAGAATCAATCAGAAGATGAGAGTCGTGCGTGCAGCTGGAGGGCAGGATCGACACTGAGGCAAAAATGTGTGATCATTCGGAGACCGAAAGCGATCAAGGGCTTAGTTTAATTTAGAATTCAGAGAGTTCAGACCTTGATCGCTGCAGCTCAATCTGTCGCTGATAGCAGCGATGCTGCTCGGTCTGGCGATTTGCATGCACAAATCAAAAGGACACCCTCACATGGCCTTGTTTAGATTCCAAAAGAAACACTTAAATTCACTATGAAAAAAAATTTCCCATCACGTTAAAATATCATAACATACATGAAGTAAACGTAGATGAAATCAAAAACTAATTGCACAGTTTTGTTGTACTCTGCGAGACGAACATTTTGAGCCTAATGAATCAATTTTTGACATTTTTTCACACATACAAACGAAATGCTACAGTGACACAGTGATTACGAAATGACAAAATTATCCCAAATTTGACCTCTCAAATTTAGAAATCAAAAACTAATTGCACAGTTTTGTTGTACTCTGCGAGACGAACATTTTGAGCCTAATGAATCAATTTTTGACATTTTTTCACACATACAAACGAAATGCTACAGTGACACAGTGATTACGAAATGACAAAATTATCCCAAATTTGACCTCTCAAATTTACATCTAAACAAGGCCAATGCTTTGGCTGCTCAACAACTGCGCAGGAACAATCCAGTAACCCTGTCAGGCCACAAAAGCTTCCACCTTTCATCGGCAAAGTCATGAAACACAGACGATGATACAACCAACAACATGCAGCGAAACGGACGGATCAAGCAAGTTTAGGACGCATGAGAATAACACATATATAGCTGTAGTCCAACGAACAACATACGGCCGTACATGTGTACGGAAAATACACAGCTGAGGGAGCTGACACCAGAGCAAATTTGCCAGCAAACGACACAGAAACCAACATTTTAACCATCCTATGCTCTACAGCAACATTCCTACAGGGTCCCTTTCAAATTTGTAAAAACAGAAGGAAAAAACAAAATAAAATACAGATCAGTAGTATTGAAGAAGCGTTTACTTAATCCCATCTTCCCTCAAGCGTTTCTTTGAGGACTTTTCATCAACTTCAGAGTGCTTTGAAGATGGGTCCCTGACATATCGGCAATAATTGGCATAATATAACTCATTTTCATCTTGATATGCTTCACCAATTATTTCCTGTGTAGCTCAGAACTGAATGTGGCACTTGTGCGCGAACCTTGTGCAAGTGTACCCATCACGATCTAGCTGCCCTTCAGATATAATATTTGTACTGATTTAAGGATACAAAACATTAGACTCGTTGAGTAAAATAAATGCAACCAGCAGATTGCTAAGTGGTAACCAAAATATTTTCAGCAAATGGCCTAGTGATAAGGTACAAACCTTAATCCTGGGCTGTAGAAGACATTGAACAGTGTCACTTTATCTGTCCTGACCCTCCCAACTTCAGTAGCCTGAATTTTACCTTTTGGTGTTATAAAAGTTTGCTTCGTGGATCTCCTATCATAAAGTATATTCTTATCTCCAGTCAAGTGATTGTTGCAAAGCGAATCGACGAGCCATATTCTTTTCTGTAATTACACATTCAAAGAAATAAAAAACGAGCGGAAATTAACAAATATAGGGGTGTTTGTGTGTGTGTAGAGTGGGAGGGGGAGGGGGAGGGGGTGAGGGTACTGGACCTCATCAACTGCCGCCGATGGCTGAGTTGCAACTTGACTGACTTTTCGGGTTCCTTTGATGCTTGTGATGCTGCGAGCTATATACTCATTCCTTTCATCATGCAAATAGCCTTCGCCAATCATTGTGCCGTCACTTACATCAAATATTTTCACTCTTTTATCTCCAGTGAGTATCAAATTATTACCATCATCTAATTCGCCAAGTGAAATAATGTTATAATTAATACCAAGCTCACAATAAAACACTGGACTCAATCTAATTTGGCCATAATTCACTTCACCAGCTTGGCGAAGGATCATTTTATTGTCATCGGCATCATAAACAGTAACCCTGTCTTCAAGTGGAACATTCTGGAGATTTCGAATCAGCTTCTTATCCCCACACATATGGCGGCTAGCCCCCGAATCAAAATAGAATTTGACGCTTTTCCTAGTTATGCAGTACAGATACCCCCATTGGGTTTCACTGTCCGGGCCCAAAGCAAAATCCTAATAGAAAGAAAGTGCTAGAGTTTGTTTAGGCAAGAAGAGAATAAAAGGTGTATACATTGACCATAAGACTCTAATGGAAGTAAATTATGACCTGGATTGCACGACAACAATCATTGCTGGGCTCTGATTTTAAATCATGTGTTAAGCTGGTCATATCTGAAAATTGAGCATAGACAACAGTGACTCAGGGCTATATGAACACCAATGATTCAGGACTATGAAGTTAGAAATGATTCGTGTTACTACCTTGTGAGATATCCTTCAAAGTACAGTGATTTTTGGTGACCGCTGATTCTGCATCATATGCACGTAGGCTCATCATATCTGAATAGTGAGCACAGATAGCAGTGATTCAGAGCATATTGGAAACACTGATTGAGGGCAGAGTTCAAAGATGACTCATAAAATTACCTTGTGCCACATCCCGCAAAATAGATTGCCGTGGAGGGCAACTTACTTTTCTTATATCATCAAAGCATTGAAAGAAGGGAGGCTCGTAGTTCAGAGGCTACCAACAACGAAATAAAAAGGACTGTTAGCTTGCAGTAGCAACTTTGTGTGGAACAACAAAAGTCAACTATTATCTCTCAGTGCACAGCACTAGTTCATCGACAAAAGCAACTCCAAATTTCAAGAAAATAATATACAAGTAGAATAGAGGGCCTCCACTCACCGTAACATCATCATAGTAAAGCAACTTCATCATGAGGACGCGCTGGATACAGACAAACCCATGGCACAAGGTCAGCACATCAAGTTTGAGGTCTACAAAATTAATGACATAAAAGATTACCTCCACAGGGATTTGATTCAAGTTTCTCAAAAGTGAAACTAGCTTTTGGACCATTGTGAAAGCAAAACTCCTGAAAAGGAAACCATGCCCATGTCAAAGACAGGTTCATATAAAAACTGGTTTGTTACAGTCATTACCTCAACAATAGCATGCAAAAAAATCATGAAGTGCTCAATAATGTGTATCAGTAGAGTACTTCAGTAGGTAAAAGAGCTCACCACACTTGGCTAGGCAAGCTCTCAGCTTCATTGGACGTCAATGTCCATATACTTTCGGTGCAGCCTTTCAGCCGTAAATCCATTGCAATATCCTCACCATAGCAGAAAGATACTGGACAAAAGTTTTGACAGAATAAATAAATGCGGGATAGGTGCTACCTAATTAGCCATGTTAGTTTAACATCATATGCCATACAGTAAGACAGATTTCACTCACGACAGTACTCCTCGATGAGAGGTCCATCATCCTCAAAGATGCCAAATAGAATGCTCCTAAGAAATCTCTTTTGCAAAGCGTCATACACACCTGCATTTGATTCCAGAGTGTAATCAAACGAGAAACTTAGCAAAAAAAAAATCAAAAAAGAGAAAAATCATGATTGGATAGTAACACAAGACAAGGTAAATTATTTCAGGTAGCGCATTTTATATGGTATTTTCACCTCTGTCGATCCAGTCTGTAAGCCTTTGGGACTCCTCATCAATAGGGGTAAGAGTTTTAATATGCACACCTACAATAAGTAAACAAGGCTATCAGTTAATGCGAAAATAATGGTAAGAAACAGGAGTAGGTACCATAGCGGATTCAGACCTGCTGGAAGCATGGACATAGCTATTGGACACAAGGGCATATCACCAAAGAAACCTTCACCAAATAACCTTCTAATGTAGCTTATGTTATACACCGCCACCCGTATCAGGTACATGATGGTTTCCGTCCATGTATCACCCTGCTTCAGAAAAAAAAAGTATCAACTTAATTCATGACTACGATATGCATCTAGCGAGAGTGAACTTCAGTATTATTTCAAAGAATAGTAGAACTTAAAAATAAAGATTTAATTAGGATAGTAAAGAAACAAGTTCATGGTAAGGAAAAGATTGACAAGACGACGGTGGATGGTGCCAACTGCTTGGGATGCGAACACAGGCCATACGTGACTGAACTTGGCAGAGGCTAGAATAATTTATGTTCGACGCTAACTGAAAACTTATAATGCACAGGATAAAGATCACCATACACCTTAACCAATATAACTCTACATACCACCAAAACCAATATAATTCATACAGCTAATAGTACACGCAAATTGAATGGAACTTGTCGGGCACCTATATTCTCTAAAGAATGTGCACTAGCTTGCCCTATTGGTCTGCTATAGGCCCAAATCATTAGCTGTATGGCTGCTACCACGCAAACTATCTTAATTCCAACACCGCACTGTTGCTGTTCGCATGCCCATGACATATAAGGACTATAACTTTGCGAAATCCAAGTGTATCGATCAAACACTTCTTCTCAAGTGAAAAAATGCATTAGCATAGCAACTATATGATGTTGATCCTATAACTAAGAATCTATGTCTTAGGTGATAGTGTTTCCAACGACAGAAACTGATATTATCACATCTTCAAATTTGCTCGGATCCACGTCTAACGGACTGACAGACTGTTGGAGAATATTCATGGACTGAAGGAATTATAGTCAGCTCAGGCTCCACAATACAATTTCAAGTCGAACTGCCGGACAGGGCATAGGTAATCACTGTCATCTTTCAGTATTAGAAGCTTAGGTCCCTATTTCGTCATTTATATTTAATACTACCATTCATTATGTGCAGCAGAACAGTTGTTCCCCCTACCTCCCAGAATGTTATCAGTGAAGGTATATACTGAATTGGCAACTATGATATGCCTCTAGCTAGACTCACTAAATTGGGTGCAAACGTTGCAAATTGGTTGGGATTGAGTAACACACCTTGAGTGTGGCGAGGAAGTCAGGGGGCCAGCATAGAGAATATGGGAATTTGGGGTGCTCTTTCTCCGCCGACGCGATGTAGCAGCTGTCCTCGCCCTTCTTCACGAGGCCGACCCTGTTGATGGGTCACCCGAGTTCGGCCGTCACAATGAGCAGAGAGAACTCCAGGGTGCGAGTATCAATACTGACGAGTCGATCGGAGTTGCAGACGCTCCAGTAGATTTTCCCTTCGGCGTGGAAGCAGCGTTTGTCGAAGGTGAAGGGGTCGAGATGGTCCATGGCAAGCTTGGACTGCGGGAGTGCACGCCAGACGCAGTTGTCGTCGTGGACAGCGGCGACCCACGCGCGGAGGCGGCCGTCGTCGAGCGTGACGCAGACAGCCTCGAACGCGAGCCTGCTGGGGTGCGCGCGAGAGAGCACCGCGGCGCCGATGGTAAGCCGGGTCTCGTCGTCGGGCAGCGCGTCGCGTGGCGGAGGCGGGAGCAGGGCGCGGCGTCTGGAGGCCGGGTCCAGCACGAGGATGCGAGGCGGCAGCATCTCGAGACGCTCGGCCGGGAGGAGCAGGACGAGGCCGAGGTGGACGTCGTGGATGGCGAGGTCGGCGGAGTCATCATGTGCCAGGTCGAGGGAGATGCGCGGGCCGGAGGCGTCACTAGGGACGAAGACGGCGGGGAGCTCGGCCCGCGCCATGAGTGGCGGGGATTGGGTTTTCCCCGTGTGTACGAAGTAACCGAGGAGGGGCGGCGCGCGGGGGATGGCGACGGCCGCGGCACGGCGCCAGCGGTGGCAGGCGAGTGCGGCGCGGACGAGGTACACGGGGGAGAGACGCTTGAGGATGAAGGTAAGGAGGAAATCGTCTGTGAGAACGGCAGCCATCGCCGGCCGCGGCGGCGGCGGCGGCGGCTCTTCCATCGATGGTGGATTTGGATCAGTTGGGAGAGAGAGAGGGTGGGGGGAGGGGGAAAGAGTGGGTGGTTCACGGGCGAGTCGCGGACCACGTGCACGGCAGTTTCAGAAAGGCCTACGGAGTATGTATAACGTGTTGGGCTGGATCCTGGAAGCCCAAAATCTCGGAAAGGCTTAAATAAAGCAGACGCCCATGGGCTGACCACCACTAAAAGAAGAGAGGAAAACGCAGCGTCCCGCGGCCTGCGCGGAATCCGATTCTTCCTACTTTTGCGGGACGGAAAACGAAGTAAAAGCGAGGCTGCTGTGTGCGCTGTCTCACGGCGGCGGCGGCGGCGGCGGCGGCTCGAGCTCCAGACTCCAGAGATGGCCGGCACGGGAGGCAGCGGGAGCGGGGGCGTCGTCCGGGACGTGGACGCGCTGGAGGGCGTGCGCTCCATCGTGCTGAAGCCGTCGGAGTCGCTTGACGAGTCCCGCTTCACGAGGATCGCCGGCGCCGACTTCAACGACCCCGGTCTCGGGCTCGAGGGCTTGCTGCTGTCATTCGCGTCCACGGGGTTCCAGGCGTCCAACCTCGGCGACGCCATCGACGTCGTCAACCAGATGGTGCGGCGCCTGCTCCTCTCCTTTTTCCCCCTCCAGAGCGTGAGTTTGCGTTAGGATTAACTGTAGCTTCCTACGGTAGAAGGTGGATTCGTGAGATTTTGCGTGATGCGGGTCCGCCTGTAGTGCGTTTACTGTTGAATCCCGCAAATTGATGTTTAGACGCCTGTAATTTGCCCCGGAGTGCTTGAAGGGCAAGCTTGTAAACAAGGTGAAGCTGATACATTTCCAGCTCTTACAATTTAGTATGTAGGTTAAGATATATCTGAGCACATTTGTGGCAATACTGAAGGGACACACGTATACTAGTACCAACCTTCAAGCACTGACGGCTCCCCACTGACAGTTAATTTATAGGACCTGAAGTTTTTTTTTTGAACTAAAGGGAGCAAATGGACATAAAAATGGCTAGGGAAGTTCCTGCTTTTACTGTTGATTGCTTTCAAGTAAACATCTGTAGTTGGACTTTTGTATGTAGTCAGCTAGAATTACCTATATACGAAATATCTTTGTTATCACAATATTGCCCTGACGTATTCATCATTTTCAGTTTTATCGAATTTGCTACTATCTTCATTTGTAAGGTTATGATATTTGCTTATCTTTTCTCCTGTGCTCGACTACGCTACAGTTAGATTGGAGGTTGTCTCATGAGAAGCCCAGCGAAGATTCAGATGAAGCTGAACTTGACCCGAAATACAGAGAATCTGTGAAGTGCAAGATATTTCTGGGCTTCACTTCAAACCTTGTATCTTCTGGCATCCGGGATATAGTCCGATTTCTAGCTCAGCATCACATGGTAAATTCTCCAACTTCTGTGTCACATGCGAATTTGAAGTGAATAATTTCCTTTGTGAATTGGTCTACTTGAACAATGCTTAGACATATCTGTTCAGCGAATAATTTCCTTCGTGAAATGGTCTACTTGACAAAATTCGTTGAGGTCTAGTATTGTAAGGCCACTAACTTTTCTCTAAAAATGTTCTTCAGGTGGATGTTATTGTTACAACTGCTGGGGGTATAGAGGAGGATCTCATTAAATGCCTTGCACCAACTTACAGAGGTGATTTTTCTTTACCTGGAGCTTTGCTGCGGTCAAAAGGACTGAACCGGATAGGAAATCTGTTGGTTCCCAATGATAACTATTGCAAGTTTGAGAACTGGATCATGCCACTATTTGACCAGATGCTACAAGAACAATCTACCGAGGTAAACAATCCTATTGGTTCTTAAGCTATTTAATACTGCTAACAATGGTTTTCATTTGGCATATACAATGGCTGCAGATACCAGAAGTGTAATATGATTATATGAATATGTTTTTATCTTGCATCCTGAAAAATATTTCTTATAGAAAGGGTCTAGTTTTTTTTTCGAACTGAGTCTAAGACACCAATCAGCAGGAAAGAAAAGCCTAACAAGGAATTGGATCACAATTTGGATCCAAAAGTTTCTCATAAACTATTTGTTTAGCACGTCACAAACTCAATAAATATACTTCAATTTTTTTCTTCAAAAACTATCCTGACATTTGCTTGGAATTGCTTGCATAGCTTCATTTCTCGCCGACTTTATACTTTCTCCTGGCCTTCATCACGATGAATAGTGACTCTTGTTTCTCTTTCTTTCTAGCAATATGCCAATATGTGTATGAACTTGAACATCCAGACAAGTGAGGTCTTGCGAACCACATGTATGGGGAATGGCTATTAGTTTCTTCAGATGTTGCTGAATATCAATACAGAGAAGGTTATACCTTTCTGGATATTTGATGTTTTAACTTCAAAGCAATCTGCGTCTTCCACATAATTAATTTGTTGCAACAGCTTAATTGCTAGCTCTTGTGTGTCAGTGATGGATCCTATACTTCTGGAAACAAGTAGTTAGCCATATTTGTATTTCGTACATGAACCAATTTATTGTTACGTGCAGAATGTTTGGACACCGTCAAAGGTGATAGCTCGTCTTGGTAAAGAAATAAACGACGAAAGCTCCTATCTGTACTGGGCATACAAGGTAACATGCTTTTGACATTACCTGTGTATTCTTATGAAGCATTCTTAAAGGTACTGCAGAAATGGGAATTTGCTGATTCTATTTCAGGATGCATTAATTATGTTTGGATAAACAATGAAATATGAAGTTCTTTTTTCCCTGGCAGGAGGGTTGGTACCGATTTTGGTACTGTTAGAAGTAGTCGCCTTTACTGAGTTGAACCTTACTATCACACTGACTAATGCAGTCTATTTGCATACCTGATATCTATATTTGAACCTTTGCTCTTTTACTTCTTTTAGAATTATTCATAGCTGAGTGGATGCATCAGTATAGTAGCTATTACTTATGATGTTAAAATAAACTGTAACTTACTTCCTCTGATCACAGATACACGTCCATATGGATTTGTCTGAAGTTAAACCTTGTCAAGTTTGACCATCAATACCTTTCATAATAGGCATCCTTCATAATATATAACTCTCCTTATTTAAGATAATACTACATTTTTAAAGATATTGGTAGTTAAATTTAAAAAAGTTTCACATACAAGAAACCTAGATGGACTTTTGTGTTTGGTGGAATTACCCTTTCTTGTAATCTTATTCCAGGTAGAATGTTAGACAAAGTTGCATTGAATTTCGTGCCTTTTCTCATGTTTAAGTTCTTATTTTCACAAAATGGTTTGTTGAAGTCACACTATCCTAACTCATCAAAGCTTGAACAGAACAACATTCCTGTGTACTGCCCAGCATTGACTGATGGATCACTTGGAGACATGCTGTTCTGCCACGCAGTCCGCAATCCTGGCCTTATTATTGACATTGTACAAGGTATGATTCATTGTGCTCTCCTTGCCTTTGCTTTTGTAGCTAACACATTGAACTTGAAATCCTTACAGATATACGGCTGATGAATGGGGATTGGGGAAGCCATCCATGCAACACCAAGGAAGACAGGGATAATAGTCCTTGGCGGAGGCCTTCCAAAGCATCATATATGCAATGCTAATATGTTCCGCAATGGAGCAGACTATGCAGTCTATGTTAACACAGCTCAAGAGTTTGATGGTAGTGATTCAGGAGCACAGCCTGATGAAGCAGTTTCATGGGGGAAGATCAAGGGGTCAGCGAAACCTGTGAAGGTATCAGTTCCTTTATGAAGTTCAGATGCTGTTGCTCTTATGGTTTGGCATAACTTGACTTAAACTTCCTTGGTAAACACCATTCTGCACGCACAAACTCTTGTCTTTTCTTGCAATGAGGTCTATCTAATGCAGCAAAACGCTTAAATGATTTCAAACTGTCCTTAATTTTTTAAGCATCTAACTTACCTCAGTGACTAGAGAACTTTTGCACTGACAGAATATTGTGCACCAATGCATTTTGGGCTCCAAACATGCAGCCATTTTAATAACTGATGGATATGAATGATTATCAGCTGGTATCATTGTGGTTTATCTGTTAATTGATAGAAATCATCATACTGGGAGAGCATACTTATGCACCCGATAATCCCGATTCTGTTGTTAGTCTAACAATCTAATCTATTGTTTAAAAATTTGGAAATCCAGGTGCATTGTGACGCGAGTATCGCCTTCCCGCTCCTTGTTGCTGCAACATTTGCTCGTAAGGTTCACAACTCCAAATCAACAAACTGAATATCTGGCAGTGAGCTATGGATCTCCAGCTGAATTTTGATGAACTCACCAAATGATTGCTTGATGTACGAGCTGTGTACTTCACCTGAACAACTATGGATAACGAACAGGGTTTCGTTGGCTTTGCATGACAGTGCCACCATTCTTCCCTGCAGAATCGATGTTGTAGTAGGCTGGTAGAGTGGTAGCAATTCTTTGTTGCAATAAATATATTGGAATATGGAGTACAATTTGTCCATCAGAGTCATGTGATGATGCCTGACAACTGCACTCGAACTTGACAGATAGCCTGTTCTGTAGGCACATTGATACTTTATTCATCTGAAAGTCGTATTTGCATGTAATCGTACCCAAGACGAGCATGCATGTCAGTGCGTTTTACGTCTTGTATATATGACGGGCTGTGTGTTGGCACGAGTTTCGGGCGTATAAAATCGTTAGGTCACTTGGCCGCATCAGTTTCAGCATTGAGAGCGCACATGCCCGAGGTAACCAATCAGCAAATTTAAAAAAAATTAAATTTTGATCTCGCCAATTCTAAGAAATTAAATTTTGGTCCCTACCCTTGATGTAGGTTTTGGTCTTTGACCTGCTGTGTTGTTTAGAATTATGCCCTTGTTAAAATGGAAGTTGTAGTTGTGGGCTTCGATTTAGTCGCGTATCCATTTGTTTTGGGCCTAAAGCCTGAACCTTATTGCTTTGGGCCCAAAGCCGAAATCTTATGGGATATAGTAAGGCCGGGAGGATGCCCATTCGAATATCTGCGTCGTCCCTCGTCCTTCTTCAATACACCTGCCTCCTGCTGATGTTCCAGCAGATCCTTGTGTGGGAAGTCGATCTGGTACTCGTCGGGCACACGTCCGCGGATTGCGCCATCGCGGAGGGCTAGGCCTCGCCGGCGGGCCTTGGTCTCCGCGCCGCCGCTCGGCCGCCGCATCCTGCAGCGCGGTCGCCGGCCGCCGGTGGATATATCGGCGGAGGGCGGGAGACGCAACAACTGTGGGGGGCGCGGCGGTGAGGCCGACAGCATGACGGCTAGACGGTCCGCCGGTGTGGTGAGCCGAACAATTTCCCCCTCTCATTCTCATCGCATCTCTATTACTCCGTACCTCTCTACCAGTTTCCGTGTCAGATTTCCCTCACTTTTGAAATGATTCATCTCCTTAAGACGTGGTACATTTTGACGCCGTAATGTTATTTTAGTTTTTAGTTTAGTTGTTCTGCTTAGCGTTATGCTCACAAGGATTGCAATTTTGCAATGCTCAAACAAATCCACTAATTTACCATCCAATTTTTGCATGTCTTTGCTTTCTCTGTTAATATTATTTTTTTTCTGTGCTGTGCATATTAGTGCTATCTCTTTACTTTTTGGACCCGCTACCTGAACCAGGAACCCTCAGCCCCAGCCGATGGTGGGACGCCATGGAAGGGGCGGCTGCGCTCTTATCATGCGACCCCTCCAAGTTTGCCCACGCGGAGACTCCGGTCCCGGGCCAAGAACCGGGAGGAGGAAGATGAGGTCCAAACATTGAAGAAACAAGCTGGCCCAAAGAAGACCGGGAAAGGCCGCAGCGCTGGAGCGGCGCGGGGGCGGAGCGCTCTTAAATGCCAGTCATTGCAGCGCACTGGAGGGATCCAGAGCACCCTATTGTGATTGAGGATGAAGTAAACGAGGTAGGAGCTGTTCTTGCTTGATTCATGTATTTCATTCCTGTGATAATATATCATATTTGTTACTTAGAAAGCTTTGACCCAGTTCACATTTGATTCATAGCTTGGAGAAAGGCTGTTGTAATTTGTACTCATTCCTGCAGGAGATCAAGATATTCCTACTAGGAAAAAGGTTACAGTTGTATCTCGCATAAAGAGTGAGAAGCAAGTACTGAAGACCAGTCCTTCTGAGGTGCTGATAGGAAAGAGGAAGAGAGGCACCGAAGGGAGGTCATCACCAAAGAGGCGAAGTTACCAGGAGCCCAAATCATTGCCTGCATATTCCCTAGAAAATGTACCTAGCAATGAACCTAAGAAAGCCATCCACAAAAACAATGAAAAGGAACTTTGTATTGCGGTGAAGCCTAAAGTTGGTCATGAGAGATTGACAAACATTGATGAAAATATTGAAGAGCCAAGTGGGACTGAAAGAGGAGGAATGAAAAATTCCTGTGGTGCAGATGATTGGACAGAAGAGCAGGACATGGCATTGCGTAAAGCCTACTTCACTGCACGACCATCCCCACATTTTTGGAAGAGAGTCTCAAAATTGGTAATTCCAGTTCTACATTTGCTTTAGTGTTTTTTTTTTGAAATATTTTCTTTAGTGATTATTTCATCTCTTGTAAACTTCAAGAGCAGACGAAAGAAACATTATTGTACTTATACTTACTTTGACTTGCTTATATAAAAAGGATGAGAAAGCTGTAGGGCCTGTGGTTAAAGTATTGGCTGAAAATGTTTTTGCATTTTTCAGAAATAGATCCCAAGGCAAATGGTCTGTTCGTTGGTCTTTTTCTATCAAAGTTTCTGTAGTTAGGCTCTTCCTGCTAACATAATCATGTTGTGGGCGTTATATGAAGATCCATAACTGAAAGCTTCTAAAGTCACTAATTATTGACTAGAGCAGACGAAAGAAACATTATTATACTTATACTTACTTTGGCTTGCTTATATAAAAAGGATGAGAAAGCTGTAGGGCCTGTAGTTAAAGTATTGGCTGAAAATGTTTTTGCATTTTTCAGAAATAGATCTCAAGGCAAATGGTCTGTTCGTTGGTCATGTTATTTTGTTTGATCAAATCCTTTTTTCTATCAAAGTTTCTGTAGTTAGGCTCTTCCTGCTAACATAATCATGTTGTGGGCGTTATATGAAGATCCATAACTGAAAACTTATAAAGTCACTAATTATTGACTGGACTTGGACAGAAAATTTGTGCTGATCAGTTATTATTATTATTTGTATATGCAAAGACCCTAATGCATCATTTTAGTAGAGAAATAACCTTAAAACAACATTAAATTTCAAAACTTCATTCGTTTGTTTTACTAGACTATAAATTTGTTACTAGCAAAAGGGCATAGTTAGCCAAATTCACCTAATAATACAACATATTAAAAATGAATATCTAGGGGGCTCAAATCTAAAACTTGAGGATTAAATGGGCTCATTTGTTCAATCAAAATAGTTTGAGGTGTCATAGTAACAGGTGTCTTTTCTTTTTCATACCTGACTGAATACATTGGTTGCATTGCAGGTCCTGTTTCTTATTTGGCATATTTCTTTTTGTGTGGAGTTCTACCTTTATTGTTCATTAAAAGATGCAAAGGGAAGAACAAAGTGGCATATCTGAAGAACGGAAGCGTTCACGGATACATTTTGACTCAGAAGGACCGCTGCTTGTACTGCATCGATAACCCATCCAGGCACGTACCAGAAGAAGTAAAACAGCATTTTCTCCCATAGCAAATTTCTCATTGTCAGATCCAAAACTTCCAAATCTCTTGGAATCTACTGTTGGAAGGCAAAGGACTGCTAAACAGAAGAGCTTAGCAGCTCAGAAGACAGTGAGACATTTGTTGCAAAAGAATTGCCTCGTTGACCAAGCTCAAGCGGCTGATCACTTTTCAGTATTCGAAACCTCACCAACTGCATTTCAATTGAACATATCTTTTGATGATTCTCCTGGGACTCCTGAAAGTAATTTGAATTCAGGTTCTCTCAAGTGCAGTGGTAGTTCATCAGCGCGAAAGAAACCATTTTCAAGATTAAGAGCTGAGCGACATGAACCAAGCCCAGAGGTTCTAAAGCCCATCAAGAATGTTATCTTGCACGAGAAATATGTTGACCAGTTGTCTCGTAGAGAAGTCATAAAAAGGCCTCGCAAAAGGACTCCAGGCTCTAAAGCCGCTCAGTCTGGGAAGACTCTTTCTCAGCAGCAAGCTGGTGGTCTGAAGGCTGCAAAAAATGCTCTCATCTCAGAAGCAACTAACTTTATAAGCCAATTTAAGAAGTTGCAAGCCAATTCCCTTGCGCACGTTGTTGAAAATAGTGAGGATGATGGTATTGAACTTGATGCGAGTGATGATTGCCATGATGATGATAAATAATGAGTTTCTTGCATTGTTGATTTCGAGCTGCCCTTAGCAAGTATTCTTCTTTTATTTTCAAAGTACTAAAGATGCACTTGGTCACCTGGATAACATGTTGCCAACTGAGTTAGTATTCTTTTGGTATTCCTCGTAAGAATATCAAGTAGTTTTCATAGAGGCGATTAGCTAGGTGGCAAGAAATACAAGTATTCTTTTTTTTGTGTCTTTTTAGTACAGCCCTGTGGTTTCACAGAATGAAATGTCCTATATATGGAGTAAAATTTGAAACAAGGATTTCTGTTGGCAGAATGCTTTGGAGCAGTTGGCATCCATTGATCTCATTGAACTATGCAAGGAGGCTAGAATTGAGCACTGCCGTGCGACTAGAGATTTGAGTAGCTGTTGCCGCTATGTGCATCATGTGCTTAACTCATGTGACCATGCCTCATTATGTGCTGAGTGCAGCCAAAGATGCGATGTCTGCCCAATTTGCAGAACTCCAATAGCGGACAATGGAAATAGGGTTCGGCTACGTCTTTACTACAAGTGTATTGAAACGGGCCTTATTTCTAAGGAAACGGGCCTTATTTCAGGAAAAGGAAGACCATGGCAATCTTGTTAACGGGGATGTCCAGCTGCTGCATTCATTATTTGACGTTGCGCTCCAGAACAATCTTACATCCTTGATTTGCCACTGTATCCTCTTCAGGAAGTTGCTTTTGCTTTTCTATATATCTCATCTTTTTTTCTTGTTGTTTCCTTAACATTTAGATCAGATATTACAGATGTTTGTTTGGATGAGAATGCTGTGTCAAGTGATCCACTTCTGGCTTTCCTGTTGGATGAGGTGGTCATCAAGGACTGGTGCAAGAGTGCTATAAATGCGCTCATTTCTGAGATTGGCATGATTTGTATCCAACGGTGTTCAATTGTTCGTGATTTTAGTTACATACTTCATTTTTTTTATTAGCGTTTCGCTCTTCATTCGTGCATGGCCATGCATGTCGAGGGAGATGTACTGTTAATTTGTTAAGTAACACCTTACCTATATCTTAGATAGAACTGGCTTAGAAATGATGAGATCTAAGTTATCCCAACTGCAAAAGTTTGCCGCCCAGTTGGCAGGAATTTACAGTGTACTTGAAGTTATGATTGCATCTTTCACAGAAGCAGTTTCAGCTCATGTTAATGACCTGCATCAACTCATTGAGAACACATTGAAGGCAAAGCAGGTCTTGTTTCTTCACCCCTCCAATTTGTCTATGCATTGCTGAAATAAGCAGTATGATTTGTCTACAAGCATCGAGGATGAATGTGATTTTTGCGACCCTTCCAGTAAAAGATGCAAAGGGAAGAACAAAGTGGCATATCTGAAGAACGGAAGCGTTCACGGATACATTTTGACTCAGAAGGACCGCTGCTTGTACTGCATCGATAACCCATCCAGGCCAAAGCATCTGAACGTCGCTGCAGGGAACTTCACCTACTGATGCTGCCACAGTCCACAGTTCGAGCCCGTCGTCCCTGGGTGTTGTTCTTCAGTTACAGCATGAATCTGCATCGAGGACGGTTGATCAATGTGTCTGGGAGGAGATTCGCAACTTCAAGAAGTGCCTTTGAAGATGTTTGCTCAGGAGCAGAAGGGCGTTTGCTCAGCGCTCAGGAGCAAACAATGCTGGGTTTGGACTGAACGTCGTCAGAGGGATGATCGGCTTGTCAGAGGAGATATGCCCAGCTTCACAATGTACTAGTACTATACTATCTGACAGAAGGGGCGACTGTAAGTAAACTTTCAGTTGTGACATGCTTGGCCATCACCAAAGCGCCACATGAGAAATTCTTCGCAACCGTGTGCAACAGGGTGCGAACATGACAACAATGAGGTCCGAAGTGAAGTTTTGAATCAGAGTTCAGAAACCTGTCCTCTGTTCTGTGCCCAACGGATTTTGATTTCAGAGAAGTTTTGCTATGCCAGCCTCCAGCTTGCAAAGGTGGTGAATAACATGGTGTAGGATGCTCCATTGGCGCACTGGGGTTACCAAAGCATGGCGGTAGGATAGATTCGAATTGATCAAAATTCAACTAGTTTCCCTAACAAAAATCAACAAGTGTCCTCGTCTTTCTTTTTGAGAAAGTCGTGTCCTGTTTTTTTTAGCACAAACGTGTCCTGTTTGTAAGGTCAGTGAACAAGAGCGCATGGAAAATCGGCATCCAAATTCCGCCTGGAAAAGAAAATCCGAGCCCACGTCGTCACAGCACAAAAGGCTCGGCCCATGTACCAGCACCTTTTGTCGGCCCAACACAGCAAGGCGCGCCGTCGCGGGTTCTCTCAGGGCACGCAATTTAATCCCACCTCGCCTTCTCAACCCAGCGCGCCTCCTCCAGCTACGTATATAAGAAAGCCCCGGGGCGACGTTGCTCCATACTTACCTGGACGGGGTCGATGGGCGATCAAGAAGGCCCATGGCCTAGATCAGTGGCCCATATTGCACTTGGTGGGTGCGCTGGTCTACCATCTCCCCAAGTGGGAGAGTGGACGTCATAATTTGTGGTAGAGGGGGTACGCGTTCGCGCGGCCCCCGCCAAATCTGAGAAATTAAATTTTGGTTCCTTGGGTTTTGGCCTTTGACCTGCTTTGTTGTTTAGAATCCCCTGTTAGAATCGAAGTTTTTTGTGGCCTTCGAGTTAGTCGCGTATCCACTTGTTTTGGGCCCAAAGCCTGAATCTTATTGCTTTGGGCAATTGGGCCCAAAGCCGAAATAGGCCGGGTACATTCGAACATCTGCGTCGTGCCCTCGTCCACCTGCCTCCTGCTCATCTTCCAGCAGATCCGAACGAGAACAACACGTCCGCCGTGACGGCCTCACTGTCGATGCAGTGGTAGCGGCGACGAAGCTTGACGTGTCCTCGACCGGCGGGACGACGGTGCTGCTCCACGATTCCGTTATCCATCCGGCCGGCCTCCGCCGTGGCGCCATTGCCGCCGTGCAGCTCCCGCGCCTGTCTGACGACGAGGATCGGCCGCGGCACAATCCACGTCCGATCTGGGCCGCACGAGTTCGATCGGACGGCTACAGGGACCTAGGGGTGGTCGGTGTTTGAAATACCGTCCACCCCTTGTCAACGTTTTGAGCACCGCCCGCCCCTGGTCGTGGCAAGCAAAGCATGCCGCCTCTTGTGGCACGCCACGCAGTAAAGCCACGGCGCCCCGGTAATTGGTTGTCTCCCTCTCCTCCCTCTTGGCCTCCCCCGCTTGCACCGTACAGGCCAGGACGGCGTTACCAGGAAGAGCTGGCCGCCGGCAGCAACATGGGAGCCAAGTCCTGAATCCTGATCGGTGTTTCGAACGACGACGACCACGGCGCAGGCGCCCCATGAACGCCGCCTCCTGTGCCTCGGGCCCTCGGCTAGCCGGAGCACACCGCTGCGTTCGGAGAGATACGTAGAGCAACACCTGCATCGATCTGTCTTCCGTTGGGGAATCGTCCAAAAAGACTAGCACGCATGCGCATGCCCCCCACGACAGCAGCAGGTGTTCTGCGAATCGAGCAAGCACAGACAATGTGGCGTTTTTTTTTTCTTCAGATTGTCCAGGCTGGATAGTCTTTAGACAATATGA
The DNA here is from genome assembly GCA_900205405.1 of Echinochloa crus-galli. Classification (NCBI taxonomy): domain Eukaryota; kingdom Viridiplantae; phylum Streptophyta; class Magnoliopsida; order Poales; family Poaceae; genus Echinochloa; species Echinochloa crus-galli. The sequence goes on along the minus strand of OAMR01000242.1, from coordinate 1,596,173 downwards.
CGAGGTGTTCAGTTTCCTTGGCATTCACCTTTGTTAGACAATACGGGTTCAGATTAAGCATTGACAGGCACAATTCAGCCTGTCTAAATGTAAGAGTTCAGTTCCTAGTCTGAAGATTAAATCGACAAAACGACTTCACAGAGGGGGTAAAAACCTTTTCACCACTACACCAAGCATGACCATCAGACTAGCTCTGAAAAACAACCAACAGTAGGTCAGTAACAGAGGCAAAGGACATCCTGGTGTGCCATGGGATTGTCAAGGCAGACCCTCAGGACATTGTCGCTAATCCATATGAATAGTTAGCCAACTTGAATAATCCGAATAACTTTGAATTAATCGTGAAAGCACAGGTAAATTCTCCGATGTCAAAGGCTACAGATTACCTCTGACGAAACCAATGTTCACTGTTCACCACATCTTATCGATCTCATGTCAGAGGCCTGTCGACGCAGTGAGGTTGGCCTTGCGCCGGTTGCTGCTGGCCGTGCTCCCCGCACCCGTAGGCCTTCTTGCTGGCGCACCTGACGGCTACCCACTCTTTCCCCGCCGTGACGGCGAGCCCAAGGGAAAGAGACGAGGGCACGAGGCCCTTGAAGACCAGCGTCGGAATGGCCGGCCGGCCACCTCAACCACGAACGAAGAGTGCTCGGCTCCCAGGCCTTCGATCATCCAGAGCCCTGACCCATCTCCCTGCCACGACATTTGATTCGATCAAGCGTGCACTGAGTACTTTGTGATCATCATGCCTACCAGGTAGGTTACTCCGTAGTCTAAATCAAAACTCGACCTTTGTTATCATCGGTCACACAGGAGACTCGGGCATTATTCAGCAATCGATCGGTAATGTCAAAACTCTGATTCATCAACACATTGCATCGATTCGCTTGGCCATTGCATCGAAAAGGGATAGTCTACGACCAACCCTGAAAGTATTTTTGCTATCCTCATGAGGCTTTAGGTCGGTCCTTGTTTCTCAACCCTGAAAGTATTTTTGTTATCCTCTTGAGGCTACACTCGGATATGCTTATATCTGCAAAACTCAAGCGGCGCGGGCTTGCTAAAAGATTCTTGTGCTCTCACGATGATTTGGGCGTGAAAAGGACATGAGCCAGTGCTCATAAAGGAGCGCGCTATGTACGTGCGTTCAGTTTCCTAAGAGGAAATTTATGCACCTTTCTTGCATGCAAAACTCTACAGCTCGATCATAAAGGCACAACTCAGAACTGAATTTTGTAGGTGGCACAAGTCACCTCTGTTTCTGTTACACGTATCATGTTGGCAGTTCTCGACAGTATTGGTTTGACAACCAGAATCAGGGACAGAAACGTATCATGTTGGCAGTTCTCGAAAGTATTGGTTTGACAACCAGAGTCAGGGAAACTTGTGCGGTTTTGGATAGTTCCAGTATCGATTCAAGCATTTATGTAATGGAAGGAATAAACAGGGATGAAACATGAGTTAAAAACTAAACAGGATTATAACATGACGAAAAAGCTTGAGGTGCATTGTAAACGGTACCACACATGCTTCAACAATCAAGCATATATATAGCATTACATCATGTTGAAGTTTCATGATTTCTAAAAGCACTAAATAGATAGCAGCTGCATTCTGGAAATCTTCAAATAAAAGCGGTTCATACGAAATGTTGATGGATGCAAGCTCTGCTTGACAATCTCCTCATCAAAACACAGAATAGCAGTCCATTTCAAACTCAAGGGATGGTAAGAGCCATCAAGGAGCTAGGGACTTCAGGCTGCCCTTGTCCAGACGTGTCTTGAAAGAAATTTGGACTTCATACTGAGCCCCAGGTATACGCAGACGTTTTAACCAGAACAACTTCTTCTGCAGCTCATGTGTTTCGGCTTTCTGTTCCACGAACTGTTTCTTGACATGCATTGAGAACTGTTCCCTGGACTTCTTGTCAATATGAGGTGACCGCAACACAGTATATAAGGATCGTGTTTCGGGCAATCCAATCTTCTTTGTGTATGGCATAAGCCCGGAGATTTTGTTGCTTTGGCTCTTAAAAGACTTCATCACTACACGTATCTTTGCAGCCATGACTTCACAGCAAAGCACAGCTTTTGTCACTGTTTACAAATACGCTGACACCTGGAGATGGTAAAAAATATCTTTGAAATGAAACTCTGAAGCAATTTAGACAGAGCAAAACAAAAAAATGAAACAAATTAGAAAACTGCCCCTAAATGTTGACATGGGTAAGAAATTTACAATGCTGTAGCAAACATATCTATCCAAAACATGGTGCAAAAGCAAAACAGAACAGGAAAGGAAACATACATAGACATAGAGTACTTCTAGAGTTCTAGTAAATGGGTTCGTTGCAAGGATTATAATACAGATGTTAATCTGCAGTATCATGCTCAGTCACTCAATATAAAACTAATCTCCTGGACCATTCCAACAAGGCTATTTAGTATATGATTTGGAGATAATTTATATGAAGTAATCGAGCCCACTACAAATTCTCTATTGTGATAACTGACAGAGAAAAGAAAATAAGAAAATATCCTTTTCTTTTGGTTCCAAGGCTGGTTGATTTTGTTTTTCTTTTAATTTTTTTACTAATCTTA
>OAMR01000242.1:1529777-1591335 GCA_900205405.1 Echinochloa crus-galli | reverse complement strand
CCCTTGTCCAGACGTGTCTTGAAAGAAATTTGGACTTCATACTGAGCCCCAGGTATACGCAGACGTTTTAACCAGAACAACTTCTTCTGCAGCTCATGTGTTTCGGCTTTCTGTTCCACGAACTGTTTCTTGACATGCATTGAGAACTGTTCCCTGGACTTCTTGTCAATATGAGGTGACCGCAACACAGTATATAAGGATCGTGTTTCGGGCAATCCAATCTTCTTTGTGTATGGCAAAAGCCCGGAGATTTTGTTGCTTTGGCTCTTAAAAGACTTCATCACTACACGTATCTTTGCAGCCATGACTTCACAGCAAAGCACAACTTTTGTCACTGTTTGCAAATACGCTGACACCTGGTGATGGTAAAAAATTATCTTTGAAATGAAACCATGAAGCAATTTAGACAGAGCAAACAAAAAAAAAAACTGAAACAAATTAGAAAACTGCCCCTAAATGTTGACATGGTAAGAAATTTACAATGCTGTAGCATACATACTACCCGAACCATGGTGAAAAAGCAAAACACAACAGGAAAGGAAACAGGCATAGACATAGAGCACTTCTAGAGTTCTAGTAAATGGGTTCATTGCAAGGATTATAATACATATGTTAATCTGCAGTATCATGTTCAGTCACTCTATAAAACTAATCTCTTGGACCATTCCAACAAGGCTATTTAGTATATGATTTGGAGCATTATGACTTATATGAAGTAATCGAGCCCACTACAAATTCTCTATTGTGATAACTGACAGAGAAAAGAAAATCAGAAAAGATCCTTTTCTTTTGGTTCCAAGGCTCATGATGAATTATGATCAAAGATCAATATATGAGTGTCAACAAAATAAATGATCAGCGTATGTGGCTTCAACTGATATAGAGGTTTTGCAATAAAGCTACAATATCACATTTCTTTCTCAATCAAAGGAAGTAAATGAAGATCATTATCTTTCCAACTTATTATGAGGATCATTATCAAATTGCAGTGCAAGGCACTCATTCTGTCACTTCAACATATGCAATCACTGAATATGCAATACACATATGCAATATAGCCTACAACCAATTCATCTATAGCCATTGTCCCATTGTTTGTTGGTCGAATCAAAAGTCCACAAGACGATGTACAAGATTCACTCAAATACAATGGCACACAAAATCAGAACTGAGATGCTAGGGTTTACTTACCTTGGTGAAACAAAGCTGATTCGGCGCCTGGAAGATGTGGAGGGAGTGAATCGAAGTTGATTCGGCGCCGGGAAGAGGACGTGCAGCGGCTCGATGGCGATTGGCGGGGCAGATAATGCTTGGCTCCTTGACGCCCGGCGGAGGACAGAGCGTGCAGCTCCTGGGCGCCCGGCAGAAGAGGTGTGGCGCGGCGAGGAGGGGACGCGCGGCTGCGGAAGTGTGGCGCGGTGGTGGAGGGACCTGCGGCGGTGGATGCGACGGTCGGCTATGGAGGGACAAGCGGCGGCGGAGGTGGGGCGCGGTGGTGGAGGGCTGGGGACGCGCGGTGGCGGCGGGCTGGGGACGCGCGGCGGCGGCGGCGGGGATGAGAGGCACTGCGGGAGAGGGCGAGATGCGGGAGAGGGGGCGAGCGGTGCGCACTGGGGAGTTGGATGGCAGCCCAGTTTTCTTTCGTGGCGTTGGTTGCTATTTTCGCGGCCCATCAATGTGTGGGAGGGCAGGCCCACGCTAACAGAGTTTTCCAGTTGTTATTAACCCGTCCGACCCACTTCAGCAGGGCCCGACCTCCAACCAGGCCTCCAAAGAAAAACAAAACCAGGCGGCCTACTAAGCCCACTTGGCCCACCCCTCCATCCAAAGTAAAACGAAATCAACCGGCCTCTACGTGTACGTCTACGATCCGGATCGTGTGCGCGCCGCCCTCGCAGTTCCAACGTCCAAACGCTTTGCCTGCCAACCCTCGCCTCCAAGAACTTTTTAACTCCTCCGATCCCAGTATCCCACCCACGCCCGATCAAGCTGCCGGCGCTGACGCCTCTCATTCTACGGATTCCGCCGCCTCCGGTGAGTTTACGCCACCTCCACCGTTGTTCAACATGTGGCCGGCGAGTCAAGCCCGCGCAACCCGGTCACTAAGTAGTCACCGTAGTATCTCTGTGCCATGTCATCGCTGGACAGGCCTCTGTGACATAACACCGGAACCCTAGATTAACTTTAAATATACGTCATCTAGCCAGGCTTCTAATCTCACGTTTGGTATGCTCCTGAGATGCATGCAGTCCTGATAACTAGATTAATCCAGGCTATTACTAGCTACTCCCTTCGTACCAAATATTACTTATTTTGGTTTATATAAATACTCCCTCCGTTTCAATTTATTAGTCGTTTTGGCATTTTAAGATTCATAGTTAGTAGTATGTATCTAGACATAAGTATATATGTAGATACATACTATTATTTATGAATCTAGATTTGCTAAAACGACTAATAATTTGGAACGGAGGGAGTACATATAGTTCTTACTTCTTACCATACACCTAGACATACGATAATCTTAAATACAGAATAAAAATTATACATATCCATAAAAACTTCGCATTTTAATCCTTTTCACATGTATTAATTATGTGACATCTTAATTCTCTTCTCAACAATCCCAACAGCACAAAACAAATATTACATCTAGATTATAGTACCAATTATGGTGCAACAAAAGCTCCTCTGGACGTAGATCATCCTAAATTCCTAACGAACCACTTTGATTTTGTTAAAGTTGAAAGGATTTAAGTTCTCTGGTCCGTGAGTTTGAAGGTTGAGAGGCAAAGCTTTTGGTACAGATGCAGCGCGGTATAGAGCATTTTATCTGAATAGACTGATCAAATGGTATATTTAATTGTTATTGTTATGTATTATTGCATTAGTTTAAAAAACAATCATTCACATAGTACCGAGTTAGGCATATTGAGATTAAATAAATACCCTTTTGAATCTTAGTGGGTTCTCTTTTAGTCACAGAAAGTGATTTGCATAAATACATGACATCTTTTTTCCCTCTTTATGCCCTTATAAATATCTTTTTATGCAGGTTATACAATATCACAACATTTAGGATGCCTCCGATTGGAAGTCCAGATGGAGATTATGTGCATAAAGTCCTTTCGGAGCTTCAGTACCTTGCTGGTAGTATCGTTGTTTGCTACATTCAGAGAGAATACTGCAGAAAAAGAGGCGGCGGTCCAAGTCTCGTGGAACTTGGAGCCTTTGTGTATGGAGCCATTGGTTTGCTGAAAAGTGTGGTATACCTATACAGAGATGCAGTCAATTCACCTAATGCACGGTATTGGCGGCGACAACGACAGACATTGTATTGGGTGATTCTAGACATCCTCATTTAAAATTATACTGGCCATTATTGCGAAACAAGTATAAAATGCCAAATTTGTAGAATGACAATCATTTATATTTGATTTGTGAGTATCAAGATATAGAGGTATAGAGGAAAACTGAAGGTATAATATCTTTGGTTAAATAATTGTGTTTGAAGACTATGAAGCAAATTTGTGTTTCTTTCCTGTTGTTTGTTTCATACATGGAAATGCTTTCCCTCCCCGCACGTTCATATATAAGTCTATTTGGACATGTATTTATCGCTGCAGTCTATTTAAAATGTGCATCATAGGAGTTAATGGGATGCCTCTTGTGTTTGTTTAAGCTCACTACATGCAATTCCACAGTTGCCTTCATTGCTTCTTAGAGGCATTTTGCGAAAATGCCCTACATAGCAAAGAATTTCACAAAAACGCCACTAGATGTAGCCATAATAGACCAATAGCATATCACTGTATCCAAAAAAATTTTGTAATACTACAAACATCAAATAATCGAAGTTCAGATTGAATGAATCAAACAGTGATAGATTTTCACGATACATGTTCAATGACAGTAACATGTTGTAACAGTGGATTAATGATTATCTTCTTATGATCACATACTAGACTATGAATATATGACCAATTAAGCTCTGTACAAGATCCTGCTCAAATATTCCCACAGACTTCAGACCAACTTGGTGCTCCCAGCCAAGGGCACCCATTTCAACTCTACACCCGTTCATTCAGAGCATGAGCAACAGCCTGCATATATATTCAACTCATCAAAATGAAGTATAAAGCATGGCACATTTGTCTCACCTTATATTAGGAAAACAAAAGAATGACGAGTAACAAAACATAGCCAATTGCTGCAGGCATTTCCAGTAAATCCAAATGGAAAATACAAATTTTACTAATGAAGGATGAAAATTGTAATTTTGGGACTCGAAACGTTGCGCTGTGCAGTTTTGCCAATCGTCTTCGTAAAAATAGGCCTCAAACGTTGTTCTCTCATTTTTCATGTCATTGGGTGTATTTCTCCTCTTTTCTAATCAAAATAAAGTACTTCCTATCTAAATGGGCAGTTTTGCCCCTCTACTCTTTTTCTTGGCATCAAGACGCACGCTCGGCGCCGTGACCGTGGTGCACACCGCGGCGCGTCCTCCGCGCCCACCCGCGTCGACGACGACCCTGACTGCCACGGCTTCCTGTACTGGTCCGAGGCGGTGCGCGTGGCGCTCCTCGCGGGGGCGACCGCGCTGGACGTGGAGATCTGCCACGCGCGCGGCGGCGGCGGGGGCAGGCACACGGAGCCCGTGGCGGCAGCGCGCGTCCCGTCTAGGACTTCACCTTCGGCCCGCCGGGGCACCTGCATTGCCTCAGCTACCGCCTGTTCGACTCCGGGTGCTGCCAGGGGATGCGCTGCCGCAACGGCATCGTCAACATCACCGTCAGAAGGATCGACGGCACGCCGCCGGCCGTGGGGAAGCCGATGGCGCCGGCGGCGGCCGGAAAGGCCGTGGACGCGGCCGGACCGAGCTGGAGTGGGGCTTCGTGCTCTGGCGCTGCGGCGGCTCCCGCTGGGGCGGCGATGGGGTAATCCCGTTGGGTGCTAGGTGACTGAGCATGTCAACATCTCGCGCTATTGGCTAGCACTAGTTTTCAGGGTCGTCTGAATTTGTTTTACCAATTCCGTGATCTGAATAATGTATGAAAGAACAGGGTCATCGGCATTGTCTCTGTGTATATAGATCAACATTTTAATGTCGGTTTCAGGGTTGCAATCTTTGTATGATCTTGCAGTAGGAGGTTCTTGTTCTATGATCTGATCTCTACTCATCAGTACTAGGATCCTCTGAATTTTTACAATGCATTTGATGATTTGAAAGAATCTAAGAACAGCCCGTCAAACAATTTGCCAACGTCTATCTCTGCAGTCGGGGTTGTCGTCGACGCGGGTGTGCACCACGGCGTAGGCACCGTGGCAGAGCGTGCGTCTCAGATCCCAAGAAAAAGAGCAGAGGCGCAAAACTGTCATTCAGGTAGAAAATTCTTGTATTTTGATTAGAAAAGAGGGGAAATACATCTAATGGCATGGAAAGCAAGATGACAACGTTTCGAAGTCCATTTTTATAAAGACAATGTTAGGAATGAAAAACTGTAAAGCGTAACGTTTTGAGTCCTAAAATTGCAATTTTCTCCGTAAGGGGAGGGGATAGGCGGAGTTTCATGTAGCTTCCAGAAGGTGTTGAAGATTCGTGCGGCGCCTTGTTACGATCCTCGGAGGAATCGGACGATAACTAGAGGATTTGACCGGCGTCGCGCCGACCGGAGGAGAGTGGCGGAGATACAGTGTTTTATGTTTCTGTTTTTTTTTTTTTTTGAGCACATGCCCTTCTGTCTGTTCTGCTCATGTTTATCCCGGCTTCACAGCCTTACACGGCCCACTGTGGCCCAAGACGGCACACAGGCCCGTTAACCTATTACATAGTATACGGCCCAATAGTGAATGTGATACGCCTCGGCTATGATCTCCTCCGTCTTGCTGGCGCGGCTAGCTGGTGAGAACCAAGGTCGGAGAGGCAAGAGCAAGGCGAGTGCTGTTCGGCGGCGATGGCGCCGCCGGCTGCGGGTGGTGGTCGGCGGCACGTTGGGGAAGAAGATGTGAGGAAGAGGAGATGGGCCTAACGGGCCGAAAGCCGAGGAGCTTTAACCGGTTTCGTGCGCCGTATTGCCCCCGGGATACGGAGAGATTTCTTTACGATATAATATAATCTATGCTCGGGTGTTTTATGCATATTGAAATCCATCGTTTAGGAGGCGTTTTAGTGAAATCGCCCCATACGTCCTGACGGCATTCTATCATCTCTGAAATGACACCTTGAAAACGCCTTCCAATCCCTTCCGTGCTGTAGTATCACCACTGTTATTCGCATCCGCTCGTTCACCATGCAGGGATAAGCAAACAGAGAGATGCAAAATTCAGGGACATGGAGACAAAAAGAGCACAGGAATTTGATGTAAGATGCAGGGGCATGTAAACCACCATCCAAATTCCAAATACCATACCAATTCCGAGAGAAGTCACCAAATTAATAATGTGATTTGCAGCTTGGCAGAAAACGTTTCAGTTATCAAGTGCAATTACAGGTTCAGATTCTCCAATTCATCGACATACAGTGCTAGATTAACATGATGCACCACTGAAGAATAATAGGAAATATTAACATCAGAATCTGAATATCCGAGGCAAGGTAAGACATGATGATCCAACGGTACCGCCAACCGCAAGCCGGAGTATTGTGATGATCTCTCCTATTTTTAGTCAGGATCTGGGGCAATCAGCAAGTGAATTTGGGGTAGGAGAGCATTAATGGAAAGAAGAAGAACTCAAGAATGTTCTGGGGTTCATAGTTCAATCTCTGGATTTGTAGTACAAGCCATCCTGGTCCAGGCCGAATCACACACACTGGCCAACTGGGCCATTACATGGCTGTCGGCCAATAGCAAACTCCCAATGGTTTCCTCTCAAATTCCTGAATCATACTGCCTTCAGGATTTCTCCAATCCTCCTCTGCTTCTTCAGACTCCGGTGTGATGTTCAGTTGCCGACTTCGTGAACCAGGAACTCGGCAATCTTGTAGCCGGTAAAGTTGTCGTAGTGGAGGGCGACGCTCCCGATGTTCCTCACGACGGGGACGCGGCCGTCGTGGGCGAAGACGCCCTCGGCGGAGCCGCCGTCAGGCCCTCGGCCTGGTGCACCAGGGTGATGTGGCACCGTGGCAGTGGGTCGTCCTGGGGCTGGAGGATGTCGCTGTGACTCGACGAAGCAGGTGCCTCGAAGGGGCACGCCGGCGAGGTGGGCGAGTAAGCAGAAGCACCCAGCGGCGGTGATGATGTAGGGGTACTTGCCACTTGCCAGAGCTCTCCGGGTCGGGGCTGACTGCCTGGCTCGGCCGCCCGCGGCGAGGACGGTGACCCGCGTCGTCGGCGCGACCGGGGAGGTGAAGTCGGTTTTGGCCGCGTGCTCCGCTTGCGAGTTTGCGTCCACGGCCGCGGCGTGCTCGCTGCAGGCCCTTGTGAACAATCTGGAGCTCCGGGATCTTGCAGCCGTAGTTGGGGGAGGGCTCGAGGGTGACGCTCCCGATGTTGCTAGGGATGGGGACGCAGCCGTCGCGCTCGAGGACGCGCTCGGCGGAGAACGTCGTCACGCCCTCGGCCGCGTGGAAGTGGCGCACCTGCGATGTTTCCTCCTTGTTTTGAAATAATTTATATGTATTATTCATGTAGCTTGTCTATTTTTTGTTCATGTTCCTTATGTACTCCTTCCCTTCGCATGGCGGACTCATCGGAGCCTGGGCGATGCAAAGACAATTCTCTTGTTATCTCCGTAGAAGAAGGTTGTAACCATGGACGAGAATTGGATGAGAACGGCTACTCCATTGTAGCTTTGGCTCCAGAACCATGGCAGACGCCCGGGGTTGCCGAGCCCTGGATCTGTCCCTGCTCCCTTCAAATTATAGAACAATTTAGGTTACAATTTGAACTAAGGTTTTAGAGAAATGTATTAACACCTATAATACTCAAATAGAGTAAAATGTACGGCCGGTCCCTAAACTATCGCGGGTGTGTCATTCCGGTCCCTAAGCTCTCAAATTGACCGTTGAGGTCCTCAAACTTGTTCAGCTGTGTCATTTCGATCCCTAAACTTGCAAATCATTCATTCAAGTTCTCAAACTTGTTCGGTTGTATCACATCGGTCCTCAAACTTGGTCTTGAATCCCATCTAAGCCAACACAGGGTTATCTAAAAACTTTATATCAAAAAATAATTCATACTTTTTTCATACAAACTCGAATGAAGACAAACTTTATATCAAAATTGTAGCCCTCAACGCGATCTACAACTTTGTAGTTGAAAAGTTTTTGAATGTAAACTGTTTAGGTGTCAAAATATTGTTGTATATCTATATCATTTAAAATTTAAAATTTAAAATTAAATTTTGGGACATTAAATGACTTCAAATAAAAATTTTAAATTGTAGTTAGTTTGAATTTTTACTCTAAATTTAACCGCTCGTCTTATTAAAAATTTGTGCAAATTATCATATTTTTTGTGTTGACTTGCTTTATTAATAAACATTCTTCAAAGATAACTTAAATTTGACTATATTTACATAATTTTTTTCGATAAAACGAGCGGTCAAACTTGTGGTAAAAAAATCAAACAAACTATAATTTAGAACTGAGGTAATATTATTTTCAACGCATACAACGTACTTATTAACAATAATATACAAATCCAGTCTTTCATGATAGTGGTCATGTGTTGGATCCAAATGTTAGTGTTAGGTTGGAGCCAAATAACACAAAACTAATACTTAGAGCTAAACATGTGTGTTAATTTAGTTTTAATTGGGACTAACACTCCCAAAATACTAACCCCTCCAAGAGATGCTAATTGTGTTAGTTTTGGTGGGTCCCACCAAATTTACTCCACTTGCCCCCTCTCTCTCCACACAAAATTCAAAAAAGTGCAGACTAACACAAACTAACGCAGGAATCCAAACACAAATTATGTTAGTTTGTTATGTATTAGTTGGGGGATCCAAACATGACCAGTATATGGATTAGCATTGCGTTTATGTGAGTGCTCGCCTTCCAACCTTCCGTGCCACGTTTCCTAAGTTCACGTTTCCAAAAAGAACTTAGGATGATTAATCGAAGAAAACTCTAAAACGTCATCTGTTTATGTTTGAGACGAGTAAGCAATATATGGATCAGCAACGGGGTACTACAATAATAGTCGATCTTATATTAACCAACATAATTACGCTGTGATGCTATTTTGTCTGTCTGGTTGAAAAAAATTAAAATAGTAGTATCGTTCGATCTTGTACAAGTACGCTTCAGTTGTGTTGCAGCGGGCCCCGCTCGTGTTTCTGCAACGGGCCCGTCGTGCGCGCGAGGTCAGAGAAGATCAGGGACACCAACGTACGTACATGGCCATGGGGATCAAGGCACCAAGCATGCCGTAGTAACCAGTGGGGTCCACGGTTGTCGTGCATGAGCAGAGGGCCAGCGGCCGCCGTTGATGTGCGGTGCTTCAGCCCATCGCGTCCGTCCGCTCATGTGGGGGCGCAGCGGTGCTGCCACCCTGTCTTCTGTGTAACTAACTACATTCCCTGGGCGGTTATGGCTTGTGCAGATTGATAAAACATTAGTACTGCTTGTTTGCTTAATTGCTCTCGGCAATAAAAAGGCCCTTGCTCTGAACGAGAATAGGAATGCCAATTGTTCAATCAAACAACCTACGCGCACCTATCAACCAATTAAGCACATTTGAGTACCGTTTTAAAATACCATGTTTGAAAAATATTACTCAGATATGCTAATCCAAAGCATTTCCCACACTGCATTCCTGAAGTTACCAATAATGCTAATGCCAGTGATTATGTCAATAACAATGCAAATACTATACGGTGCAGAGTTTTATGTCACATATATACAAATTAGACTTTAGTTAACAGAGACGCCACAGAGCACATTAAGACCAAAAACAGCAACTATAGGTTCTTTTGAGTGTATACTTCAAGTACCACTAGTCCGAGTCACAAAACATAGAATGCAAAAGATGAATTCAGTAAAATTCACTTGCATCAAACATATGTGGCATGTTATTGGGATAGCAATTCGATTTGTAGCATGAAGAAGGATCCTCTCGGCAACTTCCAGCCGCATACAAACCGGGATGAGCGATAAGCCAGAGGGGGATGAAGCATTTCGAATTGCTGGCGGTCTAGCAGCTTGCCAGCACGCACATCCGCGCAGACGATCGAAGATTGCGCCAAGAAATAGATGATGTCGGGGCAATCAGGATGAATTACCGCAACGGATGGAATCTCTCGCACGAGCTCTGCCTGATCGTACCCGCCGTCCTCCCAGATCGAAGCCAAGGGAGTCTCACAGTCAGGCCGCCACACGCCGGTGACCTCGTCGAGCGTCCAGGTTCTGATGACTGCGGCGGCGGCGGCGGCGGCGGCGTGGGCGTCGCAGCCCTCGTGCGTGCTGTCGATTTGCACGTAGCGCAGCGCGCCGCCGCTGAAGCCCACGCACCGGACCTTCTCCAGATCGGGTGTCCCGGGCTCGCGCGCGCAAAGAGGAGGAAGCGCCACGAAGACGAGCTCCCGGCGGCACCAGGCGGAGTTGTCCATGATCAATAGGCCGTAGGAGAGGTCAACCCAGGTAACCTTGCGGCGGCCATGGGCGATGACGCCGTGCGAGCCCCATGGACGATCGCCAGGTGGGTAGTTGAAGTCTCGGACCATCCACTCCATGCGCGCCACCGAGTAGCAGAGCACACCTGCGCGGTCGTCGGTGCCGATGGGGGGCTGCAGCTCGAAGACGAAGTTGCCGATGAGGCCGGCGTTGGAGGGGTCGCGGATGGGGCGCGGCGGGTCGGGGAGGCGGGATGCCCTGCGCTTGATCACGTCGCAGATGAAGTAGGCCTTCGTCTTGTCGACGAGGTGGGCGGGGTCGAGCGGCTCCCCGGCGAAGTCGTCGTCGAGTGGTGGCTCTGGCTCGGGTCCCTGGGTGGCGTAGAGAAGAAGGAGACCGCTGTGGCCGACGCCGGCGACGAAGGGGTAGTTTGTTCGGTGCTTTGCGGTCGGGGGCGATGCGCCGGGGCACGGTGAGGCGGGTGACTCGCGGCGCCGCGTCGGGCTTCAGGTGGACGTCGATGATGCCCTGAGGGAACCCCTCCTCGCGGTAGGACACGCATGGTACGCGCGCCAGGATCATGAAGCGATCTCCGGCTCCTCCATCTCGTCGGAGCAGGTAGTACCGGACGACTCCGACTCCGACGACCACCAACACCAACCCGACTCCGATGCCGAACACGTACCACCAGTTGATGCGCCTCTGGATTTGAAGCACCCCGTCTCTCACCAGTTGCTGGAGACCGACGGGATCTGGCTTCTGGGGAGGAAGTCGAGGTAGAGGACGGCGAGGCCGCGGTGCTCCATCCTGCGCGCCGCGGAGCCACTCCACCACTTGCTTCACGCGCTCGCCAAAGTCTTTCAGGTCGCGGAAGGTCTTGCCGCGGAAGAAGTTGCGGTACACGATCCACGCGATCCCGCCGCCCAATCCTTCCTCGGCGACCTTCTCAGCGACGGCTCGGCGAAGGTGTTCGCGGAGCGTGGCGCCCGCCGAGGTAGTAGCAGCCATGTTGAGGATGGCGCCGTGGATCGGGACCGCGCCTCTCCGGCTGCTTCAACGGACAAGCAGCCTTCTCGCGGCCGCCGCCCCCGCCGGCTCGCCGGCTCGCCGCTCGCCGCTCGCCTCGCTTCACTTCAACCGACTTCCAGAAACGTGGGTGGCCTCGCCTCGCCTCGTTCTCTCTCCGGTGGCGTGGCGCGTGCTTTATACCAGCTCAGCGGAGAAGATGGGCCCGCGGCCCCGCCAGCTGTTCCCCGTCTGCCCTGAAGTTTTGCAGATTAGCCCTTTTAGAAAAATGCGTCTCACGCTTGGATCCGTGGCAAACAGGACTTTCAAATTTAATCGTTTCTTAAACTGAATATATTTAGGTGCTTGTGATCTTGTCCAGTGTCGAGTAAGCCCATTACTCTCATACCATTTTGGGAGAAATTTCTTATGATTACTCTTGTTATCTGGCTTTATTTGTATTTATTTGAAAGCAGGTGGTGTTGGGTTTAAAGAAAAACAGGTGACGTGCGTAGTACAAATGAAACTTGCTGCAGCAATATACGTCAGGCCATGCACTGATCTATCATCTAACTAATAATCAGATTATGGTGGATTCAATTAAACTAATGCGATATTGCAGATGTTAGTGTTTTTTATATAAACTTTGTCAAATTTGATAAATTTGACTTGAAATAAAACTGAAATAAACTTTAATTTGAAAAAAGGGCAATATAGTTTATCTACCTGATTTCATTTGTCCCTTTTTACTTTCCCCCTTTGATGAATTCCTTTTCATGAAAACCTGTTTTCATTTCTAGAGAAATTATTTCTAATGGACACTTGAAATATGGATGTGTAAGATTAATTTAAACTTTCGACAATGTGTGACGGTGCCTACAAATAACCTCTAGCCATTTTTTTACCTAGAAGAAAGAGAAAAGGTTCATCTTACCCCTCTTGTAGAATTATTCCATCTCAGAAATTAAGAGATGGAGTAAATTTTTGTTTCACAAAGCCATCGTTCTAGTACGTGATTATATTCCCGCTTCAAGCTTTCTAGGAATACGTGAATTCTAATATAAGGCATTCGATAGGTATGGGTTTTCTCTCCCCCTAATGTCGATATTAGATATTCTTAATAGCATACTTTTCATAAGATATCCCCATATTATGAGCTTATTTTAATGAAAATTCAGATCCATATTTCTCCAACTTCAAGTGGATGCCCATTTATGTATGCTAAACTGGTAAAATTATTTCATAAATGTTTCACGTACATTTTCAAATAGTGACATTCATATATGCAGTGATGTAGACATATTGTTGTAGTGGCATGAAAACTACATATACTTCATAAGGTTAGTGTGCAATTTAGTATGTTCTACATACCTACTATTATTTAGGATGTTCTTCCCTTATTTTATGCACATCTCTTAAGTCTTCATAACTTATTTTATTGCATAGATTATTTAATTCTTTAGCCCAATTTTTTCAAATACTCATACCATATACTTCAAGTAATTTGAATAATTAAACTTCAAGTTATAATTATGCAAATATAATTTACATGGAATTTCTACTAGAAAATTTAATTGCTCGCTCATTCAAGAATTCCCCATATGCATTAAATAGAAAAAGGTTCATCTTACCCCTCTTGTAGAATTATTCCATCTCAGAAATTAAGAGATGGAGTAAATTTTTGTTTCACAAAGCCATCGTGTGTTTGCTTTGACGATGATATTTAAAGAAATCAAAGGGGACTAGGGCGTGGTAGAATGTTTCGTTCGGCTGCTATGAAACTTGGCAAAAGGAAGCCGAGTTGCTGCATGCCGTACCCTTGCGTTCATTTCGGTTAGGCTTATCCAATATATCAACGTCCTCTCGCAACCGATGCCAAGGATGCAGTGGCTTATATAATTAGGATCAGAATCCTTCCACGCTTCGCTTAGAAGGGCCGGGCAGGGCCTGCTTTGCAATAATCATCCAATGCAACGTGCAGATCCATGGCGCTCTGCTTGCTGTGCTGGTAAGTGGTAAGAGCATCTCTAACAGTTTCCCTTTCCCCTTTCCTTTTTTTCTTGCTATAGGGAAATTTCCTTTCAATTTTTCAAGATATTGGGGACAAGTGCTCCAGCAGATCCCCTTCTCTCTTTCCCCTTTCTATCTATCCTGACACATGGGTCCTACATATCAGTGAGTAAAAATTTTTTTCCTTTCTTCTCCATCTCCCCTCTCTCTCTTTCTTTGTTTCCACCCATGGATAAGCAGCTCGCCGGTGGCTAGGGGCGCCGGCGCGGGGTGGCTCGCGCGGGGACGTGCGGCTCGCCGGCGGGGCGTGGCCGATGCGGTGCAGCGCGGGCGGATAGCGGAGTGGTGCGCGGCCGGCCGAGGGCGGGGCGAGCGGCGAGGTGGAGCGCGGCCGGCGGCACAGGATTGCCGGAAGGCGAGGTGGCGCGCGGCGCATGGCAGGGGAGGGAAGGAAAGAAAAAGAGAAAGGGGATGGAGAAAACAGTGGAGGAGATTGAGAAAAGAAAGGGGAGAGGTGGAAGAATAAAGGGGGATTGAGAAAAAATTATAGGGAAAGGGGAATAGAAAGGGAATCTGTTGGAGACATGTTTTTTCTTCTCAATCCCCTTTAACCAGAAATATAGGGAAAGGGAATTGGTATTGGGGAACTGTTGGAGTTGCTCTAACAAACCATGCATGTATAATAACAACTAAAAAAACATGTATGCCCCTAAAAAAACCCATGTATATCCCTAAAAAAAACCAATGTATAACAACTCAAAGGCAAAGCTCACGACGTTGTTGAGGACTACTATTCGTATTACAAGCAGTAGTGCACAGAGAGCATCAAGCTTCTACACTATTATATGTATTTATAATTATGTGAAATAAAAAGAAACGATCAGTTGGTTTTCTCGGTTATTAGTACTAATTAACAGTAGGAGCCCCGGGACACCCTCATGCATGGTTAGGGGCCGCACGGGTGGAACCAAGCTGCTGCACCAGCGTCCAGCGAGCTGCGGCGAGTCGGCGACCGGCGATGCATGGTTAGCTGGCTTGGTGGCGTCGGTTGCGATAGATGCAGCGTCCCCACATGCGCGTGTGGCCGTGCGGGCGTGGATGCATTACAACCATGCTGGACGACGTGCAGCAGTGCAGCACCGTACCACTCCACTCCCGCCCACGGCCGTGGCGAATAGGGATGGACGTCGAGCCACCTCGGCTCGTTCGCTCGTTAGCTAAACGAGCTACCTCAGCTTGGTTCGTTAGGGAAACGAGTAAAAATTTTGACTCGGCTCAGCTCATTAAGCTCGCGAACTGGCTCGTTAAGCTCGTTGAGCTAGAGTTAAATTTAAAATTACTACACCAATATTTATAATATAAAAAATTATAGTATTTATATGGTCTTAGTATATCTAAAATCTACCCTATCTGTATAAAGATCCTAGACAATTGAAAACATTTTTCACCTAAAAAATTCCATACCCTCCTCTCACACCGGACCCACCTGGCGGAATTTTTTCTGTCTACCAGGCGGTAGACGGATGAAAATTTGTAGGACGTGGGAAGACGTGGGAAAATGTAGAAAAACAGTGCAAAATACGAAACTTTTTTCACCTAAGACTCTACCCATACCCACGCGGACCCACCTGCTCATGATATACCCACATTTGTAACCACGTCTATACACAATTATCCCGTATTGCTAATAATTTGCTCATTAATCTATTAAACCTTCTACCTTGTTTGGCTCGCGAGCAGCTCGCGAGCCGGCTCGAACTCGCTTGTTATACTAACGAGCAAAAACTCTTGCTCGGCTCGTTAAAAATATGCACCGAGCCGAGCCGAGTCGAGCCGAGCTAACTGCGATCCGAGCGAGCTAACGAGGTTCGAGCATTTTATCCAGCCCTAGTGGCGATGACGGCGGTCTTCCTCATCACACTCAACATGGAGGGAGTTATTAGCAGCAAGCGAGCCTTTTTTTTTCCATTTGCGCCGTTGGATCTACATCGTATCGATGACTTTTGCTAAGAGCTAACTCCAACACAATAGCATCTAAATTAGGCCCTCTAAATACTAAATAGGGACTTTATATAATTTTAGAGGGTCTCAGAACTTATTTTAAACTCCAACAATAACGAAGGGCTCCGTAAAACCACCAAGAAATAGAGAGCGAGGGATGAATTTAGAGGTCTCCCTAAAATGAGGGACCAAATAAAGACACTGTTAGAGTGCATCTTTTTATTTGGCCCTCTAAATTTGAGTTAAAAGCTTTTTCGTAGTTGCTCTAATACCCGGATTAATGTAAAAGCAGATAGACTAGCATGTACAAGTGTCTTCAGTCTTAATCAAAGAAACTGGCAAAAATCGATCAGCAACCGATTCAAATCGATTGATAATTCCACCAACTTTTACGTGTTTTCCATCTTTATTGTTCGGCCTGAGATAACTGACATGACACAGTGAATGCAACTAGTTAGAATCATCAGCATATCGATCTATAATGGTAATCGTTCGTTTTTTCGAGCGTTTTGCGGTGACTAGCAAAGACATGCATGCATATGCTACACGTTTATGAGCGGTTCTGACCGTTAAAAGTCATATTGGGCGTGGAGTCTCGAACAAACGGACCTAGAGTCCTGGACGTAGACGCGAACGTGTGCGTAGCCACGTACAATCTTACGTCGTGACTCCAAAATCTTGTGTTCAATCAAAACAACTCGTGCTTTATAGTGTGTGTGTATATGTGTGTGTGTGTGATCACTGAACACTTGGAGTAGTTTAATGTTACCATTGTGGTTCATTCAACATTTATGTGCAACCGATTTAACAATACGTGAATCCTAGTTTATCATTTTGGATTATCTATTTTAATATTTCATACAGACTAATTGGATGAGGTATATTCGAGATTTTACGGATTTGATCGGACGAGATATCTATTTTGCCAAGGGCTGCTAGACCAAGTGGTCTAAGCGTGCCGGCGGCACCCCGTAGACCGGGGTTCGATTCCCGTTGGGGACGAATTTCTAGTTTATGGGTTAAAAAAATCCCCTCGTTGCCTCTGTGGGCGTGGTACAGCCCGTTCCCGGCCTGTGGTTTGGGTAACTCAGGCAACGACAACCCGGCCTGTGGCTCAGCCAAGGTAACGGTGTCCCGGCCTGTAGACTGGCCCAGGCAACGGATCCCCACGGTGTCTGTCCTCAGTGTCAGGGCAGGGTCAGGTTCGGGGGTTTTCTCGGTCGGGGAAACTGAGAGTTTCTTCTTAATTTAATACCGTGAGGGCGGTCTTACCCCCACCGGCCGAGTTTTTTTTATTTCTCTCATACCCCTCCACCTAATTTTAACCATCATTCATGTACCATTACATGATGAATCATAAATATGTGAAGTCGTGTAATGAAAAAGAATCTTGCATAAGCTAATAACTAATGTAGGTTTTTATAGAGTACGCTAATTCTTTTTTGTTAAAACTGATTTTTTGAGTTTTACGGAAAATCACTTTTTATTGTTCCTGCTTTATCTCATCTAGCCAAACACCATTTTAGGTAGTTAGCCCCTAAATCTAGCTTAACTAAAACTAGTTCTGATAACACTCAAGATCCAAACAACCCCATAGGTTTTTTTTAGACATACAACTAAATCCGTCCGGCCCACTTCTCCTCAACACGGGCCCAAGAAGCTTCAACAAGGTCGTTTTCCGGCCTGCTACGCTCCGCGCCGTATATGCATGGGCGTAGGCGCAACGGGATCCCCGCACGTGCACGCCGCCGCCGCCTTTTTCCGCGCTGCCGCATCGAAACGCTGACGCCCGATCAAGCTCCCGCGCCTGCCGCGCCGCGCGCCGCTGACGTCTCGTCCGGCGGATTCCGCCGTTCCCCCGGTGAGTTTAATTACGGATTAGGTGATGCACCGTACTGCTCTCATCTTGGCGTAACCACTGCTCCATGAAGAAGAAAATAATATACATCGCACCTGATAGCTTTTTTTAGATGATGACCAGACACGATACCGTTGCCTCTCGGCCTCGTTAGCCCTGCCAAGGCCGCTCCATTCTTGTATCTTTAGCTTCCGGTGTCATACTTGGCATGCTTGATTGCTCGTGAGATCCAGTCCTGCTATGTGCTATCTAGGTTCATCTAGTTGCTTGGTCACGATTATGTTGTGCATGCGTAACATCTTCTCGAGGCAAGCACAGAATAATATTACAAGGATTCTAGCACCAATTATGGTTCAAAAGTATCTTTAGTAGAATATCCTAACAAATTGCTGATGAACCACTCTTGAGAGTACAATCCAACATTCGTTTTCTTATTACTTTCCCTTTTACTTTCCCTTTTACTTTCCCTTTTGTAGTGTTGGATTTAATTTCCCTTTTTGTTTTATTTTGATCCCTTAAATAATATACAGGTGTATTGTTATTACAAGATTCACGATGCCTCAAATAAAATCTTTAATCAGAGTCATGACTCAGTTCAATTATCTTGCTGGCATTATGGCGGCATGCTACATGGAAAGAGAGTACAGAAAAGGGGGACATGAAGAAGACGTTGGTTTTCTTCTCATAGCGTTTGGAGCGGCTTCTTTTGGAGCTTTTGGTCTTGGAGGTTGCCTGGGGATTGTAATTGTGGATACAGAAGAATGGTACAGAAGAGCACGCCTGGCACGGCCCACTAGAAGAACGTGAGATGGTTATTGCTTATTCATTTTCAAAATGTAGTCATATGTTTAGATTTCAGAAACGAGGAGCAAGCTTTGCATTATGTTGGTTAATACCATTTGTGGTCGAAGATGTGGAGTGGAAGTTTATGGTGTTCCTTATTTAATGTAATGAATTATATTGTTTAATTGGGTTACTTATATACGGAGTATATGTTGGCACTGTTGTTTGAAAGTTTGTATATGCTTTACGCAAGACTTTATGTTGGGATCCCTTTATGTACTAAGAATATATTGGGGGTGGAAAAAGTGAGAAAACTATCCGTCACTTCTTTCTCGTATTGAAGTGGTAAAATCGAGTGCTGTCTAATGAATTTGATGAGCAAGAGGGGCTGTGGCCACTCAGTACATATTATCAGGGACGATGCTGGGAATTTTATTAATTTTAGCTGGTAAAATTATCTAGTATCGCGGATTAGGGACGAAAATAAATGACTATTATGATATCATGTTGTGGCTTAGCACAATCAGTAAACTCCGATGTGAATAATAGTTTCAACAGAAAACAAAAACTACAAAAAGCTATGCGGAGTCATTTTAGCTAGCTATTTCAGTGTCAGCATATGGACTTTTTCAGAGTTCAATCCCTGATAATGTGGATGAAGCATCATCTGGGCATCAAGCATGTCCTTTGTTCGAAACTTTAAACCTTGTAGACGCAAAAGACATCAACCCCGTGCTAACGAGAGAAAGGGGGAAAATTAAGGCAATGCCACACTGTTGGGCCGGCGCGCGTATCATGTTTTGAGTTTCGCGTGGACGGCCCATTATTCGAACCAACAAACACCGGCCCAGGCCCCAGTATCAATCAGACTCTCCCTCTCTCTCCGTCTCCGGTCGTTCCCCCGTCGGAACAAACCCTCGCCGGCGCGCGGCCGTCCCGACGACATGCTGTCCGGCGTTAAACTGGTCCCGCGCGACCAGATCCTTTCGTCCCAGAAGCGGGGAAGCGGCGGCGGCGGCTCCGATTCCGACTCCTCCGACGGCAAGAGACGGGGGAAGCAGAGCAAAAGAGGGCGGCACAAGGAGAAGGAGAGGCGGCGGAGCCGGCGGCGACGGAGGTACAGCTCGGACGAGGAGTCGGGGTCGGACACCGACGATTCCATCGGCGAGGAAGAGGAGGAGGAGGTCGGTCGGAGCAAGCGCCGGGGGAAGCACCGGAAGCGGCGCCACAACTTCTCGGACGACGAGTCCGAATCCAGTGAATCTGACAGGGGAAGAGGTGAAATACTTGCCGATTTGGTCAGGATTTGTTATTCTGTTCGAAATTTTGACAAGCCTGATGTCTGATCATGAGCTATTGCTACTCGTTACAGCAAGGGGCAAGGGGAAGCAGAGAGGTGATGATGATGATGAGGTTGAGGATGAGGAGGACACTGGTGGCGAGGGGTTGAGGGCAAGCGAAGTTGTCAGGAGGGAGATGGGGCTCGAATGGATGCTCAAGTCGGCTAGCAGCAGTCGAGCTGAGGGCAGCAGCGTTCATAAGGCTGATAATGACGAGAAGGATGAGTTTGTACATGAAGAGGTAATGACGATGAACCTTCTTAAATGCTGTATGCCTGGAGTGCCGGTGGTGATTGTCAACTAGCCATTGTAACCAGCGTTTTATTTGATTACTGATAGATTGCTAAGCCGAACCCTAAGGAGCTTAATCCATACCTGAAAGATAATGGAACTGGCTACCCAGAAGAATCTACCCCAACAAATGCGGGCAGTCAGTTGCTTGCATCCTCTGTTGTGGGTGATGGAGGTGCTAGTTGGAGGCTTAAAGCTTTGAAGCGTGCTAAGGAGCAAGCTGCTCGTGAAGGAAGAAGGCTTGAGGAGGTAATCACACAGCCAATTGTTGTTTGAAGGAACTGCTTCCGGGTACTTCATTTCTCACTAACTTTTGTGACTATTGGACTGTTTAGGTTGTTGAAGAGAGATGGGGCTCATTAGGTGACTTAGCTGTGTCAGTATCAGGATCAAGAGCAGCCCATTCACATGCTCACTTGCATGCGATCAGAGGAAGAAAATCTGGGAATGCTGACAACTCAGAAGAACACGCCAAAGGAAATCCAGAGGGTCACAAAGGTGGTGACAGTGGCAGACGCGAATATTTACGCGATGTTTCTTCTCAGCATCATGCTATGAGAAAACCTAAACCGGATTCTGTACCATGGAAAAGGAGACGGCAGAATATATCTTCTGAGGACCAGGCTTTTATCTCTTCAGCAGTAGCAAGCTTAAATAAGTTTTCTGATGATGGAAGTTTTATGGAAAAGATTAGCGATCTTAACAAGAACACAAATGCTGCAACTGCTAGTGCTAGCGCTGATGAGCATAGGGACAATGAGCAGAAGCACTTTAAGGAGAGTTCAAAGAAAGCACCATTGGCGAGCACTCAGAAATTGAGCAGAAGCACTTTAAGGAGAGTTCGAAGAAAGCACAATTAGCAAGCACTCAGAAATTAAACGCAAACCAGTTGGCTGCAAAGATTCTGCAGCTCCGAATGAAAGGCAAGAATGAAGAAGCTGAACAACTTTCGGTGAGTCTTTCAAGTATTGTTCTTGTGGGAATGCTAACAAATTTATGAATATGAAGTGTTATATTGCAAAATTATTATTTTTTGCAGTGCAAAGGAAATATGCATAGTAACAGATACTTGTTATATTTAACAGTAGAGATATGTTATTGTCTTTTCAATATCAGCTAAGTCCAATGCTTATATATTCTCTGGCATGTAGCTAAGGTAGGAAGTAATTAATTCTACTGGCTAACAGAATTGCAGAATATCTGGAGTGAGTATGTGTTAACTCACATCTCACAATTTAGGAAACAGGGTTAGATGTTTTTTCATGTATGGAATCAGGAGGGGTTAAGTTTCATTTTGCTTGAATCTACTGTAGTTAGTGGCAGTATGGCTAAACTAGTTGTCATTCTTTGTCAGAGAGAAATGGAAGCTTTACTGGAGAATCAGGATGCTGTCCCTGAGGAACCTAGTCATGGAAAAGAAAGGAGCTCAATCAGGTAATCATCTTACTTGTGATACTGTGAACTACTATTTCATTGTTATGGAAAAAGAACCTCCTATTGTATTTCGTCGTCGTTTAGCACTTGTAGTCCTACAATTTGTTTGCCTGCTGAACACTGTTCTATTTTTCATCTTTAGGCATACAATGAAGCCTAGTGCAGCTGATCGCAGGAGAAGAGAAGAAAATGCTGACCTGCATTTGGCTAATAAGATTATGCACAATAAGCAGTACAATATGGCTAAAAGTATAGAGGATGAATATGATTTTGGTGATGCTCCTTCTAAAAAAGATAAAAGAAAGAATAAAGAGGCACATGAGGAGAGGAGAAGCACTAATAGACATATGATGACTCAGAAGGAACGCTGTTTGTATTGCTTTGAGAACCCATCCAGGCCAAAGCATCTGGTTGTTGCTATTGGAAACTTCAGTTACTTGATGCTGCCACAGTTTGAGCCTGTTGTCCCTGGGCATTGCATTATTCTCCCATTACAGGTGAGAAATTTTTGCTGGTCCTGTTGCATTGCAGGACATTCAAGCTTTCTTAAGAAACATATCTGCTGCAACTTATCTGTGCTTTTGAATATGCCATTTTCTGGGCCATTATCTTTTATTGCAGCTCTTGTGAATAAAAAATTAGTCTAAAATATTAACAATTTTGTTAATGGTTGCAGCATGAGTCTGCAACGAGAACAGTTGATCAGAATGTTTGGGGGGAGATTCGCAACTTCAAGAAGTGCCTACTGAAGATGTTTTCACAGCAGGACAAGGATGTAGTGTTTATGGAGACTGTCATAAGTCTGTCCAGACAAAGGAGACATTGCATGATTGAGTGTATCCCTGTCCCTTGTGATGTTTCAAGTAATGCCCCGATGTACTTCAAAAAGGTCAGTTGTCTATTGCTACCTGTATAACTGAGAATAATCTCATGTGCTTTAGGTTGTAATGCGTAATCATGTTTACTCTAGGCAATTGATGAAGCTGAAGAAGAATGGACCCAGCATGAGATGAAGAAGGTTATCCCGACAAGTGCAAGCCGCAACTTAAGACAAGCCATCCCGGAGAACTTTGCCTACTTCCATGTGGAGTTTGGGCTGGACCGTGGGTTTGTTCATGTAATAGATGATGAGAGCAAGTTCAGTGCTGGATTTGGATTGAATGTCATCAGAGGGATGCTCCAGTTGCCAGAGGAGGACATGCACCGTCGCCGAAGGCACGAGTCCATGGATAACCAGAAGCAAGCTGTTGCTAGCTTCATGAAGGACTGGGAACCCTTTGATTGGACCAAGCAGCTTGATTAGATGTGAATACAGTTGAGAGAACGGCCGAATTAAAAGTTTGCACCATCTGTATGACAATTTTTGTAGGAAACTTGTACTGATGATATCATGCTGTTTTTTTTTTCTCAGAACATAAATGTTACTTTGTTCCCAGAAGATAAGGAACACAACTTGCTGTAACATGATATTGATGTGGACCGGAGGCGTCTTTTGGCGATTTAAACGTTTGTTCAGTCTAATATTACACATGTTGCTGTGTTTTTTAACTCTTGCGAAATTGTTGCCGGTCATACAAGTTAATTAAACTTGAAATGAACTACTAATTGTACTTGGTACCTGAGTTATCCACTAGGGAGCATCAATAAAGGTTCTGGTTTTCATTTGCTTTCGTAATGTTACGCCTTTACGATGTGGTCGACCATCGATTCTCGTGACCAAACTGATTTTTTTTTCTAGCTAATCTTAAACGAATATATTTCATTCAAAATGACCCAGCTCTACATGGAGCCTCTTCTTTATTACTACATTCGGAAGAAACCAAACTAGTGGTGTTTTCTTCTATCTTGTGCCAGCGGTTGCAGGTTGCAGCATCTGCTCGAATAAAAAAAGACAGGCAGCATGTATTACAGATTTAGCCTGATTATCTCATCTTCAGTAGCTCTGCAGTGCAGCGTCAATGTTCATTGCAGATATTGCAGGCTCCAGGTTTGCACTGGATGAAGTCGAAAACATTTTTTTTGTGAGAGTACTTTTTTTTTTGCACTGTTCAGGTGCCTAGTGTCTAATTACAATAGGATTAGGAGCCCTGTCCCTGCCCTGAAGTTTGAACTCTGAATCGAACCTTTGCTGCAGTAAGGCAACCGGCGATGTTGCTCCAGCATCAGCTTGAAAATCGGGCAGATGAAATGAATATCGCTGCTAATTCCCCTTGTGGTTAACTCATCTTTAAACCGAAGCATCAACTCCCTAACCTTTCAGTTTTTCAGTCTTGCAGAGCGGGTCTCACCTGTAGCGGCTGTTCTGTTCTCATTTGCTGGTGTCTGTCAGTCAGTGTTGAGACTCCAGATCTCTGTAGAAGCTGAAGGCCCCTGTATCTGTATAAGCGCTTTCAGCTCCAAGAAAGAAAAAAGGCAAAACATTCACTGGAAGCAGCGTGCATGCCTACCTGCTCTCTGGGCCAGCTTCCCGCCGCTCCATGAGCTCACAACGAAAAAGTCTCACGGGATCGCTGCCATTCCATGAGTCATGGGGAATGAAGCCTGGTCCGAAGCCGCGGCGCCTCGCCGCCCGGCGCGGTGCGGCAGGCGCCTTCGGACCGGACATCATTCCCCTCGACAGCCATGAAGCGCTCGGCGCGACGCCGCTCGTAGTCATAGCCACGGCCCGCCGGTCATGAACTCCATCAACTGCATGCCCCCACACGCCCTTCTTAAGCTGGCGAGCGGAGAAGAGAAGAGAAGAGAAGGGAGGGAAGGAAGGGGAGAGAGGGAGAGAGAGCGGACGCACGCGACACCGGCCAGAGAGATCTCTGGCTGGCGCGGAAAGGCAAGGCGGTGCGGCCCCGATCAGATCACCAGATGCTATTCGCGTCACTTTCTTTTGGGAGACGGGCAGCAGCAGGCGACAGGGCGATCCGGCCGGGTGCTCTCGGCGCCGTGCGGCAAGGCAAGGCAAAGCAAAGCGACGGGCGGCGACCGGGCGGAGCGTCCCTTGGCCTGGCTGTGGGCTGTGGCAGTGTGGCCTGTGGCGGCGGCATGGCCACGTACGGGTCCGCGACGTGAAGGGCGCGAAGCGATTCGGCTGCAAAGCCCGGTGGCTTTTGCTTTGCTTTGCGCCCCCACTTGGGACGGGCATCGACGGGCGGAGCGAGGGAACCGAACCTTTGGCGAGCCGTCGTCGTCGTCACCACATGGCGGTGGTCGGGATTCCAAGCTTAAGGATCAAGCTACAGCGGGCGCCACGGCGCGGGTTTCCGTTGGTGCCTTTTTGTTGCACCGGTGCGTCAGCCGGTTTCGGCAGTTGGCGGATCGGAGCTCTTTTGGCTTTATATTATGCATTTTATTATGCTAGTAGTGCTTGGACTCTGAGCAGATGTTAAAGCTTTCTTTTCGAGAGGATGCAGTGGATCGATCGAGCGAGGTGAAGCTACGGTCAGACGAAGAGATTGTTGATGCGAGGTTAATTAAGCTAATAAAGTGCTGGGCCATAGGCTGACGTCGTCTAAGGCAAGTTCAGTGATGCCACTGAGTCTCCAACCGGCGCGTGCACTGACTTGGTCACTGAACCCGATCGTGTGCATGGAACGTGCTATATCTCTTCGTCTTCTGATTACGGTACACCCGTGTGAAAATGTGGCACGCAGTGCACATCCTTTTCGGTCATAGAGGCCTCGCTCGGGAGGGGTCACCTTGAACCCTCGATCTAAACGGGTGGTGGTAACGGATCATGGCCTGTTTGTTTCTTCACAATCTAATATGGCCCTAATAAAATTTAGCTCAAAAACTAGTATTATTTATGCCCGGCTCTAATCCGACTCAATCCTTAAAATTTCAGTACAACAGTGAGGCCTTTGCCACCCCTATCTAAACCCACTGCATCATCGAACGGTCCAAAAGCCTCTAAACCTCCCATGCGCCGTCGTTTCCCCGTGCCCCTCTGACCAAGCCGCCGCCCCGGTTCCCTTTGGGCTCGACGACCATGGCGGCGACGGCGACCACCCCTGCGGCGGCGCCGAGGCACAGCTGCGCGAAGCTATCGGTGGCGGTGGAGGTCCCCAAGGCGTCCGGTGGCGGCGCGGTGTTCGCCAGGGCCACGTGGCTCCCCACCCGCTTCTCCCTCGCCGTCACGGACGGCGCCGGCGCCTGGGTCGCCGACGCATCCGACGCCGAGGTGCGCCTCCGCGCCGAGCAGTGGGACCAGCCCGTCAGCGAGTACCTCGCCCTCGCCGAGCGCTACCTCGCCTTCCAGCAGCCCGACTCCACCTACTCCTTCCACGACGCCGGCAAGGGCAACCGCAGGGTCAGTTCGGTCCCCTCCGTTCAATGTTCATACCCCTCCCTGTCCGCTGAACTGGGTCATGGACGGGTACATATAGGAGTTATTCAGTCGAGTGAGTTAGTAGGTTTACTGATTTTAGAAGAAGTTGAAACTAGGCTGTTCGATTTCATTTGAGGTCCCAGTTTCACGTTTCACCCTCATTTAGGTCGATTTGCCCATAGGTTTCAGGGTAGTACTGGTGATGCTATCTCAATAAACCTCCCCTGGTCCATATCTGGCACGAATTTTTGCCTTCCCCTGTGACTTTGTTAAGAGGAGACTTGGTTCAAGTTGCTGACTCATATCTGCAATTTTGGATTTGGATCTTTCAAGGGACCGTTCTCGAATTCATATGCATGTACACTTGCCAACTCTCCAGAAAACTAAGGCCATGAGCATTGTTGGATTAAAGGGCAACTGAATGCTGATTTGGTAATACCTGTAGGGCCATGTGCTGATAAATCCCTTTCAACATACATTTGTGCTACACATCTTTATTTCTGGAATAATGGCTCCTTGCAAATGCACCATATATCACTTTCAAGAATAAGCAGGAGAAGGGGGCATCTTTTTCGTTCAGAAAGCTCACTGAACAGCATTTTCCAAGTGTAATAGTTTTAAGCATGCCAGTTTGACAAAGAGTCAACCACAAGTCCACAAATGAGATGGATGCAAGGAACCACAAACAAAAAGTTAGGCAAAAGACCAACCTTCAGACCTAGCTCCAGCGTTTGGTTGTCTTGATTGTTTGGAGCTAGTCTTAGTAATTAGTTGAGTTATCACTGTTTACAACTTACTCACACAGTAGGCTAAGTTCTGTATTGGCCTTACCATCTTGAAATATGAATATGTACTGCACTTGAGTCAAAAGAGGCTTATATGGTTATTAAGCATCTACTGTTCCTTCCAGCTTATGAAAATTCCACATCTTTTCTTCTTCTTCTTTTCCCTGAAACTTTTTTTCTTGTTCCATAGCTGTCATGGACATTTGAAAGACAAGGTACCAAGTTGGAATGGCGTTGGAAGATGCAGCCATCACCTAATGCGCAGCAGACTATATCTGAGATCCTGGATTTTCTTATGGATGCAAATATTCGCTTGAGTGTATGTTCCTCTGCTTTATCTCTTCCATTTATGAGTACATGAAATTGTGAAAAATCTTAATAAGCTATGGTTATGTTGAATTCAAATAGATTCACAGTGTGAATTAGTTGTCAAGATGCAGATGGATACAGTGTTGATTTACCTGAATTGCCCCCATTCACGAAATTAATAAGCCACTTCAGTTCTTTTTCTTACTGGGGCCTAAATTTAATAAGGTAGTATATTTCTTATTTAGGAAGAGGTTGTTAGGAAAACACAATCCTTCGACAAGTTGAAGCAAGAAGCTGACAAGTGCTTGCAACAAAGTGAAAGATTTAATAATGAGAAGGCTGAGTTTGAACAAGCCACCTTTTCAAAGGTACAGATCCTTCCAACATTTTGTTCACTGAATGCCTGTTGCAGATCATAATTTCTTTTGCAGTCCCTTACTAAATTCAAATTGTTGATGTGTATACCCTAGGCTTTTTTGCTTTGATGCACACTATTTTTGAATAAAACATTTATGCTGGGCCTCATATTTTTGCAATCTAATATTTCTGCTCCTTTTGTGCTGATGTTTAGACTCCAATTCTTTTTCTCATTCAATTCTAACTCATTGGGTCTATAGAAAGCTGTATTTTTTGAGCTTGACGTATCTGTGTCACTCATCGTTTCTGTGTTTCTCTAGTTTGTGGCTGTCTTGAATTCAAAGAAGGCCAAGCTCAGGCAGCTCAGGGACAAAGTTGCTGAACTCGAATCAGCTGACAAGCCTGCAAAGGACGAGGAGGATAACTCAACAGACCGAACAGAGCTATTCGAGGATGGAAGCGACAAAGATGCCAGTGTTAACGATGAACCCTCCGAGACAGGCAGCGGCAATCATAGCTCTCCAGAGAAATCTGCAACCACCTCCCGAGGACGGGGGAGAGGTCGCAAGAGAGCAAAAAAATAGACTGGACAAATCGAGCTAACTGCTAAAGTGCTAGACTGACAATAGCAGGACCTACTTGGAAAACATTGAGCATTGTGTACCTACCTTTCATCTATCCTTGATTCCTCGTTTCCTCGAGCATGTGTCTGTCATGTACCTTGTGAAGTCCATCTGGAGGACTGGAGCTGACCTTTGGTCTATCATGCCAAAGTAGCCGGAGATGTTCTTCACGTGTTTTTGGCAGAGGAAGGAACCGAAAGTGATGTGTGTGATGAATTGATTATGGTTATTGGTGTCTGCTGTAGTTTATCAATAGAGAATATTTGCATTTCATCACATGTGTTATGTCCCGTGCCATGCGTTTTCCCTGCACTTCTGCTCTGTTTGCATTTAGTCTATACTAATTCCATCCGGTCGTTTTCATGTACCCCACTTGGATATATTTTCTTTGCTTGGAAAAAGAAGAGAAAAGACTAGGAATGTTTGACCACGTGTTTTTTATGCATTTTGAGGGGAGCCAATGAGCTTCCAGAGTCAAATATTCAGAGCAGAGTCCTAGCGTGTTGGCTGTTGGACCAAATAAAACATTTGCAATCCACGCGGCAAAACATTTCTTGCTGTTGACCACCACCTGCTCCCACAATCCTCGCAGTGGGCGGGGAAGAAGCATGGCTGGAGAGCAAGCAAGGAAGCAAGGGGAAGAAGAAGCGGATCAGGAAACGAATCTGAGGTAAGAACTGCTTGGTGATCTGATGAGATTCGTTTACGCAGCTGTTTCTCTGGGAGCTCAGATTTGGTTGCTTGTTTTTTTTATGCTGAATTGCAGTTTTTTCAGTGGATTTTGCCTTGCTTTCTCGGGTCTTTGTGCGTCTTTTCGGTGGCTTTCTTGATTGTACTCAGGAGATTGTTTTTCTGGATGCCAATTCTGCTTGGGACGACGAGCTAGATTTCATTTTTCGATCAGTACAGCTTGAGCTGTCTTTCAGAAAACAAGAGTACAGCTTGGGCCGTGCAATCGGCGAGGCATATGTTCTGTTCATGAAACGGATTGATTGTACTCCGGAGATTGTTTTTCTGGAGGCCAATTCTGCTTGGGACAACGAACTGGATTTCATTTTTCGTTCAGTACAGCTTTAGCTGTCTTTCAGAAACAAAAGTACAGGCTGATCCGTACACTCGGCGAGGCTAGGCATATGTTTTGTTCATGAAACGGATTGATCGTTTGTGCCTCTGTGGTATCTTTAATCTTAATTTCATGAAGTTTTTTCGAGGAGATTGAAATTATTTCCTCGTTTTGCTGTTTCCCGTCCCCAAATTGGCAGCTGAGCATCGTGCATGAATATGAGGGTAGTTCAATTACTGCATCGAAGGTTTCCAAAAATATTTCCTTCAGGCAGTAGATTGACATCCGTTTGTCATGGCTTCGTCTCTCTCCTTCCATGAAACCTCAATTGTTCTTTCTGTGACGCATATATTCAATTTTCTTTAGAAAAGGCCTTTCAATTCAGTTGTTTTTATGGTTTTCCTTGTGAAAACAGTGCAAGAAGTGGAGATGGATGAAACTCTGCTAAGGAATTCACAGTTGTTCTTGGGGCTGGGGTTGCTGCTGGATCCATCTTATTCGGGTACATATTCAACTCTGGCACCGCCTGTTCCCCCAAATCTGATTGCGTTACCTTCTTTTCTCAGTAATTTTTGCATTAACTTCTTTTCCTATGATGCAAACTAATTCCTTTATTACAAAAAACAATATAATTCGTATCTTTTATGGTCTTCCTTCATAATAGTGGAAGAAGTGGAGATGGACGAAACTCTGATGAGGGATTCAGAACTTGAGACTGTTCTTGGGGCATGGGGCTGGAGCTGCTGGATCCATCGTTTTCAGGTATGCTATCCTGAGACTGCTCTTTCTCCGAACTCTGATTGCGTTGCCTTCTTTTTTCCTGGGGCCGGAGTTGTTGGGAATCCATGTTATCTGCACACAAGAATGAATGGCCAAGGAATGCGTAAGATAGCACCGAATCTGACGCCAATCTCAGATTCTGTTCCTGAAACTGACGCCAATCTAATATCCATCTCTGGTTTATGCAGTCTGTTACGCACCATCTAGGTTCTACATCTCTGGTTTATGTAGGTATATGCTTGATCTGCTGTTAGTTTAGAGCAAGAGCGAAGCAAGGTGTCAACGCAATAGCATTGCCACTGTAATTATTTGACGGGAATTTGATAGCTGAATGAATAATCTGCCCCATGAAGCTCAAGGCGCTGGATTAAACCTTTTATTCCATTATCTAAAAAAATGGTGGCAGCGTAAATTTGAAGGATCTGGATGGTTTTGTGCTTAAACAAAGTGAGAGTGGTCTTTCTTCTTGAAAAAAAAAACCTTATTTGACACTAGAATAAACTAATTTGTTAGTTTGCACTGAAAATATTTTGCTTCTTTATTTGACACTGCATCAATCGACCTGTTATTCCTGACACGACACTGTTGGCCTTATCCACCCGTTTTGGTCTTGTTTTCCTCTTTTATTGAATAAAACCACCTCTAATTCGCCTCTAAATTCATGAAACTTTTTGTGATAGACTGAACAGAGGTTAAACATTCTGATAGAAAAGACACACATAGCTTTCTAGTTTAAAACTGAAATTCACCAAAGTAGGTTACTTTTGAAGGATGTCTGAGTTTTTAGGGCACCACAATACTTTCCAAAAAACATGGAAAATAACCAAAATTCCGAATTTTAGGTATACTAAAACATAGCTTTCTAGTTTAAAACTGAAATTCACCAAAGTAGGTTACTTTTGAAGGATGTCTGAGTTTTTAGGGCACCACAATGCTTTCCAAAAAACATGGAAAATAACCAAAATTCCGAATTTTAGGTATACTAATTTGTAAGATTATTGTCAACCATTAATTACACAAACAACTCTTAAGTTCTTTTCACAAACAACGAATTTTATTGTTTGGAATGAGTTTGAAATTATCTATATAACTAATAATGGTTTAAAATAATTTGGTGACCTAAAAATTTAGATACCCTTCAAAAGTAGCCTAATTTAGTGAATTTTAATTTTAAAACCATAGAGGCTACATGTAGCAAAATAGATTTGTCTCCATTTGGTCTATCACCAAAAAAGTTTCATGAACTTTATAGATGATTTGGGAGTGGTTTTGTTCAAGGAAAAAAATGGAAAGTCAAGACGAGCATTATTCGTCCGAATAACTGATGTAGTTGAAGCTAGTTCATATGAAGCATAAAATATAGAGGCCATACCAAATAAAGAATCAAAATATTTTCAATGTCACATAATAAATTACATTGTCTTTTAGTGTCAAACAAGGAGTTCTCTCTTCTTCATACTAGTGGTTCGAGTAATCATGGCCATGCATCATCCGTCATCTTTTGTTAGAGTGAAAATGAAACCTAGCTTTGTCACAACTCTAGTCACACGCGGCCAACGACGATAAAATCCTAAAATCAATCCCACTTCTTTGCTCATCAAGATTTATGTGCTCCCATGGTTGTTCTATGTTTAACGTTATGTCGGTTGGCCAGACAAAAGTTATATATCCTGCTATAATTTCATCATTAGGTTTTCCATAATGGTATATTTTCACTATATGTTGATGTGTGAAGAAAATAATGATTAAACTCATGCCTTGAGAACATTCATGCTGTTAGATGAAAAGTAACGGAAGAGGTGATTATGCGGTGATCTCTTTGTTTGAAGCGTTTAAAGGTACACTACAAAGCTGATGGCTTTTGAATATCCCGTATTCCATTATAGTGCTTTAATGACACATGCCTAATTTGAGTTCATGAAATTCATATATACACGCCACTTGGAAAAAATAATGGACCAAAGTGCTTATGTTAGCTTCCGCTAACTTCTCAGCACTATACTTTCACTGTCTCTACTAGACTACTCCAACTCCAAGCAACAGCCTTGACCAGCGCTGGTTTTTCCAAGTAGTAACTTGAGCTGGACTTGCTCCACTCCAACCTGTCTCTCTACTCACCCAATATATACCATCTTTATGCACTCCATGTTGCTTCATGTAGATATTATATCTAGCCATCAAATCCACCTTGTGCCCGCACGCACACATTGCTACCAATCTTCCACTTGTGGTTGATCTACCCGAGTTCAATGTGTACTCACTTGAACATAAAACAAATTTAGAAGAGATATAGATTTGAGATCCATGTGGATTTAGAGTTTATTTGACAAAACAAAGTAGTTCGAAGAAAGGATGACCAGCTCCAAAAACTCATGGAGCTTGAGCTCCACCAGGGCCCTACGATTTTATTGCGCACATCATGCAAGAACTCCCTCGCTCCTCCGCGTAATCCCTCAACTAAATCAAGGGCATAAGTGTCCGAGACATGGACATGGTATCCTACATGTCTCCACCTTCAACTCCTGGTCATTTGGTCTTTATAACCTTTGATGATAATTTCAAATTAACTCTTCAAGGAGCATCAGGATATAGAATGGTAACTATTTCATGATCAATGGAGTATTGGAGTTCCTAAAAAATCCATAGGATACGCAAAACAATGGTGGCTAGATGCATGTCACCGGCCATGCATGAGAGGAGACAAGGAAGGGGCGAGGAGCACTAGGCCTGTAACTGAGACATATATAACAATGAAATTTGTGGAATTATATATGAAAGAAGCCTTGAACTTATATTGTTCATAGGTTGAGAGCAAATTTTTCGTTGAACTTTAGATAGCTCTGAACTCTCTACTAGTATATTCATGAGCTTGGAAATGGGATACTATATCAAAGCCAAACCTATAAGAAGTGAACTATTTATAGGGTTTGCTAGACCTAAGGTGACTCAAATTTTAAAAAGTCCGGATAAACTCCCAAAATATGTTTTTGTTCATTTTACACCCACAACTATCTCAAACGGTCCAGTCTACCCCTTTATTTGTTTCTCCATGCACAATGGTGTTTTCATTATTATTTGAAAGCCTTTGATATGTAATAATAAATTAACTATATCGATACGAAATTTTATGAGAAATAATGATATAAATTTTCATATTATATATTAAAAAAATATGTTGTCATCTATAATCCCACAAAATTTTAACTAAACCACCACTTGTGCATGGAGAAATGAAAGGCATGAATCTTATGAAGGGGTAAATTAGATCAAATGAGATAGTTGTGTTGGTGTAAAATGAATAAAAACATATTATTTTAGGGGGTTATCTAAACTTTGTCCGTACTTGAGATTGGTAGTTTGAAAATTTTCCTTTTATAAAACCTGAAGAAAGAATGAGTTTAGGGGAAAAGAAGTGGAATGGAGATTGATCTTGACAACTGAATTTTTAAAACCACTATCCTATTATTAACATACATCCAATATAATTAACCTTTGATTTAATCATCTACTGTTGCTTTGTTCCATAACATATGCCTCACTTTCACACATGTGGTTCATATGCAAATTGTATGTTGAAGTAAATGAGCTAGACGAAACAACCCATCACCTCATCACGGGGAGCACGCTGCAAACCAGAAACTTAGTTGACATATGTACTATATTCCATGAATCTTTGTGTTAACTGTTAACAACGGTTGCTTTTATTCCATCACCCATGCATCGCTTTCACAAATGTGGAGTATTTGCAAACTGCATGTGCATGCACGTACTGATTCTTCTCACACTTAGAAAACACAAGTACAGTAATTTAGATTTTTTTTTCCTTTATAAAACCTGAAGAAAGAATAAGTTTAGGGAAAAAGGAGTGGAATAATGGAGGTTGATCTTGACAACTGAATTTTTAAAACCACCATCCTATTATTAACATACATCCAATATAATAACCCTTAATTTAATTATATACTGTTGCTTTGTTCCATAACATATGCTGATATGCATCACTTTCACACATGTGGTTGATTTGCAAATTGTATGAGGAATTAAATGAGCTAGACGAAGCCACCCATCACCTCGCGCTTGGAAAACAACCACGACTAAAACAAACCATCACGGGGAACATGCTGGAAACCCAGAAACTTAGTTGACATAGTATGTAGTATATTCCATCAATCCTTGTATTAACAACGGTTGCTTTTGTTCCATCACCCATGCATCGCTTTAAAATTTAACCCTTTAAAAAATGTGGAGTATTTGCAAACTGCATGTGCATGCACTGATTCTCACACAACTACGGACTACTAATAATGGACGATGGAGGCTATCAACGGGGACACGTGGAATATGGAATATTTGGAAGCACCAACGACCACACCATGACTATGCTTAGACCTTGAATATAATTATACAAATAATAAACTGCACTGTCACCCTCCATCCACATGCCACAATAAAATTAGCAACTAAATTAACCGGCTCGGATGAAACCTTTTTTTTAGAAAAGCACACCGTTTTTTTTTTTGGAAGAACATGATGAACAACTCGGTGAAGAATAGAAGCTTCTCCGTGTCGCCAGAAGCGTGTGCACGGGCAAGGAGCGAGTAGAAGTTTATACGGTCAAGGAGCAGTCTCTACTCGTCATTTCCTCTTCAAACATCCACGCATGTTATCTCTCACGGTCATTGGTCTCGCCACCGTGTGGCATCTGACGTGCTTTCTCGTCGTTGGCTTGTTCTAGTTCACATTTGTGAGGTGCCGTCCTGTTCAATGTACTCTCTGCTTGAATTTTTCCTTTAGATTAGTTTGCCACCAGGAGAAATTTACTTTTATATATCTTTCGTGCACTGCATGCTTATGTGCTCAACATGCAAATATGATAAATTTTATTGACTAGTTGTCAGAGTTGCAGTTTGTTGAACATATCCCGCTGTGCAGATGCTATATTATTTTATTCCACAGAAATGCCCAGCTTAGTTTACGTACTGTTGTACCACAATGATTTGATTTTATAACAAAGTGCAAATTAAGCCCTCATAGTATTCTTTATACTAGGAAGATCTCTTATTCTTGAAAATAACTTGGAATATCCACATATTATTCTAAATTGATTGCCATTTAAATCTCTTGGTCTAGGTTTAGATGCGATAATTTAGTCACAGCTAAACCATCGGGACAGATATATTTATTTATTTCACCTAAATGGTTTGTCCATAAGCACTTTGAATGGTTTATCAATATAGCACTTTGTGAGCACTGCAAATTTTGAATTAGATAAAATGATTTACTCATGTGTTCACTTCAAAATGATATTGGAAAACTCTACAGTTAATCATTTAAATTAGGTGTACTACTGTAGGTGGCATATTTGTGGAATACTGAAGAATCCTTTTATTTACTTGGCCCATTGCAATTTTATGTTATACAAATCACTTACTTTCTTTAAATTCAAATAGGAAATCGTCAATAGCATAGTGTAACAAATTACGGGGTCCATTCGTGGACTTGCCTATGAATTATAATCATGTAATTAATTGTAATAATAAAAAGGAAAAAAGAAGAAGAAAGGATTCTCTGTGCCTTTTTAGTGCCGGTGTTCGAAATAGAAATCTCGTAGGGAGCCCGCCGCAAATACAGAGCCGGCTCCTGATTTCCTAGTGGCCCCCTACGTGGAACCTTCTGATGTGTGTTCTCATCCGACGTGTGCGCCACCTGACCCCACCACTATTCCGCCTCTCCAAAGCCAAAGCGCGTCGCCCCGCAGGCCAAGCACGTGCTCGTTTTCCGCCCTCCTCCAGAATTAACAATTGTGAAATCCCAGGTTTGACCTTTCTTCTCCTCTCCTCGTCCCCCCGGCCCCACCCATCCCCCCCTCCTCTCACAAAACACACGCACGCCGCGCCTCATGCTCATGCTCATGCTCAACGCGCCCAATTTGACCACGTGACCGTAATCCACCCCCCGCACCGGTGCCTATTTAACCCGCGTCCCAACACTTCCCCGGCAACCAAACCGCTCTCTCCACTCCGCGTCTCCCTCCCTCCCTCTCTCTCGCTCACCATCGCACCGCCGCCGCCGCCGCCGACGACGACAGGAGCAGTGAGGCCGGAAATGCAGATGGACTCCTACTACTACGCCGGCTTCTTCCACGACGAGGCCCCGTTCTACCCGCACGGCGCCGCCGTGCCGCCCTCCCCGGAGCTGCCTGCCTTCGGCCTCATTGCCTCGCCGGAGCCGCCCTTCGCGCCGCCGCAGGCGCCCGCGTTCCATGACTACAGCGGGGCCGCCGGGCCGGAGCTTCCGCCGCCGCCGCCGTCCATGGCGCCGCACGGGAGCAACGTGCACATGCGGGATCAGGCAATGGGGGAGGTGGAGGAGGAGCCGCCGCGGCAGCAGCAGCAGCAGCCGGGCGCCGCCGTGGAGAGCAGCCGCGGGTTCCGGCACATGATGCGGGAGCGGCAGCGTCGCGAGAAGCTGAGCCAGAGCTACGCCGACCTGTACGCCATGGTCGCCGCCCGGTCCAAGGGCGACAAGAACTCCATCGTGCAGTCGGCGGCGATCTACATCCACGAGCTCAAGGGCGCGCGCGAGCAGCTCCGGCGGCGGAACGAGGAGCTCAAGGCCCGGATCCTCGGCCACGACGCGCGCCAGCAGTGCGTCAAGGTGCAGTTCGAGGTCGACGAGCCCGCGTCGGCGGTCGACTCCATGATCGGGGCGCTCCGGCGGCTCAAGGCCATGGACGTCAGGGCCAGGGGCATCCGCTCCACCATGTCCGGCCACAGGCTGTGGACGGAGATGAATGTCGAAACCACGGTGAGCGCTCTGACAGCTTGTTTGAATCGTCGGATTTACCGAGGCTTGTTAGCTAACCAAGCCTGCTATCGGAGCTGTCAGAAGCAGCTGACAGCAGCTAATATAATACGGAGTACTGCGGACATACGGAGTAGTAGTAATTTAGTAATTTGAGATCGAATTTTTCTAAACATCGCTAGCTCTGCTGACTGCAGCTGCTCCAGTCCTTTTAGGATGGAAAAAGGGTGCGGAAGCAGTAGAGTCGCCTACAAGATTTTCAAATTTCAGTATTCTGTGTACACATATAGGTCCTGCGTTGCCGGTGTTAAATTGGTATAGATAGGAACTGCATTGCAACCAGAATAATTAAGGATGAACAGATCGTAATCGACTTTTGGATACACTAACTTGGTGAGCCGATTAAATCATCAGTGCTGAGCTGAGAGCTACAGTACAAACGAAAGGCCAGTAGTATAAAATTTTTATATGGACAGTGGTCAGCTGTGTCAAATTGCTGGTCAGGTCTTCTGTTTCCGGATAAAATGTCTGCGGGAAAAGAAAGAGGTCCTCACCTGTTTCCCTCAAAAACAAATCCTGAGCCTGCTTACAAAGATTATAGAATCTGCAACAAGAAAAGTCTCTAATATTGTAGTCAATTTGCATCCGATTGTGCTTAACATTAAACTTCAGCTATCAAATCAAACAACCACTAACATGCAGACAACCCCACCCTTTTTTAGCAGTACTGTACCACCAACAGCAACATGCCTATCAAAAAAAACAGCATGCCTATAAAAAAACACCAACATGCCTATAAAAAAAAACCAACATGCCAATTGTCAATGCCTCTCCAATCAGAACTTCTGAGACACATCATCTGCTCAGTTTCAAGCTTATCATTTGCATTAGGCCGTGTCCAACGGTAAGAGTCAGCTCCTGGCTCATAGCGACAGTAAACAGAGCAACACAGCGTTTTGCTCAGTGGGTGCTGTGAGACATCCGATTCTCGGGGAGCGTTCGACCTAGCATGGACAGAAGCGCCAGCGCAGAGTTTTTAGCACTGTTCATACAATATAATAATCTATGAGCTAGCCGTAAGAGATCTGTTGGAGGAGGTCTTAACAGAGTAGGAATCATAAATGGATCAATCATGAATTCATGATAGGCCCTCTTGTTGAATCTTTTTCCCCCAAGTGGGGTCTGCCACTTGTTATTCCGATGGAACACTTAAACTAAACCACGCGGTGCCACTTGTGTTCGCAGATTGCGGCTGGGGAGGTGGAAAAGGCCGTGGAGGAGGCCCTGATGCAGGAAGTGGAGAGGAAGCAGCCCGAGGCTGCCAGTGGCGGCCCAGCCTTTCCAGGAACCAGCCCCAGCACCAGCGGCAGCGGCAAGGGGTGGGCCCACCAGGCGCCATCGCACGTGCAGAACGTGTTTTGACTTCTGGTCCAGTGATCCTCAACTCAAAGCATGAGTGTCAAGCCTCATTTGTTCATTCTTTCAAGTTTTATTATATAAGCAAAGGCAATCGATGGAGCATGGTGCAAAGTGACAAATGCCCACATGCACGTATCTACGCCCCTGGCTCCGTTTCTTTAGCACCGGTCGTTGTTGTTTAGGAGTATATTGTCCCGACTTCAAGGTGGCGTTTTTGAGCACGTGAGGAATTGTAAGAAAAGAAGCTTAATTTGCCAATCGTTACAAGGAAAGAGACGTGCAGGGCAGTGAGGACTGAGGTCAGCTGGGAATGGAGGGGATCAAGTGGGTTCGGAAGGAAGCGGGCAAGAAGAGAGGTCAGGTCAAGAATCAAGAGAGCCACCACGTTTTGGTCGTGCCGTGTGGTTTTTTACTGCACAACCTGAGTTTCTGACCCACGGGCGGCAGCCGACGCGTCCTTGATTTATACATGTCGCATTCCCGTGTACGTATAGTAGAATATATATTAGTAGTTTATATCTTGTGGCTTTCATTCAGCCCGGAGCTATCGGCGTCGGGGCCCACCGGCAGGGCGTCGTGTCAGCGTCATGCTTGGTTGACCCTAAAGAAAAGCGTTGGCATTCGTTTACTTCCTGGAACTTTCACCTGCCGGGTTGGTTAGCCGGTTGGGATTGGGCTCTCGATTTGCTTTAGTTTGCTCGAGTGACGTCGCTCCCGTATGTCTTGATCCTATCCCCTCGATGGAGCTTTAATCATCGATCGTTTTGCTCCCGGAGATCATAGAATCAACGGTGGGGCCCACGCTCCCAAATTAACGGACAAGACACAGCCAAAAGCTGGTGTTGCCCTTTTTATAAAAAGAAACACAAGCAAGCGGGTATTGTGCTCTTACAACTACAGTCGGACTCGGGGCCACCTGGCAGGGAGACGCTCGCACACAGTATCTGAGGCGGTTTCGGAAGGCTGGGCTGGCCGGCTGGGCACCACGCTCTCCTCGACGGCATGCATCTTGAGTAGGCCTACTTGGGCCGCGGAACTTGCCTGGACCCTGGGCCACGACGCGCGGACGCTAGGGCGATGGGTACCATATATTAGATGGGCTGAGAATTTGTGAGCCCGAACTCGATCTGCTTATTTGGGATTTTCATCAAACACACCAAGGATTCTCAAAAAAAAAAAATCAAACACACCAAGGTACACATGCCATGCGGTTCAGATTTGAAATGGAAAGGGCTGGCTTCCGACTTAAAAAAACTATTTTTCTCAGTGCTAAAGTTTTCAAAATCTAGTCGATTTTGAATCTTTCTTTAAGTTCAATCCCGGGCCTCCCCTGAGTCTAAAGGACAATGAGTTTCAGACTAGAGCTTATTGCACGAGTGTTACTGATGACTTGCACTTGCCAGAAAATATATGACGAGTACTCGCAAAAAAAAGAAAATATATGACGAGGAGGGCCGTATTGTAGAGAAGGCATTATGACTTGGTTTATTTTCAATTTTCCTTCCATTTTACAAGGTGAAAGTGCATGCAAATACATGGGTTCGTATTTGTTTCCTTCTAGAGTACACATAGAATTGGTTTGAAAGGTGACACTCTCCAGCAGATCCTTATTCTCTGATCCACCTATTATATTTGGAGGATGTTAGCAAAAATATAATTTTCTAACAAAATCTTTTTTCAATAATTATTGAAATAAACCAGTAATTAACTATATCTCTCCCCCAAAAAGAGGGGTAGTTGGAACCCGGTATACTAGTTGGATTGTGACGTAATTATTGGATAACTGTAAAAACAACTCTCTCCATAACACAAAAACAAAGAAATATTAGAATATCCCTATTCCCTCAATTCTGAAATAACTGACGTTTAGGACAAGGTTTAAGTCAAACATTGGGAATATAAATCATCAATAACTTTTAAATTGTTGAGTTTGTAAATGGGAAAACTACATGAATAGATTTGTCCTGAAAAATACTTTCATAAAAGTATACATATATCACTCTTTGATAAATATTTTTATAATAACAAGAGGTCAAATTGTGTTTTGAAGACCATGTCGCTGTCCTAAACGTCACTTATTTCAGAATGGAGGGAGTATTAACTAGTTTTATTGGAAAATATTTATCAGAGAACTGCTAGACATGCCTAGTCGCTTTCAAAATTTTGTGTATGCATAAAAATGCCACCTGGGAATTCCAAATAAGAGGAAAACATATACTATATAGCTAGCCAACATATGTACACCAACGACATGATAACCTATCGAACGAGGCATGCAAACCCACAGACAAAAACACGCCTCCCGGGACCGCACTACCACGTACGAAAAGCCCCAGCCTAATAACCTCGTACAGTGGCCTGAAACGCTTCGTTCTTTCCGCCCTCCAATCCCTCACATACATGGTGTGCCGCAGTAGTGTCGGCACGTCCAACCCTTGCAGGTTTCAGATTTGAGATCTATCAGACCACACTCACGCTTGAATCCTAGCTTGATGTTACGCCGGCCGGCCTGCCTCCAACTAGTGCCGCATGAGTTGGGCCATACAAACATGCCGCGTACTATACGATAGATCGAGCAAGGACAGACCGACAGAATGAAGAAATTCGCGTCCAAAGATTCCTGCGTCACGCAGCAGCAGCAACAACCTCACCGGAGGGCCGAAAAGTAGAAGACCAGGAGAAGAAGAAGAAGGAGACCGAGAAAGAAAAGCAGTCCAACCAAAGCCATCTCGTGTACGTCCTCGTCATCTTTTCCTTCCAAGTGGAGACCATGATGCCGCAGGGGAAGATCAAAATCAACCCACGCGCACCCGGCCGGCCCGGCTGTTCGTGGCCGCGCCGTCGCCGGCCTTTCCCCGGGGCGACGGCGACAGCGTTCGGCCAGGTTCAGATCGATAAAGCTATCTGTAGCCCCGATCATGCATATCAGCAGGCTCAGAGCTGATCAGATCGGCATATAGGCACGGCGGCAACATGCTCTCACGGCAACGGCATCATTCTCCCCGGCCTCTGGCTGCTGCTTTATACGTAGCCGGCCTGGTACAGCTTCTCGATCGATCGCCATCCATTTCGTTCATTATTCCCCCTTTTCCTTTTGTGATCATGGTGCTAGCTAGCTCTCGACTTCGATCCATGGAGGCGGTAGTAACTGGCCGGCAAGGTATGTGAGAATGTGACGCTAGTCATTAGTCAATAATGGAGACGCGCTGGAAAGTTTCCGGTAAAGCGCCACTACGGCGTACGTAGCGCACCGGCCATATATTTTTTTTAACGGAACGGCAAAAGCTTTGCCGTAATTTTTATTAGAAAAAAGAAAAACAACAAAGATCAACAAACCGACCATCACAAAACAAAAAACAAAAAACAAACAAACCACGAACACCCCCGCCACACCACCCCAAGACTAGACAACTGAACTACTAAAAAGGAAAGGAAAGAACTAACACCCTAGGCTGAAAACAAACAACGAGGAGGGGGGTACTAAACAGCGAACAAAGCTGGCTGACCAAGCAGTCAGTTCCCTTGAGTCACTTGTGTCGCGATACGATACTGGTCCACCTCTTCCTTGATCAAGAACGCCAAGTCCTCGACAGATTTTGCGTCATTGTTAAATGTTCTTCGGTTGCGTTCTTTCCAAACATTCCACCAAGTGTAAATAATTATCCCATCGAAGGCAGCACGATTTTCTTTTGATATTAAGCATCGGCTCTTCTTCCACCAACTGTAGATTGAGATTGAGGACGTTGGGGACGGTAATTGCTGTAAGTTAA
This sequence comes from Echinochloa crus-galli, assembly GCA_900205405.1. Taxonomy (NCBI): domain Eukaryota; kingdom Viridiplantae; phylum Streptophyta; class Magnoliopsida; order Poales; family Poaceae; genus Echinochloa; species Echinochloa crus-galli. The sequence goes on along the minus strand of OAMR01000242.1, from coordinate 1,549,827 downwards.
ACCAACCCGTCAACTTGCTCCACACAGCTCTAGTATAAACACAGTCCTTGCAAAGGTGGGTTGGTGTCTCCGGTTCGCTGTTGCAAAGCTTACATACCGGGTCTTGTGGCCATCCTCGTTTTACTAGATTATCAGCCGTTAGGATTTTCCGATGCAAGAGGATCCAAGCAAAAAATCGACATTTGGGTTCTGTTTTGGCCTTCCAAATGGGGGTAATCTTTCGCCGTCGAAATATTCCAGTGAATCGGATCTGGTACGCGCTTTTTGTAGAGTACTCGCCATCCGGCGTCCATTTCCAACTTATCTCATCCTCGTCTTCCAAGTTACGGGTTAAGGTTTGTATTTGTTCCCATAGCTCTGTGTACTCTTCTATCTCCACTGCTGATTCCAAAGGATGGAGCTGTCTGATCCAAAAATGGTTGTGTGTCGCTTTTCTTACAGTGAAATTTTTCCATTTGGATTTCTTAAAGAGATGAGGGACCATGTTTTTTGGTGATTTTCCGTCAATCCATCCCGAGTGCCAAAAGAGAGCTTTGTTTCCTTTTCCTACCTTGACCATTGTGGAGGCGTGGAAGAGTTCTTTATCGTATTTGTCGCAGGGAATGTCCATCCCCACCCATGGCCGTTCCTCACTCTTCCACTGAAACCAGCACCACCGGAGGCGTAGTGCTCGAGCAAGCCGTTCTAGGTCCAGGATTCCGAGTCCACCCAACTCTTTAGGTAGACATACTGTGGGCCAATTAATTAGGCAATGACCACCTGCCACTTTTTCCGGCTCCTCACCCTTCCACAGGAAACTGCGTCGAATTCGGTCTATTTGTTTGATCAACCATTTTTGTGCTGGGAAAACTGTCAGGTGACACTCTTGACAAGAGTTTCTCTACCGGCCGTTGATAACATTTTCCCTTTCCACCCTGACAGGCGGCTGCCTATTTTATCAATGAGTGGTTGAATTTCCACTCGCTTGAGATTTCTCATATGGAGGGGTAGACCAAGATATTTCCCAGGGAAGGAGCAAATTCGTCCCGGGAAATCTTCAAGCGCTTCGGCTACCTGAGCAGCTGTGCATCTGATAGGGTAAATTTCCGTTTTCGTCAAGTTGACTTTGAGACCCGAACAACTCTCAAATACGTGGAGCAGTCTGTTAAGGTGGAGAAGCTCAACTTTGTCCGGATTAGCAAAAAGAGCAGCATCGTCGGCATATAATGAACATCTTAACTTGGCCGCTTTGGGAAGGATTTGATTGAAGATGCCTTGCTGTGCAGCGAGCTCAATGAGTTTATGGAGAGGGTCAATAGCTAGAATAAAAAGCATAGGCGACAATGGATCACCCTGACGAAGACCCCTTGCATGTTTGAAATTCTTTCCCGGTACCCCATTGAGGAGGACTCGCGAAGAAGCTGTGGCCAATAGTGTTGTGATCCAGTCCCGCCATTTCTGGCCAAAGCCCAGCGCGCACAACATCTCCAGTAAATAAACCCGGCTCACTGAATCAAAAGCTTTTGAGATGTCCAACTTGATGAAGAGTGATGGTCTTTTAGACTTATGTAGAGCTTTGATGACGCTTTGCACATATATGAAATTGTCATGTATGCATCTCTTCTTGATGAACGCGTTCTGACAACCGGAGACCAAATCATTTAATTTTGGTGCCAATCTATCGGCCAAGATTTTTGTTATTATTTTGGCGAAACTGTTGATCAGACTAATGGCCCTAAAGTCTGAAACTCGTACAGCCTCTTCCTTCTTGGGTAGCAGAATGATGTTCGCTTCGTTGATGAGATCCATTCTTCGGAATTTGAGTGAGTGAAATGCCTGCAATGCTGCCACCAAATCTACTTTGATAATGTCCCAACATGTTTTATAGAATAGGCCAATGAATCCATCCGATCCTGGGGACTTCTCCGGAGGTAGGTGCATAATTACTTTCTTGATCTCCTCTTCCTCAAATTGTTCCTCCAGATCACTAAGGTCTCTTGGTTGGTACCCAAGGTGTGCCCAGTGCGCACCGGCCATATATGTGATCTCCGATCCGAGCGCGTGCTCTCGGATCATCGATCCATGGATCGGAATATCGGATAGCGTCGTCGTCGCGTGAGTGCCGCGAGTGAGTGCGTGGTGCGTGCGTACGTATGATAGTGGGAAAATTCCGTGGCGCGCTGCGAAGAATCGATCGCTTAGACTAGACTGCACTTGCGCCTGTCTCCCCCGTTCCGCTCAGTAGTGGATATGATAGATGCGCACATACGCGCAACGCCATATGCTCTGCAGAAATATACCATAATAATATAACATCCTTTTTCTTCTCTCTTTGCGAACAAAGCAGCAAAAGGTTTGCGCGTGTGCTACATACCTACATACCATGGATCATTTTGTGTTATTTTAGGCTTAACTGAACACGGTAACACGACAGCAGGCCAGTTCAGTTGAGAAGGCCGTCGCGCCCAGAATTCTGAATCCATACATCTTCTTTTTTCCGATTGCATGGCGTAGCGTTAGCCTCAGCTCTACTTCTATACCAATAATAATAATAATACCATACCATACCATCGATCGACCAGCTCCTCGATCGGCGTCGGCTGTGGATCCCTGCCGGCCGGGTCAAGGGCTAGCTGCCTGGCGGAGCGAGCGGCGGCACGCAACCGCGCGCTTGCGCGCGTGCCGAAAGGACGGCGTCGTTCTGCTGATCTGAAACTCTGAAAGCATACAGACAGAGTACGTAACACAGCTCTGACCGGCCGGCTTTTGCACTCCGCCATCGACTTTTTTCCTCTCGTCCAGAACGAGACGGAGGCCTTGTTTAGTTCCCAAATTTGGTGTGTTAAATTTGGGACTTTAGGGTCTCATCGTAATCATTACGTCACTGTAGCATTTCGTTTGTATGTGCGAAAAATTGTTCAAAAGTTGATTAATTAGGCTTAAAATGTTCATCTTGTAGAGTACAACAAAACTGTGCAATTAGTTTTTGATTTTATCTATATTTAGTACTCCATACATGTTATGACATTTTGATGTGATGGAGAATCTTCTTTTTGCATAGTGAAATTAGGTGATGCTTTTTGAACTAAACAAGGCCGGAACCACGCGTGTGCAGTTGGCGCGCATGCGTCGTCCATGCCAGCGGCGTGGCGCAGGGCGTGTCGCGTCAGACCCCAGCACAACGGTGTGCACCGGCCGGCTAGCTACTTTGTCGCGTGACCGACCGGAGCTAGCATCGGAGGAGAGGAGAAAAAGCTGGAACGGACCAGCTGACTCCATACGTACGCACACGTACAAAAATACTGTGTGTGAGCCAGCTAACGACGCCGGCGGAAGCATCCCATAATGTCCGGCCGGGTGCGCCGAGTAGCGGCGGCGGCTTTGGCTTGGGGTGGCCGTGGCGCGTCGTGTGCGTCCAAAGCCGGGACTGTGCCGGGGTCTCGGAGACCGTGACGTGACGAGCCGGTGACCCGCCGGGCGCGCCCGAGAACGACCGTGCCTGCAGGCCGGTTCACGTCCACGGCAGGGATCCGGAGAACGAAGCCTGGGCCGTTTATCGGTTGCCTTTATTGGAATCCTGGCACGTTACGTTACATCATCTCTTGCCCGCGTACGTGACTTTGAGAGTACATGTGAAGCTGCCAAAGACTGCGACGTGTCCGGGAGAGAATTAGCCGACTCGTATATGTAGCACACCAAAACGTCAACGAATTGAATCAGCATTATTCCTCCCGACATGCACATCATCGTTGATGTGTAGTACTACTATACGAAGCACAGTGGTCGTGACCCGTGAGATTCTCTAAAAGAAAAAAAAGTATGTGCGTGTTTACTGGATTAAACTAGTGATGGTGAAGCGAGTCAAAACTTCTTGCAAGTAATTATGACAAGGAGACTAATAAGTTGGAGCTAGCGTTGGCATATGTGTAACTTTTTGTAAACTAGCTTGTTGGGGGCTTCTGTGCAATTTCTCCACGAATTATATCGGCCAGTGCCATGCACACACTGTATCAGGGCAGAAACGAGCCATACAACATCACCATCGCCATCACCGTGTGTTGTCCAGAGAACACGATGATTATCCATTCATGACCGTATTAGCAGTACCCAGTAGGGAGCTAGGCCATAATTAGGGGGTTGGAGGGGAATCATCATCATCATCGCAGCCCATCCACCGGCCGCTTGTTCTTGATCCCAAAGATGACGACGATCGCACGTGCGTACTGCTGGGTGGCTGCCGATCGAGCTAGCTAGCTGTTGGGTAGCGACGACTATCATTAGGGGGTCGTACTTTAGGCTCCTTTCTCCTTGTTGTCACAGGCACAGCCCATCATTCCTAATACTCTATCGATCGGAGGTTAATATTTTGCATACACATATGGTATCTGCTCATGGATGCAGGTGAAGTAAGTCATGTAGAGTAATCATGTCATGTCCTATCTGGGGAGAGGGCTTTGGTTGTACGAAAGGTATTTTTCTAACAAGCAACTCGGCAATGTCTTTTGGCCTGAAGTTTTTATATATTGCTGCCGGTTGGATTATGCTTTTACTGAAATGCAAAAGTTCGTTAGGTGTTTCTTTTTTTGGCGAAACGAAGTACGGAACCTGCTGTCCATAACTCTATGGACAACGGACGTACGCCCTATTAATATCACAACAACATACTCCGGCTTCGATCCGCAGCATGCCAATAAATATACTAAAGTAAAGTGATTAGATACTCTCTCCGTTCTGAAAAACCTGACGTTTAGGACAGCGATACGGTTTCCAAAACACAACTTTGACCTCTTGTTATTATAAAAATATTTATCAAATAGTAATATATGTATACTTTTATGAAAGTATTTTTCAAGACAAATCTATTCATATAGTTTTCACATTTGTAAACTCAACAATTTAAAAGTTATTGATGATTTATATTCCCAATATTTGACCCAAACCTTGTCCTAAACGTCGGTTTTTCAGAACAGAGGGAGTAGTATATTCCCACCAATTCAAAGGTTTTGTAAATTTCTCTTGAAAATAGTTTTTCCCACTTGAACGCTTCGCTCCATGCAAATAAAGTCCACTAACTTAAACTAATCAGGATAGTTTACACTCGTCATCCGACGACTGATACGAACGCCCAACAAATCCTAAAGCCTTTCGCAACGATGAGAGAGGCCGGAATAAAATACTTACGGCCGAAATCCTTTCCGCACAGGATCGAAGTAGTTGGAGAGAACCTAGAACAAAAAACACTTTGTTTCATCATATCCCCAATACTCGACCGGATAATCCTCCCGCATCATACGTAGCCTTTTCCTCAGGACTAATCTTGTCACGACACTTGGGGATTCTACCTAAACGCAATCTTCCCACACTTCCATAGACAAACAATATCCTCAACGAACTAAAGTGTTTTCAGCTCAAGAAAAGGAGAATATTTAAAGTGTGTATGTCATCGTGAGTAGTAGCAGCAGTAGTGACTTGTGAGTGTCTCCTATCCTAAACAAAAATATATATATCGTGACCCGTGAGTGGAGCACCATCTGCTCCCTTTCTAGACGAGCACGCATGCAGCTATCTATCGCAGTGGGGGACGAGGCGGCACGGGACGCGGGGCCAGGCGGACCGGACCGTGGCTACTGGTTCGTCAACTTGTGCTGGTGGTCTTCGTCTAGTCGGAAGACGGCGGTCGCGGTCGGGGTCGGGCACGGGCGCGGCCGCGCGTGCGCCCGGTGCGGCCACCGAGAGGGAGGGGGCTGGCACTGGCGGGGCCCATCTGGCATTGGGCGTGGCGGGGGGAGGCGGTGGGCCCGCGCCGCGCGCGCGCCTCGACGCGAACGCGAACGCGACGCACTCGCCCTCGCCTCCCCCGGTCCGGGGCCCACGCGGGCTTTGTCTTGGATGTGTTGCGCGGTGATTCGCGGTAACTCGCCAACGGCTTCAGGGATCAGGGAGGCGGCGGGGATCTTCTGCCGGAGGGAGGCATGTTTTGTTTCTCGCGGGTTCGGGGTTTCCAAATGGTTTCCACTGTTGTTCGTTGGGGCAACGGCTCTCGGTTTTTTTTTTCGATCTTTGCTAGCGGGAAAGCCAAAGATGCTCAGATTTTGGACGGTGCAAAGAACTTGGGTAGTATGTTCCACGCCAGTATACGTCTCGTAACATATGGAATCTAAGACGTGCCGCTAATTATAAGCCATTGTGATCATGAAATGTAATATATAGATACACCTTGTCATGAAATGTAAAAAATAAATTATGGCCACTAGATAGAAAAATCAATACCATGTGAATTTGGCTTATTTCAAATTTTGCTGATAGATTAATTTAAGTCTGTTTAAGAATGTAAACTGTATAAGTAAGCTAAAGTTTTTATTCCACCACCGTGCAATGCAAAAGAATAGAAAGTTATGGTTTTTTTTCAAGTGAAGGGAGTATAGATAATTAGCTTCAGAGTCATCCAGTAAGAGTGAGTATATGAGCGATATATGCAGTGCTGCTTCACAATAATACTCTCACTAATTTTATTCAAACTTCTCAAAAGTACACTACTTTCTTTCTTAATTAGTTATGGGTTAATTAAACATTTTCTTTTTATCCTTTAGCTAGTGCTCACTACATCAAAGACGACAGGATTTACATTTACATTAGCAAGAAAATATTACAATGCTTATACAAATACATCTATAGTTGTGTGGTGATTAAACGAGAGGTTCTATATATGAAACAACATACTCATACGGACATGCCAATACATTCGCTAACACATAGCACACCACACCAACAACCACCGCACCATGGCAATAGAGGGAGATAGGTCAAACTGGTAATGACCAGTACATACATCATCAGTATAGCCCAATAGGAGATGGCATGCAAACTTCCATGCGTCTTATACTCTCATGGTACGCGTCGCAAGTGCAAACCGAACAACCACTAAACCATGGCAATGTCGGGAGGTAGGCTAAACTGGTGCACAAACTACCATGAATGACATAACTAGTGCATGTCATTGGTATAGGCCAGTGCAGATAGCGTTCAAACTTCCACACGTCTCATACTCTCTCATGGTATGCGTCGCAAGCGCAAACCAAACAACCACTAAACCATGGCAATGTCGGGAGGTAGGCTAAACTTGTGCACAAACTACCATGAATGACATGACTAGATGCGTGTCACCTGCGCAGGCCGGACAAGTCACGTTGTATACCTATCTAGATGGTTTCACTTGTATCCATGGTATTATAGCTTTTAGTAGACACTAATTCATGCATTGCACTAGCTATTGTTGTGAGGTCTGAAATGCGATATGAAATGGAGACTTAATTTATAGTATACCTTGCTACCACAATTAATTCCTGTAAAACTACACCGCCAGTAAAAATTGCACATACTCTCGCACATTGCACAACACCAACATCCACCGTACAGTAACACTGGAGACATAGAGAGAGAGGAGGGATTCCAAACTAGCTGGCGTGTAAACTACCGTGCTTTCTATGACTAGTTTATATGTCATCAGTATAAGTCAGTGTCAAATGGCGTGCAGACTTCCACGCGGCAAATCACCAGAGCAGACCAGACCAAACAAATCATGCCATATATCTATTTAGTCGGTTTCACTATTGTCCACAGTATTATAGCTTTTAGTAGGCACTAATTAACGTATTGCACCATCTACTGCTATAAATGAGATCAAGTTAGAGATATGCCGTATATGAGACCCACAACGTGACATGAAACCGACATACTTCATATTCGATTTATAGTATATCTCTCTACCACAATTAATTTCAGCCAACAAACTTCGTCACTGGTAGAAACTGCACCTATTCATGCACAACGCACTTGGACGGTGGGGTTTATGTGTATGTGAGAGAGAGCGAGACCAAACCAACAGGTGCGCAAACTATCACGTTCTCGCATGACTAGTATGTGTACCATCAGTATTGCCCAATGCCAGCGAGCACACAACTTCCACGCGTCTCGTGGCGCGCTTCATCAGCGCAGGCAAGAAAACCACGGCACCGTCTATCCAACCGGTTTCATTTGCACTCTGTGTAACGGGTTTAGGCACTAATTGACGATGCTCTATCTACTACTATAAATGAGATATCTAGAAAAAGATATGCTAAGGCCTATAATATGACAAGAAATAGATCCTTCATATTCGATTTATACTAGTAGTATTTTACTGGTATAAAGATAGTTTACACTCGTCAACGTCATCACTAGAAACTGCACTCGCTCACTCACAGCGCAGAGCGCACCACACCGGGATCCAGCGCACCGTGGCTGCCTGGCTGGTGCCTGGTGCCGAGAGGCAGAGAGAGAGAGAGAGCGCGCGCGCGAGGCCAACGCCCGACGCTCACGAGGAGCAGGAAGGGTGGAGAGAGAAACCCGCGGGCCCCAGCAGAGACCACCACTGGGGCTGGCCTCTGACACAGCTCACACCTTTGACGAAACGGCAGCAGCCCGGCCGGAGGCCAACAGCGCCCGTCCCCACCACCACCACCCCCACCCTCCCGAAGAAAATAAACAAACTGGGGGGAGGCGGTGGGCCCGCGCCGCGCGCGCGCCTCGACGCGAACGCGAACGCGACGCACTCGCCCTCGCCTCCCCCGGTCCGGGGCCCACGCGGGCTTTGTCTTGGATGTGTTGCGCGGTGATTCGCGGTAACTCGCCAACGGCTTCAGGGATCAGGGAGGCGGCGGGGATCTTCTGCCGGAGGGAGGCATGTTTTGTTTCTCGCGGGTTCGGGGTTTCCAAATGGTTTCCACTGTTGTTCGTTGGGGCAACGGCTCTCGGTTTTTTTTTTCGATCTTTGCTAGCGGGAAAGCCAAAGATGCTCAGATTTTGGACGGTGCAAAGAACTTGGGTAGTATGTTCCACGCCAGTATACGTCTCGTAACATATGGAATCTAAGACGTGCCGCTAATTATAAGCCATTGTGATCATGAAATGTAATATATAGATACACCTTGTCATGAAATGTAAAAAATAAATTATGGCCACTAGATAGAAAAATCAATACCATGTGAATTTGGCTTATTTCAAATTTTGCTGATAGATTAATTTAAGTCTGTTTAAGAATGTAAACTGTATAAGTAAGCTAAAGTTTTTATTCCACCACCGTGCAATGCAAAAGAATAGAAAGTTATGGTTTTTTTTCAAGTGAAGGGAGTATAGATAATTAGCTTCAGAGTCATCCAGTAAGAGTGAGTATATGAGCGATATATGCAGTGCTGCTTCACAATAATACTCTCACTAATTTTATTCAAACTTCTCAAAAGTACACTACTTTCTTTCTTAATTAGTTATGGGTTAATTAAACATTTTCTTTTTATCCTTTAGCTAGTGCTCACTACATCAAAGACGACAGGATTTACATTTACATTAGCAAGAAAATATTACAATGCTTATACAAATACATCTATAGTTGTGTGGTGATTAAACGAGAGGTTCTATATATGAAACAACATACTCATACGGACATGCCAATACATTCGCTAACACATAGCACACCACACCAACAACCACCGCACCATGGCAATAGAGGGAGATAGGTCAAACTGGTAATGACCAGTACATACATCATCAGTATAGCCCAATAGGAGATGGCATGCAAACTTCCATGCGTCTTATACTCTCATGGTACGCGTCGCAAGTGCAAACCGAACAACCACTAAACCATGGCAATGTCGGGAGGTAGGCTAAACTGGTGCACAAACTACCATGAATGACATAACTAGTGCATGTCATTGGTATAGGCCAGTGCAGATAGCGTTCAAACTTCCACACGTCTCATACTCTCTCATGGTATGCGTCGCAAGCGCAAACCAAACAACCACTAAACCATGGCAATGTCGGGAGGTAGGCTAAACTTGTGCACAAACTACCATGAATGACATGACTAGATGCGTGTCACCTGCGCAGGCCGGACAAGTCACGTTGTATACCTATCTAGATGGTTTCACTTGTATCCATGGTATTATAGCTTTTAGTAGACACTAATTCATGCATTGCACTAGCTATTGTTGTGAGGTCTGAAATGCGATATGAAATGGAGACTTAATTTATAGTATACCTTGCTACCACAATTAATTCCTGTAAAACTACACCGCCAGTAAAAATTGCACATACTCTCGCACATTGCACAACACCAACATCCACCGTACAGTAACACTGGAGACATAGAGAGAGAGGAGGGATTCCAAACTAGCTGGCGTGTAAACTACCGTGCTTTCTATGACTAGTTTATATGTCATCAGTATAAGTCAGTGTCAAATGGCGTGCAGACTTCCACGCGGCAAATCACCAGAGCAGACCAGACCAAACAAATCATGCCATATATCTATTTAGTCGGTTTCACTATTGTCCACAGTATTATAGCTTTTAGTAGGCACTAATTAACGTATTGCACCATCTACTGCTATAAATGAGATCAAGTTAGAGATATGCCGTATATGAGACCCACAACGTGACATGAAACCGACATACTTCATATTCGATTTATAGTATATCTCTCTACCACAATTAATTTCAGCCAACAAACTTCGTCACTGGTAGAAACTGCACCTATTCATGCACAACGCACTTGGACGGTGGGGTTTATGTGTATGTGAGAGAGAGCGAGACCAAACCAACAGGTGCGCAAACTATCACGTTCTCGCATGACTAGTATGTGTACCATCAGTATTGCCCAATGCCAGCGAGCACACAACTTCCACGCGTCTCGTGGCGCGCTTCATCAGCGCAGGCAAGAAAACCACGGCACCGTCTATCCAACCGGTTTCATTTGCACTCTGTGTAACGGGTTTAGGCACTAATTGACGATGCTCTATCTACTACTATAAATGAGATATCTAGAAAAAGATATGCTAAGGCCTATAATATGACAAGAAATAGATCCTTCATATTCGATTTATACTAGTAGTATTTTACTGGTATAAATAATTCCAGCCAAAAGCCACGTCATCACTAGAAACTGCACTCGCTCACTCACAGCGCGGAGCGCACCACACCGGGATCCAGCGCACCGTGGCTGCCTGGCTGGTGCCTGGTGCCGAGAGGCAGAGAGAGAGAGAGAGCGCGCGCGCGAGGCCAACGCCCGGACTGCAACCAAACAGCAGAGTCCAGGCAACCTTCGAGCCAGGCAATTTGTCTTCAGGGTCTAATCCAAACAGCCCCTGCCTGCCTGCCTGCGCGGCTGCGCCACCCCCTCCCCTCGCTACCTGTATTTGTTTGTTTATTTATTTAATCGCTCACTCTCCACTCTGCCTCTCGCCCTCCGGTCCTTGGACTCATATACCACTCCTCCGCGCAGACTGCCACCGCTGCCGCTGCTCCTCGCTTCTGCTTCTTCTTCGTCTGTACGAGCCGGGCCCGGGTCCCTGTCCTCTCCCCCCCGAGTTCGTCGTCTCCAGCGAAGGCGGAGGCGGCGCGGCCGGGCTTCGCTCCGCGAGGTTTGCGGCCTTCTCCTCCTCCTCCTGCTCATCCTACGGTCTCGCCGTGCATGCGCGTATGTTGATTGTGTTCTCCTCTGCCGATTTGGTGCGGAGCTTTTGCGCGACGGATGTGGAAAGGAGTAGCCGATTGCTTGCTGGTGTAGTAGATTTTTAGATTTCCTTTTTTGTTTCAGCGGTCGTGTATTTTAGGGGAAGAGTAGCAGGGTGGCCATCGGGGGCGTGCTGCTGCGGGCTCTCTCTCTGTGCTAGCAGCTAGCGTCGCGTAGGTTTCAGGTGTTTGTTGGGTTGTCATGTTGCCCAATTTTAGTATCGATTTGGACCATTTAAGCGCCATGTTCCCGTGCTCGAATGCCCAATTTTAGCTGACCCCGGTCGCCGAAATGCCGCCTTCATGTGCCTCATCATTGCGGGGAATCTAGCTGCGCCGGGTCGAGCTGCGCTGCGACTTATTTATTCGGGCTCGAAATCTAGCAGGGAGGTTGCAATCTTTAATGGCATGGAACGATTAGAGCCGACACCGGCGTATCAACCTGTGTCGCTTGTTCTGTATTCTATTTATTTATTTATTTTGGTACTGAAGAAATGCTTGTGATGGTCAAGCAGAGGTTGATTTCAGTGAGTGGTTTGGTTGGTTGCAGGGATGGGGAAGGGGATGGAGGGGATGGAGGACGCCAACAGGACGGCGGTGGAGAGCTGCCACCGGGTGCTGACGCTCCTCTCCAACCCGCACGGCCAGCTCGTCCCCAACAAGGATCTTGTGGCGGCGACCGGAGAGGCCGTCGCCAAGTTCGGCTCCCTCACCGCCAAGCTGTCCAACTCCAACGGCAATGGCCTCCAGGGCCACGCCAGGGTCAGGAAGATCAAGAAGCCCCTGGCCATCTTCGACAGCAACCTCTTCCTCGAGAGCTCTGCGGTGGCCGCCGCCACCGCCCCAGGCAAGGCGCCCAGCCAGAGTCCGATCACCGGCCTCCAGCTCTTTCCGAGGTACCACCAGGTGGAGGGCTCGTCGTCGAAAGATCCTATCAGGATCCCTACCCAGTTCCCCAAGAGGTTGCTGCTAGACAATCCGGCTGCTGGTTTGGAGGGGCAGCCATCGCAGGCCCCTCCAGTCCATGTAGTTCAGCCGGTGTCCGTCGCGCCCCCAGCAGGGACGCCCACCCCGGCATTGCCTGCGGCTCACCTTCATTTCATCCAGCAGCAGCAGAGCTACCAGAGGTTTCAGCTCTTGCAGCAGATGAAGATCCAGAGCGAAATGATGAAGAGGAGCAATCTTGGGGATCAGGGTGGTAGCTTAAGTGGCGGCGGCGGGGGTGGTTCGAAGGGGGTGAATCTCAAGTTTGACAGCTCGAATTGCACGGCATCATCGTCTCGCTCGTTCCTTTCCTCTCTGAGCATGGAAGGGAGCCTTGCGAGTTTGGATCGAAGCCGGGGCAACAGGCCTTTCCAGCTAGTTAGTGGCTCTCAGGCGTCTAGCACGCCAGAGATGGGCCTTGTGCAAAGGAGGAGGTGCACTGGTAGGGAGGATGGGAGTGGTCGATGCGCAACTGGGAGCCGGTGCCATTGCTCAAAGAAAAGGTAGGAATTCTTGTTGATAAGATGGTAACTGGATATTTATCTCATGACCATTTTTCATTTTTCTGAAGATCACCTGTTTGTATGTACCTGTAGGAAGCTGAGGATCAGGAGGTCCATCAAAGTCCCTGCAATAAGCAACAAGGTTGCAGATATCCCAGCTGATGAGTTTTCATGGAGGAAGTATGGGCAGAAGCCAATAAAGGGATCCCCACATCCTAGGTACTAAATACTTGTCCTTCTTTGACCATTTAACCTTTTATTATGTGAATTTGTGTTTTTTTGCTAGAATATAATGCTGTCCATATGTAATTGTCTTTGTTTTTATATCAATCTTGGTTCTTGCTAATGTATAGTGCAGTTGTTGCCATTTGCTGACATGATCACACATGGAAGTAGACACCAGAAAGGATTACTGATACAGAAAACCTGAGCAAGTGTTTTCATCCCACTATTTAGATGCTGCTTATAGGGTTGGGTTATTTTGCTTCTAATCAAGTTATTCAGTTTTGTTTCCTAATTTGCAATATGCATGCTGGCTACTGAGCATACATGTGGTTTGAAAGAAACCTGTTCTAATTCTGGTAATACGCCTGTTGCAATCCCAGAAAGGTTACAACTGGCAACCTCATCGTATAACAGTTTCTCATCGTATAACAGTTTACTCTCTTGTTCCTTTGTCAAATACGCAGATTACAAATATTGAGATAAGCTTACTGCCTTGCAGGGGTTACTACAAGTGTAGCAGCGTGAGAGGCTGCCCAGCAAGGAAGCATGTCGAGAGGTGCGTTGACGACCCCGCGATGCTGATTGTTACCTATGAAGGTGATCACAACCACACCCGAGTGGTAGCCCAGCCAGCCTGATATTTCAGGCTTTCAGTTGAAGACTGCTTCTATAGCCATCCTCCCTTCCTAGACAAGGGAGGACAACATCAACAACAACAACAACAACCAGAAGAAGAGCCTAGTGTTTGTACATATGTTCTGCTTCTAACAGTTGGGGGAGAGAGTCAGTTAGCTAGCTCTTTCAGAAGAATCAATGGCGAAAGAAGGAAACTTATCCCGCAGGTGATCGATGGAGAAAGGAGTGTTCCTGACTCATCAAAGACTCAAAAATAGTTTTGTAGCTTTCATTTTGCATTTTCTGTTGGTGGTGTGCTAGGGCCCATCCGGTGGTTGCAGTACTGTAACATTGAGCTGCAGTTGTATGTCTGGGTATGGTTTTTACTGTTAGGGGATTGGATCGGAGAAGAAGGCATAAGGCAGGGAAGTGGCTACACCTAGGAACAGAATGTGCCCTCATCTTCAGTGTCAGTGGTACAATCTTTGTTGAGGCAGTGGTTTGGTCTGTCGTGCGTTGTTTGTTTGCGCGAGCGTGATGCTGCGATGCATGGGGTTTGCCGGGTCTTATCGCGCGGCAACCGCAGCGGCATTTGTACTGGGACGTCCTGCCGTTTGAGAGTCCGGGTTCCCTGCGATCTGCCCGTACGTGCTGTCTCGCCTGTCTCAACTTTGTCGATGCTTTGACAGTTTGACATCTCTGTGTCGCGAGGTCTGACGTTCTGATTGTGGCCTTGGTGGTGGGATCAGAGGCGTTCACGAGCGAGCACTGCTACTTCTCTCTCTTGGGTCTTGCTAGGTCGTGTTAAGGATTCTGTCATTCTGTCCTGCTGGCTGTTACTACTGGTGATTGATGACACGTCTGGCTGAATCATGCTCGCTTTAATTATTGAGATGCTAGTAGATTCATTACTAGTTTATATATTATTTTTAAACCTCTAGGTATTATTTGTTTATACGGAAAATGCTAGTCAAAGTTGTAACTCGTGACAATGTTGCAATGCTCCAGTGAATTGCAAACAATCTGGCTCTAGTTCAATGGTAAATTGCTGCGAACCCCAGTAATACTATCACAATTAGTAGATGTATGCTGAAACATGCTCCTGTTTTTTAACAAAAAAAATGTGCAAACCGCCTGTTCTCAAAAAATACGAAGCGGAAAATGTGCAGATCGCTAATACCATACCATCAACGGGCCAGCAGCAGCGAAGCCTAACGTCGTTACCCGTCGTTGGTCGGGCCACTGAAAAATTACACTGGGCCAGAGTACCGCAATCTTCTCATGCCCACACCCAAGAAGCCTCCTGCGTCGTACGTACTGGGTCGAGTTGGCCCGTGGACGAGCCCACCCTGAGTCACTTTTGTTTGTTCATCATCTTCATCCGCAGTTCCGCACCTACTCAACTCCTTTCATTCTAGTTCACAAAAAAAAACCCTCCTTTAATTCTCCTTGCTTTCGTCGTTTTGAAACATGAAGTGTTTTTTCACCCGTGTCTCTGCGAGCTGAACCAATTCTTGTCATCATGCAAAACTCATGTAAAATTCCGTCCAACGTACAAACTACCATTCAAAAATTCCTCTACCTTTTCTCCATTCCAAAGGATGCTCTCTACGCTGAAATTCAGCGGTACATGCCAAGTATCAGGCGTGTTTTAGTAATAATATATGGACACGAAATGAACAATTTCGGTCCGTCAGCGGCACATCGCACACTAGATCGAGGAATTTGTAGCATTCATATATGAACAATTTCAGTCCGTCAGCGGTTCGTCGTCCATAAGCGTGCTGGTTCACTACACAGAGGGGTTTAGTTTCACGAGTACGTGAGACAATCAGAGGTGTACGCGTACTATCCCCGCAGCACATACTTCCGATACTTTGTGCGCGCGTGTACAAGGATACAAGCGCGTCATCACATACACATCTTCGTTTTTTTTAAAAAAAAACACACATATACGTATATATGACACATGCAACGCATGCCATATGTTGTTTACGTAAAAAAACAATTTTTGCTGTACCTGCTATGGGGTATAATAACTTAGAAAGGTGGTTGTTGATTGAGGGATCGTCAAAGTCAGGATCTTTTTTCTTTCCTGCTGTTTCTTTGTAACATGCATTAGTACGACGGCGCGACACATGTACTTGGTGTATTGTCGTTCTATGTATAGTTTCATTCGTATGATTATTAGGCACTAGACACACATGTCACTAAAACACAAGGACGATATGTGTTTCATAAAAGAATATAAACAATCCGTCTTCGTTTTTTTTTGAGCATGAATCAAGAGCTTTATATAATGACGGCAGTGTTACAATCATTTCCAACCGCCTCCAAGAGACCTGATGGGAAATTGTCTACCCAAACCAATTCGGGTTCTACTACACAAGGGAAAGTAGCACAAACATGTGCTGCCTTATTATCCTCCCTATGAACAAAAGAAAACACAATGGAAGTAAAGGAACTGCCGAGCTCTTGTAATTCTTGGCGAAGACCCAACAAAGCACTTCGATCCTCCGCTGATGCTCGCATCATATTCACCAGCTGAAGACTGTCACTCTCTATCACCACCTGTTCGCACCCATGTTGCGCTGCCAGCAAGAGGCCATCACGTGCAGCAATGAATTCCGCGGTGAGAGCATCGGACATAGCTTTAGAAAAGATTTTATAAAGGACATTACACAAGGAAATTGGCCTAAATTGAGAAAGCTCTTGTGGATTTGGTACCTTAGGAATTAGAACCAGGATGGTTCTATTAATTTCTTCAGGCATGTTGCCGCCATTCAGGAAACTGAGGATCGAATTTGTGACATCCTTGCCCACAAGTCGTTACTTCCTGAAGACAAATCAAGTCCTCTACCATGGTTGCCACATGACGAGCAGATGCCCTCGCATTTGAGCGATCTCTGCCATGTTTTCTACCATTCCTTCCTGTCCATAATGACCATGCCCCGCAGATTATCAATGCTGCCTCGGCAACCTTCCTCCCACCTCCATATAATACATCCCTTGTACAGGTGACCGGGTGCAAAGGTGGCAGCTTGAAGCCCGTTATCTCCTGCAGCATCTCCCAAAAACGGTGTGCAAAGGTGCAGGTGATCGCTACATGATACAAAGACTCACCCGCTTCACCACAAGCCTCGCAATGATCTTCACGCTCAATATGCCGGCGTTTGAGTTCACCTTTCGTTGGCAGGAAATTGTTCAGTGCACGCCACCAAAAGATACGTACTTTAGGTGGGATGTTCAAGCGCCATAGAGCCGCCCACCAGCATGAATTTCCAGATGTAGACGCTGGACACTCTTTCATTGCCTCTTTCTGATCCTGTTCTTCTTTCAGTCTGCGGTAGCATGATATGACAGAGAACATACCATTCCTTTCATCAGCCCATGCTAAGATATCTTCTTGCATCCGTGTGCCTGGTCTAAGTTTCAGGATTTCTGCAGCTTCATATGGCACGAAGGCCCGCTGCACAAGTTGTACATCCCAGGTTCTAGTGCCAGGCACAAATAATTCATTCACCCATTCAAGATCAGTGTCATCCATGCGCACCAGAGGCTTCATTTCTCTCAGCCCTCCAATCCAATGGTCTGTCCATATATTCACTGAATCACCAGGGCCAATTCGTTTTATCAGACCTTTCTCAAGTGCTTCTCTGCCCCACAGAATAGCTCTCCAAGTTTCAGAGCACTTTTTCTTCCTTGTGGCCGAGAGGAAATCTCCTTGTGGAAAGTACTTTCCTTTCAAAACTCTTGAAATTAACGAGTCCGGGTTCATTATCAGTCGCCATCCTTGCTTTCCTAGCATAGCTTGGTTGAACAGTGGCATATCACGAAAACCCATTCCTCCCCTGCCTTTAGGGCTTGAGAGTTTACTCCATCTTTGCCAATGTAACTTATGGCTATCAACAGAGCTTCCCCACCAAAAATTAGAAATGTAGGTTTTCATCTTCTTGCACACCTTGGGTGGTAGTTTAAAGCAGCTCATTGGATATGTCGGCACCGCTTGCGCAATAGCCTTAATGAGCACCTCTCTACCAGCACAGCTCAGAAGATTTTCTCCCCATCCATTAACAAAATTCCTTATCCTATCCGGCACATAATCAAAAGCCCCATCTGCTACTTTGCCCACAGTTGTAGGGAGGCCCAAATATCTCTCCCCAAGTGCTTCGGTAGGTATTTGTAGAGATTGGAGTACTTCCATTTTATCATCATTCTCACAGTTAGCGCTAAAGAACACTACCGACTTTTGCTTGTTTACCAGTTGGCCAGATCCCCGGTTATAGACCTCCAGGATGTTTGAGATTCTATCAGCCCCTCTCTTAGTTGCTTGTGTAAAAATTAAGCAGTCATCAGCAAACAGCAAATGGGATACCCAGGGCGCGTGGCAACTTACTCGAATACCTCTTGATAAAAATTGTGGCCCATTCGACTGCAGCAAGCAGGACAGCCCCTCGGCACACATCAAAAAAAGGTAGGGTGATATCGGATCACCTTGACGGATCCCCCTTGTCGGCTTAAAACTTGGTGACAAAACCCCATTAACCCTCACCGAAAAGGAAACCGAGGTTACACATTTCATCACCAGGCTACACCACTGCTCTGGGAACCCCAAGGCCCGCATTACCTCATTCAAATACCTCCATTCAACACGATCATAAGCTTTCGCCATATCCAGCTTGATAGCACAAGCCCCTGACTTTCCTTTCTTGTTACGGAGGTAGTGAATGCATTCATATGCAATGAGCACATTATCAGTAATGAGTCTTCCAGGAACAAAAGCACTTTGTTCCTCTGAGATAATATCATTTAACACCACTCTCAATCTATTGGCCATAGCTTTAGAAAAGATTTTATAAAGGACATTACACAAGGAAATTGGCCTAAATTGAGAAAGCTCTTGTGGATTTGGTACCTTAGGAATTAGAACCAGGATGGTTCTATTAATTTCTTCAGGCATGTTGCCGCCATTCAGGAAACTGAGGATCGAATTTGTGACATCCTTGCCCACAAGCTCACAATGTTTCTGAAAGAACCCAGCTGTGAATCCATCCTCACCCGGGCTCTTGCCAGATTTCATCTGAAAAAGGGCAACCTTCACTTCTTCCTCAGTGAAGGGCCTAACCAGCCCCTCTCCCATGTGGTCCGAGACTTTGCGTGGAATGTGTTGGCAAATTAGCTCCGGCTCCAAATTTCCTTGTTCTGCAAATAAATTCTCATAGAACTCAGAGGCCATCTGCTCGAGAACACTTTGGTCAGTAGCAAGAGAGCCGTCCCTAGTTTTCAGAGCTCTTATACGGTTTGTACGTCCTCTTGCCTTGGCCTTTGCGTGGAAGAAGTCTGTGTTCCTATCACCAGCCTTCAACCACTCCATCCTAGAGCATTGACGTTCCATCTCTTCTTCCCTCGCCAACGTTTCTGATAGCTCATTCATCAAATTCTTCTCGCGCGGGGTGGGACCTCTGTTGCAATCCCAGAAAGGTTACAACTGGCAACCTCATCGTATAACAGTTTCTCATCGTATAACAGTTTACTCTCTTGTTCCTTTGTGGCTTTGTCAAATACGCAGATTACAAATATTGACATAAGCTTACTGCCTTGCAGGGGTTACTACAAGTGTAGCAGCGTGAGAGGCTGCCCAGCAAGGAAGCATGTCGAGAGGTGCGTTGACGACCCCGCGATGCTGATTGTTACCTATGAAGGTGATCACAACCACACCCTAGTGGTAGCCCAGCCAGCCTGATCTTTCAGGCTTTCAGTTGAAGACTGCTTCTATAGCCATCCTCCCTTCCTAGACAAGGGAGGACAACAACAACAACAACCAGAAGAAGAGCCTAGTGTTTGTACATATGTTCTGCTTCTAACAGTTGGGGGAGAGAGTCAGTTAGCTAGCTCTTTCAGAAGAATCAATGGCGAAAGAAGGAAACTTATCCTGGAGGTGATCGATGGAGAAAGGAGTGTTCCTCATCAAAGACTCAAAATAGTTTTGTAGCTTTCATTTTGCATTTTCTGTTGGTGGTGTGCTAGGGCCCATCCCGTGGTTGCAGTGCTGTAACATTGAGCTGCAGCTGTATGTCTGGGGATGGTGTTACTGTTAGGGGATTGGATCGGGGAAGAAGGCATAAGGCAGGGAAGTGCCTGTAAAAGTGGCTACACCTAGGAACAGAATGTACCCTCATCTTCAGTCTCAGTGGTACAATCTT
>OAMR01000242.1:1504317-1528406 GCA_900205405.1 Echinochloa crus-galli | reverse complement strand
GAGGTTACACATTTCATCACCAGGCTACACCACTGCTCTGGGAACCCCAAGGCCCGCATTACCTCATTCAAATACCTCCATTCAACACGATCATAAGCTTTCGCCATATCCAGCTTGATAGCACAAGCCCCTGACTTTCCTTTCTTGTTACGGAGGTAGTGAATGCATTCATATGCAATGAGCACATTATCAGTAATGAGTCTTCCAGGAACAAAAGCACTTTGTTCCTCTGAGATAATATCATTTAACACCACTCTCAATCTATTGGCCATAGCTTTAGAAAAGATTTTATAAAGGACATTACACAAGGAAATTGGCCTAAATTGAGAAAGCTCTTGTGGATTTGGTACCTTAGGAATTAGAACCAGGATGGTTCTATTAATTTCTTCAGGCATGTTGCCGCCATTCAGGAAACTGAGGATCGAATTTGTGACATCCTTGCCCACAAGCTCACAATGTTTCTGAAAGAACCCAGCTGTGAATCCATCCTCACCCGGGCTCTTGCCAGATTTCATCTGAAAAAGGGCAACCTTCACTTCTTCCTCAGTGAAGGGCCTAACCAGCCCCTCTCCCATGTGGTCCGAGACTTTGCGTGGAATGTGTTGGCAAATTAGCTCCGGCTCCAAATTTCCTTGTTCTGCAAATAAATTCTCATAGAACTCAGAGGCCATCTGCTCGAGAACACTTTGGTCAGTAGCAAGAGAGCCGTCCCTAGTTTTCAGAGCTCTTATACGGTTTGTACGTCCTCTTGCCTTGGCCTTTGCGTGGAAGAAGTCTGTGTTCCTATCACCAGCCTTCAACCACTCCATCCTAGAGCATTGACGTTCCATCTCTTCTTCCCTCGCCAACGTTTCTGATAGCTCATTCATCAAATTCTTCTCGCGCGGGGTGGGACCTCTGTATAAGGTGCTTCCCCTCTCCGCGTCTAAATCTTTCCTCAGACGCTTCAGTTTTTTCCGCACTGACCCAAAGACATCTCTGTCCCAAGTCCGCAAAGATGACTGAAGCATAGTTAATCTGCCCGCCATTCCTTGAAGCTCAAGCGGCCTCGAATCATGGTTCCATGCCATTGTTACAAAATCATTATACGCTTCATGACGCTGCCACATATTCTCATAGCGGAAGGGTTTCAGCCTACCCCTCGTGCAGTTTTGAATGTCATCCACTCTAACTTCCACCAAAAGGGCCGAGTGATCTGAGGATGTAGTAGGAATATGAGTCACCCTCGTTGCTCCCAGCCGGTCCAAAAACTTAGTGTCGCCTAGTACACGATCCAGTCTCACTTTGACGTTACGATCGCCTTCTTGGCGATTGTCCCACGTAAAAGGCAAACCACTAAAACCCAAATCTGTAAAGCCACATTCAGCTACCACATCCTGGAACTGTTCTATCAGCCAATGTTCCCTTTCATTCACACCAAAGTGCTCTTCCTGCATCAACACTTCATTGAAATCGCCCAGGCACATCCACGGGAGGTCCAGTTGAGATCGCAAGAACCTCAACAGATACCAGCTATTCTTCCTCAACTCCTTCCTGGGTTCCCCATAAAAACCAGTTAGACGCCATTGTCGAACTGGCAACGCATCACACGACAGCACCACATCAATGTGTGATTTCGACATGGTTTGCACGGCCACTGTTACATCCCGTCTCCAAAACAAAGCTAGGCCACCACTCAGACCAGTCGCCGCCACCACCTCACTATTCGGGAACCCCAACTCCTTTTGAAGACCCAAGGCTCGATCTCTCGTCATCCTAGTCTCCATCAAGAAGACCACCGCGGGCTTTGTCGTCACCACCAGGTGGTGGATTTCTTGAACTGCCTTGGCCTGCCCACAGCCTCGGCAGTTCAAACTCAGGCAATTCATTGTGCCCGGCGGGGGCTGCCATCCGCAGCCGCCGCCGATCGTGCAATGGATTGAGTTTGGTTGCGCTTCTGCTTCTTCGTCAACTCATCCGAAGTTGCAGGAAAATCAGCCCCCTCTGCATCACCATCAAGCTGGGACACTCTCACAGAGACCAGACCAGCTGGGACAAGAGCACCCGTGTTCATCACTGGCAAATTAAGATCAGGTGTTCTAGAGGAGTTCGGGTTGTCTACTTTTGATTTTCTCTTCCGCGGCGCCCGCGTGCTAGCTGTCTTTTTTGCCTGGAAGAGTTGCCGGCTAGTATTTGTGTTCTCCGGCATTACACCTTTCCCATTATTTGGCCCTGTAGCTTTCAAGGGGACGTAACCTCCATCCCTTCCTCGAGCTCAGTAGGACCGTCATTCTTTTCACCTGTACCTGTCCGGCGTTCACCAGACTGGCTCGCTGCACCCCTCGACTACCTGGAGGTTTGAGTTCTTGGAGGTGGACGAAGAGCCACTCCCAAAAGCCTCTGCAGCAGCATCTGAGAATCCCTGGAGTAGCTTCTTTTTCGGTTCAAAACCCTGAGTTTTGAAGCATCATATGGCAGTCTACCCTCTGCATTGCGGATCACAGGCTTATCGCACTCCAGGTGAGAATGCCCCATCACCCCACACGACATACAGAAGAAAGGCAGCTTCTCATACTGGATGTCGAACCAATCTGGATCAGCATCCTTTTTTGTCTTCAGAAGCACTCCCCTTCGCAACGGTTTCACAATTTCAATGCCAACCCTCGCACGTAGGAAAGGGCCGCTTGCCTTCCCATCTTTATCAACCTCGAGTTTCTTCACCTCGCCAATCAACCCAACTGCTCTAGCACCTCTATGTTGATTCATCCAACCCAGGGGAAGGTCGAGGATCCGGATCCAAATATCCATTCGATCGAATTTGATTTCAGATGGTTTTAGGGTCTCATCATACTCCTGCAGCAGCACGGCATGTTTGCCCACTACCCATGGTGAGCCAATCAGAGCCCGTTCCATATCTTGCTTGAACTCGAACTCTGCCACAAAGAGGTTATCACCCTTCCTACCAATCGATCTGATTTTCAAGCCAGATGGATTCCCCCATGCCGGTTTCATTGCACCATGAATCGCCATCGCCTGTACTACAACCGGCGACAGAACCTTACCCAGTAGTGCCCACTCCACTGTGGGGGATTCCGCCTCGCCCTCATCGTCGCTGAAAGCCAGCACCTCCTCCTCCTCAGCGGTCAGATTGAGGTTTTTCAGCATATCTGCGACAGAATTCTTCGAGCGATCCGAAGTTCCAGCTCCAGTCCCAGCCATGGCACAGGATCAAAGCGGACAGACAAGGATGTGAACCGTGTGCAGAAATTGCTACACGCACAAAATCGATCCCAGAGACTAGGGTTTCTAAGCGGCGCAGCCCCTAGCGGGAAAGTGATGGTCGACGGCGCCGTGCGGCTAACCGTCGATATGCAGGTGGCCGCCGCCGACTGGGAGTCGGTGGGCGGGGCTTGGGCACCAGGACCGCGGTGGTCGCCGGCGCTTGCGATGAACTAGATCGCCGGAGAGGCGGCCTAGTTCGGTCTCGGTATCCTGATCGCCTTTCGCGTCGCCAGGAGAACGGTTCCGCAAATCACGAACATTTTCCGCTTTGAACCTCTGTTTTGGTTGAAGAGCACGTCGCTCCGTCTTCGGTTTCGTAGAAACTTTTAAGCCGTTAATTATCACAAAGGCGCAGCTTATAATGAAAAGCATAATATACAACCCGCGATGCAAATGAATGAAAAAAAAATCTTCTTAAATATATAACGTAACTAATTAGCTTATCTTAAATTTTATATTTTTTTTAAGAAATAAATGGAGCACATTATTAAGGACTTTATAATCCTGCTACTGCGATTCCATCTATACTGAAACGCTTTCCTGTCGGCCAGGTTAATAGGGCTTTAGAACTAGAAATGTCCTCAGGGCTTCATAGGGTCTTAGAGATCCACTGAGAATAATAGATGGTGTTAGAACTTTATTGGACGAAAGGCTAGTCACCAGCTTTATTAGAAAGCTTTTTTTTTGAAAGTGCAGAAAGCTTAAAAATTCATTCCACACTCAGCATTCAGACTTATAACACCGCCCCCAACCAGCAAATATTGTAGTCGATCTTGACCATTCAGCCATTGAAATCCAATATATCCACTGATGAGCATCAGCACACACCTCTCGGCTGGTATCTCAGGATCTGAGCAAAAAGGGCAGTTGCCCAACGACGTCCGGTGAAGTGTGAAGTACCACTGTCAACTGTTAAGGTTACTTTAGTTGTGTCGTAAACTACAAAAGGGGAGTATTTTTCATGTTATATTATTTTATTGTGGTTTTCGTTAGAAAATATTCACCATCATAAAAAGTTACACAAAAGTATGTATTATCCGTCTATTTTAATCCGCTTCCGCACCGACTCCGATCCGCTTCCGTACCATCTCCGATATCCGACAAAATCCGTATCCATAACCGTATTCGGGTAATATCCGCTCCGCTCCGCATCCAACGAAAAAAGGTGGATGAGGATATGGTAAAGATATTATCCGCTCCGATCCGATCCGTTTTCATCCCTAGACGTATCTTTCCAAAACCTAGTCTGAACACCACTATCCAATATCATAACTCTGCCAGCTCACAATAGCTCTCTCTTATCTAAAACTAAGACCCGCTTAACTCTTCTTATCTGAAAGATGCTCTTTTGGTTAAAGTGCTTCCGCCAATCATAAATCACAACAAGCTGTCGTCCCCCTTCTCTAATCCGCCAATCCATTTTGCTAACAAACACACATTCATAGGTCTAACATCCATGAATCCAAGTCCGCCAAACTCTTCCCTCATTTTCTTAGTACTAAACCTCCCCTCATTAAATACTAGTACATTCCCCATTCCGCTACACTACAAAGCTTAAGGGGCCATATATAGTACATTCAGGTGGACACAAATTATCTCAACTAGCCCATTTTATGCAGTAGGTGAGGAGCATATACATCTACTTGCACTTTTTCTGAAGTAACTAAAATGATGCATGTAACTTCAGTATCCTAATGCTGGCACTAACAACTCTTTATATGCATATTGGAGTATCAAAAGTACATAAATAAATAAAACTCAACCTAGCAAGCAAATAAAAAGGGCGACACAATGACACATCTTGGTCAGATGCACTTCATGCACCAAAAGTCCAGCCCAAATAACGGTACACTTGTAACCCATCTCGATTATTGCTACAGCAATTGGATGAGCTGTACTCCGTGCTCAATCAGTATCTCGTCAGAAGGTCAGAGAGCTCACCTGCGTGTGAAAACTACATATGCATATCGAGCATGTGGTGATTCCACAACAGGTCTACTACTTAATAAGCGGAGACTACTTGGTTTGAGTCCTTCAGTCAACAGCCAAAAAAAAAAGGGAAAAGTCCATTTTACAACCTTCAACTATCACAAGACTTTGATTTTCAACCTTAAACTACAAAACCGGATAACAAAGGCCATCCAACTATCAAAACCGTGCAAATTTAGCACTTTGGATGGTTTCGAATGTGGTTTTCTATTTTGTTAAAATTAAAAATATTTAAATTTAAACTAAAAAATTCATAATTAATTCATTTTAAGTCTAAAAAATACAAAATTGGTATCAAAAGTTTTCTAAAAATGTAACCTATCTATTGTCACTATACATGCCAGTTAATCAGATCCAATTTTTTCATGTTTATAGTATTTGGTTGCTTATAGTTATGCCTATCATTTTTGAAGAATTAAGATTCAAATAGAGCAATAATAAATAGGTTACATTTTTATAAAATTTTTGATACAGGTATCATATTTTTCTGATTTAAGATGAATTAGTTTTGATTTTTTAGATCTAATTGGATTTTTAATTTTTTTTACAAAACACAAAACCACCTTAGAAACCATCCTAAGGGCTAAATTTGTACGGTTTTGACAGTTGGATGGCCTTTGTTATCCGGTTTTATAGTTTAAGGTTGAAAATCGGACTCTTGTGATAGTTGGAGGTTGAAAAATGGACTTTTCCAAAAAAAAATTGTAACCGTCTGGAACTGTGAACATGTACTACATTACGACACTATGGCCGTCTTGACCACCGGCTGCATATGCATAGATAGATAAATAAACGTGACCAGACTGGCATTTCATCTAAACCAAAGTATTGGAGACCGAGAACTAGTCACATTATCAAATGGCACACAGCATTGTAGTAGGTAGCTAGGTACACGTTGACGGGCCATGGTTGACACGTTATTAAGCACCGTGTGCACCCTCGTAGCTGAGCACGCACAAAAGTTTAGGATTATCTTGCCATCCACCGCAACACGGTGGGGTTCCTTGGCTAAGGCCATCCGAGCGTACGTGTACCGGCTTCCCTCACGTACTTCCGACCCGTGCCAAGTAGCAGGAATTAATAATAACAACGTGTGTATACATGCGTTAAGGTTAAGCAACTAGTGTAATCTACTGCACTGCAGGTTCACACACTAACGGCTTCCCCGGCTCACCGCAGGCTTTTCCCTCACGTTCTTTAATTTCCTCTTACAATCTTCCGTCTTACAGGGCCACTTTTCTTTTTCCCTCCAGGTCAAGGGGGATCAGCGCAGGCGATTATATTGCCATCTCCCTACACGTTATTCACGACACCTGCAGGTGGTGCCAACACATGATCGATGCAGTGCGTTTAGTGATGGGATAAAAAACCTTAACCGGACGGAACCAAAAATGCGTCACCAATCGTGACGACGACACGGGGCTAGCTCTCCGGGCCAATAATGCGAATGCGTGGTGCCCTAGCTATATATAAGAGCTCCAAGCCTCCAACCCAAGGCATCCATCCATCCATCACCCACACTACCACAGCAAGCTAGCAAACTCAAGCAGCAGCAAAAGCTAGCTACGGGTCAAGTGTACGCTAGCCACATTGCCCCTTCTAGCAATCTATAGCTAGCAACCCTGCAGCTAGCTAGCCATGGACTACGAGTACTTCTACCACTCGCTCCTCCTCTCCGTGGCCGCCGTCGCGCTGCTGCAGCTGGTGAAGCTTGCCCTGAGGCCGCGGCCGCGGCTGCCGCCGGGCCCGTGGAAGCTGCCGGTGATCGGCAGCATGCACCACCTCGTGAACGTGCTGCCGCACCGCGCGCTGCGGGACCTGGCCGCCGTGCACGGCCCGCTCATGATGCTGCGCCTGGGCCAGACGCCGCTGGTCCCACTACCACAAAAACGATTTGTAAGTGCGCGTGCTTTTTTTTCTAGCAACGGGCGAAAATGAGAACCGTGCTTGATGATCAATCCATGCACTGTAGCAATCGACCCGATGCTGCAAATATATTTCTAGGTGCGGGTGACATTCCGAGCCGTCCCTACAAATGTGCTCTATTTTTAGCAACGGTGCACAAGGTCACCCGCTCCTGGAAATTGATTTCCAGGAACGGTGGGTTTGCCCACCCGTTGCTATAAATCAGCTCCAACCTTATCTATCCAGAGCACCGGTACTTATCTGTCTCTCCCATTCCTCTCGCTCGCTCCCTCCTATCTCTCTCTCCCCACTCCACCCAGCCGCGCCGGAGGACGCCGCCGTCCCCATGACCTCGCAGCGCCCGGCCATGTCGGAGAGGGCTCAGGGACGATGGGCTCCGCGACGGAGTAGCAGGAGGCACGGAGGAGTGGCGACGGCGGTGCGAGGTGGTAGCGCGGAGCGGTCGGGCGGTGCACGGCGGTGGTGGCGTGGCTGCAGCCACCCGCTCCTTGTCGGCCCACCTCGGCCGGCCTCGGAAGCGGCTTGCCAGCTGTGCGGCGGCCGGCGAGCCTCGCCTCCCTCCGCTCGTCCTCCCTGGTGCGACGGCCGGTGAGCCTCGCCTCCCCTTCTCTCTCTGCTCGTCCTCTTGGCGCGCCGGCGCGGCGGATCCATCGGCGGTGAAGACAAAAGGGCCAAGTAAGGCCAGCCCTCCCCTTCGCTCCCGTCCCCTTCCCTTCCCTGCACCTTGTGGTTGAACGCCATGAACACTCACTAATGGATCTGAATTCCTGATATGGATTAGTACTTCGAATATTGCATATGCCTCTCTGTCTTTGCTTCATATATATTGATGTTCAAAACCAATTTGTTTGGTGTAGTAGATCAGCACGGAGAAGCGCCACGGCAGCCGGCGCAGCAGCGGGGTCACGGCGGCCGGCGCAGCAACGGGGGTGCAGACCTGGCGGCAGGGAAGACGGACCGAGATGAGCAGTTTTTTTATTTTTTAAATCGGTTTCCAGGGGCGGGTGAGTGCCCCGCCCCTGCAAACGGTATTTGTAAGAACGGGCGTCCGCCCGCCCCTGCAAACGGTATTTGTAAGAACGGGCGTCCGCCCGCCCCTGCAAACAGCCATTTCTAGCTGCGAAAGCAAGGGCGGGCGGGACACCCGATCCTGTAAATAGTATTTCGCCCGCCCCTACAAACCTGTTTTGTGGTAGTAAGTTGGTGTCGTGGGTCTTGAGCATGGCGCGGGCCGTCTCCTTGGACGAGGCAATTCGCCACCCGGCCCAAGCTCCTCGCCGGCGAGATCGTCGGGTACGAGTGGGCCGACATCCTCTTCTCCCCCTCCGGCGACTACTGGCGCAAGCTCCGGCAGCTCTGCCCGCCGAGATCCTCAGTCCCAAGCGCGTGCTCTCCTTCCGCCACATCAGGGAAGACGAGGTGAGAGGCCAGCGCCGTGTGCTTAATTGGCAGCTATATATATCTGAACACAATTGCCAAATAAACGTGACTAAAAAAAACAGTCTGTACTCTGTACGTGTGTATGGTAATGTAACACGTAACGTGACGGGTGTTTGTAATTGTACGAGAATACAGGTGACGCTAAAGCTAGAGGAGATCCGCGCGGCATCGACGCCGGTGAACATGACCCTGATTTTCCACAGCCTGACCAACGGCATCGTGTCGCGGGCGGCGTTCGGCAAGAAGCGGAAGAACGCGCCGGAGTTCATGGCGGCCATCAAGGCCGGCGTCGGGCTGTCGAGCGGCTTCAGCATCCCGGACCTGTTCCCGACGTGGACCACCGTGCTGGCCAAGGTCACCGGCATGAAGCGCAGCCTGCAGGGCATCCACAGGACGGTGGACTCCATCCTGCAGGAGATCATTGACGAGAGGAAGGCCATCCTTGACGAGAAGCTAAGGAGCGCCGCCGCCGAGAACGCCGAGGAGAACCTCGTCGACGTTCTCATCGGCCTGCAGGAGAAAGGCGGCTTCGGCTTCCACCTCAACAACAGCAGAATCAAGGCCATCATCCTGGTACATACTTATATATATGTATATATATAGCTCGATATATAGGTCTGTGTCAGTGTTTCACTGAGGCGGCCGGAACACGCATGAACGCAGGACATGTTCGCCGGCGGGACGGGGACATCGGCGTCGGCGATGGAGTGGGCCGGGGGATGTCGGAGCTGATGCGGAACCCATCGGTGATGAAGAAGCTGCAGGGGCTGATCCGGGAGGCGTTCAAGGGGAAGGCGGTGGTGACGGAGGCCGACCTGCAGGCGGCCATGGCCGGCGACGGCAAGCTCCGGTACCTGAAGCTGGTGATCAAGGAGGCGCTCCGGCTGCACCCGCCGGCGCCGCTGCTGGTGCCGCGTGAGAGCATCGAGGCATGCGAGCTCGGCGGGTACACGATCCCGGCCAAGTCTCGCGTCGTCGTCAACGCGTTCGCCATCGGCCGGGACCCGAAATACTGGGAAGACGCCGAGGAGTTCAAGCCGGAGAGGTTCGAGGACGGCGCCGTGGACTTCATGGGCGGCAGCTACGAGTTCCTGCCGTTCGGCTCCGGCCGGAGGATGTGCCCCGGGTTCAACTACGGGCTCGCGAGCATGGAGCTCGCGCTGGTCGCGCTGCTCTACCACTTCGACTGGTCGCTGCCGGAGGGCGTGGAGGAGGTCGACATGGAGGAGGCGCCTGGCCTCGGCGTGCGCCGCCGCTCGCCGCTGGTGCTATGCGCCACCCCGTTCGTCCCGGTCGTGGGCTCTACGGAGTAGATAGCCTTTGGCCACAACCAACCTTTTGGTTGGTCGGGGCGGCGCGTTGCATGCAAGAAAGAGGCCCTCGTCCGGACGGACCTAGCGCCGTATCATGTGTATTTCTCTCCATATATCTGTTTATGCTTCAGTATCATGGCTGCATCTGCCTGTACTGTACGTGTGTAGTGTGTAATGTACATGTATATGCTGTACTCAGTGGTGTGTACGTGTAAAAGGTCTGTACTACGTACTAGTATATGTATATCGACCCAAATAATTGAGAGGTCTCTTATGGCCAAATTTATCTAAACAGAGATAGTGATGTCCATTGGAAAGGTCTCTCTTAAGAGCATCGCAAAAGGTCTATATATAAAAAATAATATAAAGATCTAAAACTTTTGATGGCTGATAGGCCCATAAATCATTGAAATATTACTTCTCATACGACCCCACTAGTCAGGCGCTTTTTTTTCGTCAAACTATTTTGACAGCCGACGGACTCACCCGTCGTTGAATCACTTTGTGCGTTTTTTCGTCAAACTCTTTCACTTCGTGCGTTTTTTCGTCAAACTCTTTCACTCCGTGCGTTTTTTCGTTAAGCTCTTCGCCGTAGTATATAATCTCGAGTTCGTAACCAATATGGTCTCGGACCAATTATTTATTATGCAATAATCTCATTTTCCAATAAAGTTCTAAAAATCGGAACCTTGCAAAAAAAATATTGGGACAAAAGGTAACACACCAATCGATAGTGTTTAGAAAATAGTCCCAAAAAATGTTATTGTTGCCACATCATGCATGTGGGTCTAGGACTCATTTTCTTTTTAGCATGAACACGTGAAAAAGTTAGAAACAACATTGAACAACCATTGTAGCTTTGTTTTTTAATTTCAAATTGGATATTGAACGTGTTTATTAAATATTCTGTTTTCATATGACGGCTATGAAACAGCTACCACCTGTTCGTTTGGCTGGTGGCTGATGGCTGGTGCTGGTTTTTTTAGAGAAAAAACACTGCTGGCTGGTTGGTGGTTGGTGCTGGTTTCTGCTGAGAGAAAAACACTGCTGGCTGGCTGGAAACCATCCAGTCGAACAGGGCAACATGTATTGTGTATAATCGTAAATGACCAAACAATACATTACCGAGATTATTGCTCCCTTAGCAACAGTTGAATCAGACAGAAAAAAGGCACAAATAAACACTTGCACATTGAGTTTCGCTGTAGGTGTGATGAAACGTGTTCCGATCCGTGTAGTAATACTTTAATTTAAAAGGAGCAAGAGGACTCCAATTGCTGTATACTTACAGCTACTTGCTACGTAATCTAGGACTAACCCCGCAATGATTTGGAATGCATGGGATGGAATCATCTTATTCCCATAGATGACCTCATCACAACCGAAATGGCATGCTTTCATATTTTCAAGTTAAAGTTATATTCTGTTTTCATATTTTTCTAAATATTTTTCAAGAGTTGACGGCTATGAAATAGCTAACATGTATAATCGTTAATGACCAAAGAATAGACTACCGAGATTATTGCTCCCTTAGCAACCGTTGAATCAGACAGCAAAAAAGGCACGAATAAACACTTGCACACTGAAGTTTCCACGCCCTTGTAGGCGATGTAGGTATGATGCATCATGCAATGTGTTCCGATCCATATAGTAATACTTTAATTTAAAAGGAGCAAGAGGACTTCGATTGCTATATACAATAGAGCTACTTGCTACGTAATCTAGGACTAACCACGCAATGATTTGGAATGGGATGGGATCATCTTATTTGTCGTGCAATGGCATGCTTTTCCGGCCCTTCCCTCTCATAATTTGTCGTGCATATAGTTATTCGTTACTTTATTCATCTCCGTCCATTGCTAGACATGAGAATCGGAATATATTTTTAAACATTTTCGTTCGCACGTGCTACTGATATGCGGACGTGTTTTTAGATTAAGGATTAACATCCGGCCTCTATATCCACAAGTGGATATATACAGCCAAAGAGTACAACAGAGCACTTAGGCTCTAGACCTCACAAGGACCAAGCAGGAAGCATCCCAACAAAACGCCTCCAAGGAGGACAACGACACCCGAAGACGCCGCCGTTGTTGACACCGACACTAAGCCGTGAAGGCTTTCGCCCGACACTTCGTCCCAATGCCGACCCGACGATGAAAGAAAGAGATGGACCACAACACCGGCCACGACCATCAGGAGCGCGAGGGGCAAGCACTTAGGCTCCCCTCAACCAAACCGACGACCAACGGCACGAGAGTCGCGACACCCTTCCCTGCACGCAGGATGACACACCGACTGGAAGAGCCCAAATCTTCATCAGGAGACGTTGAAGGATGGAAATAGCCCGCAGCAGCCGCCAACCACCACCGACCCCGCACTACGACGAACCTCCGCTGCGCTTAGGCCACGAAAAAGGTCTATATGTTGCTTGTTTATCTTGCACTGATGTTGCTGCTATAATGGTGATCTGTTAAATTAATTAATGGAAATAAAATGAGGTTCTCAAATCTTCTCTGAAATTTGTTAGTCTTGTGATACTGATACGATGATTTCTCATGATATGATATAGAAAGTAATTTTCACTAATTTCAACCACACACATAAGTAATTTTAATATTTTCTTGGCTCGTTCGTGAGCCGCCGCATGCCACCACCAAACTCGCATTGGGAGTGGCCTCGGGAGCCCAAACCCCTCCCCGGCACTTAATCCGAGTAAGGTTGACTCCGAGGACCGACGCCCATCCGCAAGCCTCCACAGCTCCTGTCGCAGATCCAAGACGCCCGCCCACCGCTTCTCCACCCATGGAACTTGCCGTCGGACGCCGGAGGCCACCAGAGCCTGCAAGGCTGCCGCCGCCGGCCGTCGCAAGGACGCCGCCGCCGGCCGCGGACCACCGCGCAAGGCCGCCGCCTGCCGCGCACGGCCAGAAGGCCGCCGCCGCCGGCTGCCTCTTGACCGCCGCCGGCGGCGGCCAGATCCGGGCGAGTCCGCCCCGGATCCGTCGATGAGGCTCCGCCGCCGCCCTCACGGCTGCCAGCCGGGCTTCCGGGGGCCAGCTCCGGCGGCGGCGAGGCGGGAGAGAGGGAGGAGTGGGGGGGGGGCGGCGCTAGGGTTAGGGAGAAAGCGATATGCGGACATGTGGTGGCTGCACTCGATAGGCTGAGTCATGTTTTTGTGTTGCAGATATCAGCTTAATTATTGCAGTACGTATACGTACGAGTACGTCATTAGAATAGAACCCAAGAAAAAAAAACAAGGTTGGAAACCCGAAAAAGTCTACAGAAACAACTAAAAAATGCCTCTTTGCCGGCCGAATTCTGTTTCTAAACCTCAGTAATCTCTCCCTCACTCTCCTATCGAACTGTCCTGACAAAAACTCACTAATCTCTCCCTCGCTCTCCTGTGTCGACCTGTCCTGACAGAAACTGCGATTACCGCCCCGTTGATGACTGAAACGGCATCACACGATCTCCTTCCGCGGCATCACTTTCGAATTGGAGAAGATCAGAAAAAAAAAACCCAAAATCTATCAAGAGAGGGCTCTCTCTCTGGAGAGAGCCCTCCTAATCACCGTCTCTTTTCCATGGGAGGCACGCCCGCACGCGTCTCAATGTTTCTATCGTGGGTCCCATATGGGTGACGCAATTTCTATCCGTTTCTGGAACGAGCGGACGCCGAGGGAGGGCCTCTTCGTTTCTAGTCTCCTTCTCCCCAACCCATTCCAGTTCTCGATCCGGCCGAGGGCGACGACGACGGGGGCGGGGCGAAGGCATCTCGATCCGGCGGAGGGCGACACGGGCGGGGCGAAGGCATCTCGATCCGGCGGAGGGCGACGGGGGCGGAGGCGGAGGAGTCACGGGGTAGCGGATCGGGCCGGAGCGCACCACGTTCGATCCGCGATCCGGCGAAAGCGAGCGGAGGCGGTGAACTAGGCCCGATCCGCGATTCGGCGGAAGCGAGCGGAGGCGGCGCGCAGCGAGAGGGCAGCGGATTCGCGAGCGGCAGCACATCAAGGGGAGTACCATGCTGTGGGCGACGCTCTGCTCCGCAGCCCTCCGCAGCTCGTGGAGGCGGCGACCGGAGGTGACTCACGTAGTGGGAGTCGAAGATCTGGCGAGCTGAGGTGACAGTACAAGGGTAGGCGGCGCACCACGGCAAGAGGAGGCTCATGCGGAGGGGCGCCAGGCACCAGGAGGCAGATCGAAGCTCAGCGGCGTGGGAGGGGTCAGCGACAGGTACGTCCACGACGCATCCACGCCGGCATCGTCGATCTGTATTCTCTATTACTTTCTGCTCCACTGTGAATCTCTGCCTGCAATATGCATCCCACCAGACTGCAATTCCCCTGCTCGCGATTTCCCATCCGGGCCCGTCCATCCGTTGAAAAGCAGAAAAATGACGAGATCTGCTAACAATGAAGAGGTACATAGATCAATGCTGCTGAGTGAATGGTTCTACTGGGTGCTAGCGTTGGCAAAAAAAAGGAGGCAATATCCTGTTCCTCGGTCTCCATAGCTCCCCTTTCTCCCTACGAACCTAGGAACCTTTTTACTAGAGAAAATAGGGTTGGATTTTTATTTCTAGAGTAATTGTTCCTTAAAATCTATTGTCAAACTTGACAAGGGTTTGCAATTCATGTCATCTAGTAATCTATGTTTTACTAATTACTCGATATCAATTATCACCAAGTTTAATTGAATAGTCCAACAACTAGATTATCGACTCAACTAGCTAATTGTTGCTCGTAATTTTGTGCACAATATATCGTATGTATCAGTCAATGTACTTTAGCACTTATCAGGCTAGAACACATCCCCATCTTTTTTGCATGCACCAAAACAACTAGAAAAATAACACTCCTTGCTAGTTTTCCTTTCCAAATAACACTCCTTGTTTCTTTTCTTTTCTTTTTTATCGTCCTCATTGGCTCTTTCTAGCTTTTTCTTTATAGCTTTCAATGTTTCTAGGAAGCTGGATTATTTCATTAATTATGACACTTAGGAGGGATATCATTTATCATTTTCAGCATCATGGAGTGTTGTTTGTTACGTGCATAGTCTAATTATATTAGCTCGGTAGCTTTTCCTTGTTTTGTTTTAGATTGTCATTGTGTGTATGTTGCTCAATTTTGTTATAGGCAGTAGATGGTTGGCTGGTCTTGTTTCTTGTTTTTTGTCAATTTTTTTTTTGATAAATGCTTCTAAATTATATGTTAATCATAGCTTGTAGATGGTATGGCTTATCCCTTTTCTAATGTTAATTAGAAAGTAACTTGTCACTATTTATATGTCTTTATGAAGTAACTTATCAGAGTTTTATATGATATAAAAAGTAACTTGTCAGTAGTTTCAACCATACCGAAAAGTAATTTTTTTGGGCTCACGTGTAATTAGGAAAGTAACTTATGTACATGGTCCCTATAGTTTCAATTTCTATACAAGTATTGCACTATGTGTCTGCATGGTTTTGTTTTTCTTTTTTTTTTCCTTTTTTTAGTGTCTCCATTGGGTTTTTTCTAACTTTTTAGGTTGTGGGTGTTTATGCGTTAAGTGCGTGCAGTCATATTAGCCCGGAAGCTTGCAAGTCCTGTTTTTGTTTAGACTGCCATTTTGTGCGTGTGCGCGCGCTTGCGTGCATGCGTGTGTATTGCTTAGCTTTCTTACTCTTAATATATCTTTTGATGTTGTTTGATATCGTGTATGTTGTTTATCAAATTTTTTTTAGCAAATGCTTCTTACTTATGTGCTAATCATAGCTTGCAGATGACATAGCTCGTCTCCGATCCTAATGCCAATTAGAAAGTAACTTGTCACTACTTATGTGTCTTTAGCATGTAACTTATCAGAGATTTATATGATATAGAAAGTAATTTTCACTAATTTCAACCACACACATAAGTAATTTTAATATTTTCTTGGCTTCTATGTGAATTAGGAAGCAACTTATGTTAGTGCTCACTATAATTAGAATTTCTATACGAGTGTTGCACTATGTGCATGCACTGTCTCTTATACACATCTAGATGTGTATAAGAGACAGCACTACTACTGATCTAGCACTTGACCAAACCAAGCATCAGCTACAATTACCAAAACAGGCACATAACAATCAATTAGTGTTATGATAATCAAAAGTTTAGGTCTACATAGAAACGAGCACTTCAACAGATATACAAGTACTGAACTGCTATAAAAGGGAGACATGCTACAACACCTGTCTCTTATACACATCTAGATGTGTATAAGAGACAGCACTACTACTGATCTAGCACTTGACCAAACCAAGCATCAGCTACAATTACCAAAACAGGCACATAACAATCAATTAGTGTTATGATAATCAAAAGTTTAGGTCTACATAGAAACGAGCACTTCAACAGATATACAAGTACTGAACTGCTATAAAAGGGAGACATGCTACAACACCTGTCTCTTATACACATCTAGATGTGTATAAGAGACAGCACTACTACTGATCTAGCACTTGACCAAACCAAGCATCAGCTACAATTACCAAAACAGGCACATAACAATCAATTAGTGTTATGATAATCAAAAGTTTAGGTCTACATAGAAACGAGCACTTCAACAGATATACAAGTACTGAACTGCTATAAAAGGGAGACATGCTACAACACCTGTCTCTTATACACATCTAGATGTGTATAAGAGACAGCAGTAATAGTGTTAGGAGTTGTGTTTGGTTGCTGGGTATGTTGCTTGTTTATCTTGCACTGATGTTGCTGCTATAATGGTGATCTGTTAAATTAATTAATGGAAATAAAATGTGGTTCTCAAATCTTCTCTGAAATTTGTTAGTCTTGTGATACTGATACGATGATTTCTCATGTTATGTTTAATTTTATCACGTTGATAGCTCTTGATGTTACCCATTTTTTATCACTTTGTATCGTGTGTTTATGATCCAGTAGACTGCTTTTTGCTGTGGTTAGATTTTTAGGCATGTATGATGTATCCATTTAGGTCCAGCCAAACCTTACCTGAATAAATCGCCACATTAGGATTCTGTACATATTTTGACTGATTTTCAGACTGCATCTTTTCTTAAACTTGTTTATGTTAAATTCTTTGGTATGTACACTTGTGATCCTGCGAGTTATGACCTGGTCCTGATACTTGAAAGGTTGCCAGATTTCATATGCATCATCCTGATTGTTATTTAGCTGTTCCGTACTTGACTAATGGGTGAATTCTGTGCAGTATGTTCTGGATTCAATATTATTTCTGGAGTAGTTTTGTTTAGTATCATTTCTGGAGTAGCTATGTTAGAAGCTAGTTTTAGAATGTTTTTGTACATAGAGATACATTGTTTTTCAACTTGAGCTCATGTTTAGAAAGTCTGAAACAAAGTAATAAACAACCTGATGGTTGATTAGACTGAATTATGGGTGAGTGTTTAATACAAAGATCATATAAACCGCATTCTTTTCGCTGACCAGACCATGCCCTTGACCTGATGACCCTCTGGTGCACACCTTTCCTATTTTTTATAGTTATTGATAACATAAGAAGTAGCATATGAATTATTTAAAAAATATAGGAAGTAACTTAGTATTAATTTACACAATATAGGAAGTAACTTCCTCTAATTTGCATTTCATAGCAAGTAACTCTTTGTTTATTAGGAACATATCTAATTTGATGCTCAACAACCATGTGCTGCTTTGGATAATGAAAAGGAACCATATAATGCCAATGTAGGAAATCATCGCTCATGTACTATTTTCCCATATTTGTGAATCTTTGTGTGGCTGTGTTATGTGCAGCTCATGCAATCACTTTGTGTGGTTGTGTTAGTAGAGCTAGCTGTGTGGGTGATTTTTCTAGGATACAAAATAAAATAATATCTTTTGCATTGTGATAAATAAACATGTACATAATGTTCTAAGATTTTTCTCTAGGATTTTCGTGTGCTTTGCTCTGGGTGAAATGCACTAGTTGGATATGAAATCACCACTGTTGAATTATTATAAGAAACGGTTGTGATTTAGGGTGAAAAAGGATCTGTACTTGTGTTTCAAAATCTGAGAAATTGAAATGTATTGATTTTACTGAAGCAACATGCAAAATTTGAAAAGTAGCACTTGTGACTTTCTAGGTCAGTATTTCTAAACTTAGTGACAAGTTAGTTCATCTTCCTTTTTGATGTGAATTACAAAGTAACTTGTTTGTGTTTGTATGATTTAGAAAGTAGCTTGTCATTGAGTTCAACCATAAACAAAAGTAATTTTAGTGTTCTTTTTGTCTCCTATGTGAACAAGTAACTTGTGTGACTGGTTACTATACTTTGGATTTATGTATGAATGTTTGCATTATTCCTGTATGATTTGGTCACTCTCGTATTTTATGGCTTGTGTCATGCAGGACCCGATTTTTTATTGTTGTGTCCATGATTTACTTCTTGTGACTTTTTTTAGTTATACCTTTTTCAAGTCAAAAATATTTGGATGCAGCACATAAAACTGGTAATACCCCATCAATAAAACTGTACAATAAATAACTTTTTATCACAATTAAAATCTTTGTATGGAGGAATTTATTCATTAAGAAAGTAACTTATACATACAGGAGGTAAATATTCCATAAAATATAGTTGAACAGGATGTAACTTATGCACAAATGACACTGAGTTAAGTTATAAATGCAAGAAGTAACTTATGTATATAAGAAGTAATTATCCAAAAAAAGACATTCCATAGAAAGTAACTTTCGTCATTTTTGTAACTTTCTTTTGCACTACATTTAGATATTTAGTTCTCTATTTAGAAAATGAATGTAATATCAAAATAGGTTGTTTGTCTATAACTTTTTTTAATAGAATGAATGCAACTATGTGCTGCATTCATATAGGTTGTTTGTCCATATCTTACTCCATTCTAACTATCTTTTTTTATAAAAGTTACATATGGTTGTTTCTTTTTTTTAAATTGAATATGCTTTCTATTTTTTTGCAGCCATTTGTCCTCACCATTTGTCCTGTTTTATGTTTTTTCAGGCACATATTGAACTTGAAGGCAAAAATTGACACGGAAGTACAAATCTCTGTAAAATTCGGTTTCCGGTGAAGTTTCAAGCAGGTGAAAGCATGCAGAAAAGAAACATGTCCACAACACTATTCTGAAATGGATCTTATAAATATTTTTGTCTAGTTCTAAGATATTCTCTATCAAACTGTCGTCGTTTGAAATTTCAAGGAAAAGATCAGTAGGGAGAACGAATAGTACCTGTACTTCTTGTTCACCCATGATGATTTACTCCTTTTTATATGATCTGATGAATCTGGGCGTGACCGCCTTGTTCTGTGTTTTCTATTTCATTTTTGGGCTGCGCTGGATGGGGCTTGGGCCTTTCTGTTCTGCTTCTTATTTTTGGGCTGCGCTGGATGGGGCTTGGGCCTTTCTGTTCTGCTTCTTTTTCCCGCGCGCGACTGGCGTTTGGCGGAACTTTTCCCGCGTGTGGCTCGCGAGGGCCGGGCGAGGCCACCACTTTTCCCGCGCGTGGCTCGCGGGATCGATCGAGGCCACCATCTCCTGCGTGGGTTTCCATAATTAGACTTGCACGCGACAGGGTTACTATATATCTGAGGGCTCTCTAGATAAGACTATACTTGTGATCCTGCGAGTTATGACCTGGTCCTGATACTTGAAAGGTTGCCAGATTTCATATGCATCATCCTGATTGTTATTTAGCTGTTCCGTACTTGACTAATGGGTGAATTCTGTGCAGTATGTTCTGGATTCAATATTATTTCTGGAGTAGTTTTGTTTAGTATCATTTCTGGAGTAGCTATGTTAGAAGCTAGTTTTAGAATGTTTTTGTACATAGAGATACATTGTTTTTCAACTTGAGCTCATGTTTAGAAAGTCTGAAACAAAGTAATAAACAACCTGATGGTTGATTAGACTGTTCGTGGACTGAAGGTCCGCCTAGTTGAAGAGAACCAAGTATGCTAACAGATGTTAAATTCTTTTTTTTTACAGATCCAATCCTTGTCACGTTCTTCTCTCTGTATTTTAAACGGAACAGCCAGCCATAATCACATGAGAGGGAAAAGAAAACGCTACATCAGTTTGCATCAAGTTAGATCCAATAGAAGATATTTTCCCTATTATTAGATTTTTTAAATAAACATTAGATATTAAATCTATTACCTCTAAGGAGGTAATATGTCACTGGATCTACGGTTGACATTCACTTCGGAGTAACTCAGCAAAACTCTTATATAAAACTGAGTAAATCACGATATCAGATACCACATTCTCAAAAGTAAAATTACATTTAAGTACAATTACTAAAAACGCACGTACGAGACACACGTTTAATAGAAAAATAAGATTGTATAACAGATAGTTGGTCGGAAACCATATGAGTTACGAACTAGACGATTCTATACTATAGTCTATAGAGATGAATGAAGAAAGCGGAGAGTTCGACGAAAAAAAGGCCTAATAGGTGGGATCGCTAGAAGGGTAGTGTTTCAATGACTAGTGGATCCGTTGATTGTCAAAAGTTTAACGAAAAAAGGCTTGACAGGTGGCGTTGTTAGGAGGGGTAGTATTTCAATGACTGGTGGGTTCGTCGGTTGTGAAAAGTTTGACAAAAAAGCCTGATAGGTGAGGTCGTTAGGAGATGTAGTGTTTCAATGACTGGTGGGGCTTGTCGGTTGTTAAAAGTTTTGGATTTTATAGTATAGATTAAGTATTGCTCTCTGTTTTCGTTTACTCACGCGTCACATAGCTGCAAATCTTAATCACAATCGTGTATAAAGATTCATACAAAGGGCTGCAAAAGCATACATTTAGCAAGCAAGCTGATAATAAGTGCCTAAAAACAATGACCAATATCCCTGTAGACGGAACGGGTGAAATCAATAACGATGTTGAAGATTAAGATTGAAGATCTCACTACTCTGAGAAACCGGATCACCGAAGGCATCAAGTAACTTCGCCAGATGTTGTCGGAGTCAACTCACATCCGTAGCGGCAACATAGATGTTGTAATGTCGTCAAATCAGTAACTTGTTTGATTTATTTAATTGCTTGTTAACATCTAGCTTTTAGCGGTTTCCGTGACGTGTCAGAGATGAGCAAGGAAAAGATCAGTAGGGAGAACGAATAGTACCTGTACTTCTTGTTCACCCATGATGATTTACTCCTTTTTATATGATCTGATGAATCTGGGCGTGACCGCCTTGTTCTGTGTTTTCTATTTCATTTTTGGGCTGCGCTGGATGGGGCTTGGGCCTTTCTGTTCTGCTTCTTTTTCCCGCGCGCGACTGGCGTTTGGCGGAACTTTTCCCGCGTGTGGCTCGCGAGGGCCGGGCGAGGCCACCACTTTTCCCGCGCGTGGCTCGCGGGATCGATCGAGGCCACCATCTCCTGCGTGGGTTTCCATAATTAGACTTGCACGCGACAGGGTTACTATATATCTGAGGGCTCTCTAGATAAGACTATCCGGAGAGGGCTGTCGCCTCCAAAAAAAAAAAAAGCGGTGTAGTCGCCTCCGAAAAAAAAAGAAGCGGGGAAATAGAAGGCAGGGGGAGATCAATCAAAGGATCAAAAGGCCTTGTGCCCAGTGACTGGAAAACAGACAAGCCCAGTTAAATCAGTCATTCTGGAGGCCCGGAGCCATCATGCGATGGTGGACCGGGCCGGGGAGTCATACTGCACGTTTAATCGCTCGTCAGAACGCTGCACTCTTGTTTGTTTGATGAACTCAGTGCACGGATCGCCGGATCGGAGTTACTGATCACGACGTGACATTGTTAGTTTTGATGAGATCGGCTCGGTCTTGACGGAGCACTGATCCATTAGTGAGCAGATCGACGACTACTTGCAGATTGGTTCCTGATCATGAAGAGAACCAAAGCTAATCAGTCCATGGATTGGTGACAAATAAACGAGTGAT
Source organism: Echinochloa crus-galli (assembly GCA_900205405.1). NCBI lineage: Eukaryota > Viridiplantae > Streptophyta > Magnoliopsida > Poales > Poaceae > Echinochloa > Echinochloa crus-galli. The sequence continues at coordinate 1,506,546 of OAMR01000242.1, read as the reverse complement.
CAGGACTGAATACTACGTACTATACTATACTGATGTCGTTCGTGGACTGAAGGTCCGCCTAGTTGAAGAGAACCAAGTATGCTAACAGATGTTAAATTCTTTTTTTTTACAGATCCAATCCTTGTCACGTTCTTCTCTCTGTATTTTAAACGGAACAGCCAGCCATAATCACATGAGAGGGAAAAGAAAACGCTACATCAGTTTGCATCAAGTTAGATCCAATAGAAGATATTTTCCCTATTATTAGATTTTTTAAATAAACATTAGATATTAAATCTATTACCTCTAAGGAGGTAATATGTCACTGGATCTACGGTTGACATTCACTTCGGAGTAACTCAGCAAAACTCTTATATAAAACTGAGTAAATCACGATATCAGATACCACATTCTCAAAAGTAAAATTACATTTAAGTACAATTACTAAAAACGCACGTACGAGACACACGTTTAATAGAAAAATAAGATTGTATAACAGATAGTTGGTCGGAAACCATATGAGTTACGAACTAGACGATTCTATACTATAGTCTATAGAGATGAATGAAGAAAGCGGAGAGTTCGACGAAAAAAAGGCCTAATAGGTGGGATCGCTAGAAGGGTAGTGTTTCAATGACTAGTGGATCCGTTGATTGTCAAAAGTTTAACGAAAAAAGGCTTGACAGGTGGCGTTGTTAGGAGGGGTAGTATTTCAATGACTGGTGGGTTCGTCGGTTGTGAAAAGTTTGACAAAAAAGCCTGATAGGTGAGGTCGTTAGGAGATGTAGTGTTTCAATGACTGGTGGGGCTTGTCGGTTGTTAAAAGTTTTGGATTTTATAGTATAGATTAAGTATTGCTCTCTGTTTTCGTTTACTCACGCGTCACATAGCTGCAAATCTTAATCACAATCGTGTATAAAGATTCATACAAAGGGCTGCAAAAGCATACATTTAGCAAGCAAGCTGATAATAAGTGCCTAAAAACAATGACCAATATCCCTGTAGACGGAACGGGTGAAATCAATAACGATGTTGAAGATTAAGATTGAAGATCTCACTACTCTGAGAAACCGGATCACCGAAGGCATCAAGTAACTTCGCCAGATGTTGTCGGAGTCAACTCACATCCGTAGCGGCAACATAGATGTTGTAATGTCGTCAAATCAGTAACTTGTTTGATTTATTTAATTGCTTGTTAACATCTAGCTTTTAGCGGTTTCCGTGACGTGTCAGAGATGAGCTGGCGGAGAAGGGTGCTTACAAGAGAGCGAAGGCAAGCAGTGATGGCGGCGCCACCGGCGAGATGGACATTTATTGAGAGACACACAGCTCGGTGTTCGTGAAGCAGATATTGGTTTCGTGTTGCTACAAGAATAAGTTTGGAACGCAATTTTGAATTTGATGGATGATGCGATATGAAAGTGTATATCTCTCATGTTTCGTTGGTAATAGATGTTAATAGTTGGCTGTGTTTTCGTGTTTTGCTCAGGTTGTGTATGGAAGCAAAAGCAGTGACAATGATTAGCCGAAAACTAGCTAAATAGGCTCTCATGGTACGAAAATATGAGCAGAAAATTCAATTCAGTGTAGAGAATTTTGGAATGAGTTTACCCCAGCAGTTTTCATAAAATGCAGAGATCATTGACCATTGTACCCATGGCTTAACATAGGCTCTATAGTCTGAGTTTATACCTGCAGCTTTCATAAAAGGGAGAGATAATTGACCAGTTAGGCCAAGGTCCATTGTGCCTAGGGATGCAAGTATTTATGTTTTTGGGTCATTATATGATTTTTGGTCATTGGGTTGATCCAAAACTTAGAAAAATGAACTAGAATGGCATGCCATGTAAATAATTTAGAAGATGAAATGAACTAGAGTGGCTGACCCAAAAATTGTGCCCTTTTTATTCCTTATTGTAGCCGATGCAGTGGTCGACTGATCGGCTACCTGAGAACTGATTTGTTCTGAGAGAAAAGTATTGTTGGCTAGTGGTTTTTTTGACCGGAGTCAGTAGGAGAAGCCCCTACCTCTTTTTTTTTAATTTTTTTTATTCTAAACCCAGTTAATTCGCTCCCACAAGGAGTCGAACCTGGGTCTGCAGGGTGCTACTCAGGTGCTCTAACCATTAGGCTAGAGGCCCTTTCACTTGTTGGCTAGTGGTTGATTTATTCTGAGAGAAAAGGTACTGCTGGCTGGTTGCTGATGAGGCAGAAGGACATGTTTTTAGTCGGCAGAGTCCATGGGAGGGG
>OAMR01000242.1:1486516-1504312 GCA_900205405.1 Echinochloa crus-galli | reverse complement strand
GGGGGGGGGGGGGGGGGGGGGGGCATGGCATAACTGTTCCTTTCTTCGTGTTTTGTGATGGCAACGTTGAGGAAGTTTTCTTGTCGTTTTATTATTTAGGAGTTTGTGAATGAGCTCGTCACCAAAGAGTGACGAAATTAACATCAGCATTGCATTATCGCGCCCTAGGTAACAAACTCGTACTGCAACTGCAAGCGTCATCTCATGAAGACTGCAGAGCAATTTGGAATGTCTTGTCTACATTCACCTTGCAGCGACGTGCTAAACCGTAGTTTCTTACTAACTGCTCTGATTGCTGCGGTAGTGCTAACGTGGCATCTGAGTGATGTATCATTCCCAAAAGGGATCTTACGGCTTACCCATGATCCATTCTCTGTTGTTCGTGTAACACGATATTGCAATGTTCAATGGTTTGTAGAGGTTGCCGGCGCGCGACGACATGGATGGGTCGTTGCACATGAGCACGACGTGTTTGCCGGCGTCGCCGCCCTTGAACACCCTGAAGAACACGGCCGTCCGCTCCTCGAGGTCCCCGGACGCGAGCACCCACGGGCGTCCACGCCGGGTCGAACGTTCTCCGCCTGGTCCAGGTCCATCACCTGGAACGACGCCTCCACCTCCACGTCGGCCTGCGCGTGACCTCGAAGCTCTGGCCGGCACCGAGTAGCCTGCCCGTGACGTTGGCGTGGGCACCGCGGAGGGACTCGGATCAGCTAGCTTATCATTATCAACCTGCTCATCGAGCCATAAGGTGTATCGTGTATGGACGGAGTAGTTTTGGCATTTTTCAGATCTTATTGAACTTTTTATTTGAATAGCATTGTGAGGTACAGCAGCATTAAGTAAAACAAAATGGGATGGAACATCTTGATCCTGTTCTTTGATTTCTAGGCCACGGGCAAGTCTGTCCACTGAGGACATGTTTGAGCCGGATACACGGGCCTACGAAATACGGAGTACGATGTACACCCCAACGTTGATTCTGTGATCTCCTATGCAGTGATTAACTGTGCGGCCCGTGCCAGCCGTAGCAATTTCTAGTTAAGGACCAGGCAAGAGACCCTTAAAAGGACAAGGATCCCAAAATCCAATTTCATCGTACCAGCCGTAAACTGATCAATCTCGAGTCCTAGAGAAACAGGTAGGTAACAACGGTTGAACAAGTTACAAACAATATACGGTTGAACAAGTTGCTTCTTCAGAGTGCATTTAGAGAAACAGAGTACTGCATTTCCAGGAACAAGGCAAGAAAAATCCACTGCAGAGTGCAGACAAGACAAACCGAAGAATTTTTTGAGCCTGGACATCTAGTATACAAGTCGTAGTATCTGAACTCTATATAACACACTCACACCACCACACACACGCACACCCGTCGTAGTATCTGAACTCTATATAACACACTCACACCACCACACACACGCACACCCCTAAAAGCTACAACCTATACACCTTAAACGTCTTTCTGGAGATCACCGAAGCTACACGAGCTCCGTAGACGACGAGCACGTCGTAATCCTATTGTGATGTCACGTGAGTGTTCAGGACCTACACGAAACAATTTAAGGGAATAAATCCCTGGTGAGACACCCGAGTTGCGATTCCAGGAATCGAACTCGGGCGGGCAGCGCTCCCCACCGAACCGCTACCACTGGCTGCTCGCCCGTTCTCACAAACCGAAGAATTGATTCATCCACTGCAGAGTGCACTGGCAGCTGAAACTATGCACGGCACGCATGTCGGCAACAAAAATTGATTCATCCTCCGTTCAGACTGTTTCAATTGATGGCCTTTTTTTTCTGTCACGCTTGAATACTGTCCTTGGCCCAACACTTTGCCTTTTTTTGGGCCATGCTCGAATACTGTCCTTGGGCCACAATTTCAATGGATGGCCTGATACGAGGGCTACGGGCCCATCCAATCGCTGGCCCAAACCACCAGCAGGACAGCCTCTCTTGCCTTCGTGCGTGCTCCCGCGGGCCACGGTTTATTTCTCTGGCCTTCGTGCATTCTCGGTGACGTCACCGGGAACTTGACTATCAAGGGACAAGGGCAAAGCCGGAAAAGAACTAAAGAAGTGAAGTTTTTTTAAAGAAGAATAAAAAGAAAATAAAAGAAGCTCATCAACGGGGGTGCTTTGCCAGGAAGCAAACCGGTGCTTAAAATCGCGGGCATCCTCGCAAGTTTCCTCCCCACAAATAGAGCCCGTTTCCCTTTTCTTTTCCAGCGAACCACACCACCTCCGCGCAATCATCCATCCCCCCTCTTCGAGTCGTGCGTGGCGTGGGTAAATCAAGCAAGGACTCAAATCAGCAGAGCGCCGCGTCGTATTCCTCCCCCAACCTTTCCCCAACCTCTCGCAATCCGATCTCGTCGTCTCGATCATGCGCAACTCCGCCGCCCAGCCCCCTCACCCCGCCTCCGCCGCCATGTACGGCGCCGGCGCCGGGGCCGCCTACGTCGCGCCCGCCTCCTCCGCCCCCGCCGGCGGGTACACCTACCCGGCGCCCTCCTCGTCCGCCGGCAGCGCCGGCTACGCCAAGATCCCAACCTACCCCACGCCCCCGTCCGCGTACCCTTACCCCAACCCCAACGCTCCCCCGCCGCAGGTCTCCACCCAGGGCCCGATCCACGACCCCACGGCGCCGCCGTCCCCGCTCGCCAAGGCGGCCGAGCTCGTCGCGCGGTTCCGCGAGCAGGGCCAGGCGCTCATCGCGGCGCGCCGGCCCTGGGGCGAGCTCCTCCGCGCGCCGGCCTTCTCCAAGCCGCCCTCGCTCGGGGAGGCCATCGCCCGGATGCGCCGCAACACCGCCTACTTCCGCGCCAACTACGCGCTGGCCGTCCTCGCCGTCCTCGCGGCCTCGCTGCTCTGGCACCCCGGCACGCTCTTCGCGCTCCTCTTCCTCTGCGCCGCCTGGTTCTTCCTCTACTTCGCGCGCCCCGCGCAGGGCGGCCAGCCGCTCAGGGTCTTCGGGATGGAGTTCGACGACGGCACCGTGCTCGCCGCGCTCTGCGGAGTCACCGTCGTCGCCATGCTCTTCACCGACGTCGGGTGGAACGTCGTCGGCTCCGTCATGATCGGGGGTGCGCTGGTGGGCATGCACGCCGCGCTGCGCTCCACCGACGACCTCTTCCTCACGGAGGAGGAGGCGGTAGGGGACGGGCTGGTGGCCGCCGGCATGAGCGCCGCGGGGCCCATCCTGCCCACCTACGTCCGCATTGGTTGATCCCGCAGCTGGCCGTGGTATGATGGTGGTTTTCCAAGATGCAGTCTCGACAGAGCTCGGCACTCTTGATGTAATTGGTTGCAATCGCGGTTTCTTTGTAATTACCATGCTTAGCGGCCGGGTTTGATCACGATGTCTAATATTGGTTTGTCCTGTGGGTGTGTAAACATGCTTAGCTTTGCTTGTCATATTATATTTGTGGTGAAATGCAATGGTGCTATGGACATATGAGGCCATTGCTGGATTCAGTTGGTGATTGGTATGGTGGTGTTCATATTTGATTCTGTTATATCTGAGAACTACAATTGTGATTTTTCCTGCATTCTGATACTGATGTTTTAAGCTCAGGTCTCTCAGAGGATTTGGTAAATTTCCAGAACTTTGAGTAATCTAGAAAATGCATCCTGTAGAATGAACTTATCATGCATCTGACTCGTCGTCGATCCAAACTTTTCAATAGCCTTGCAGTGCTAATTATTGATCTTCAGGATTCAGACTGTATCTCTTATATGTGAAGTATCATGGCCTAACTGGTAGTGTGAAAATCTTGTGTGCCCTTGATCTTGTTTTATCTTCTGTATGGATGCTGCTGAACTTACTCTACATGTGCAATGTATTTTCTGTCCACTTGGTTCTTTCTCCCTTCTGGTGGCCGCGGGCATGAGCACCCTGGGGCCCATGCTGCCCACTTACACAGAGCTCAGCAGTATTGATGTTATTGGTTGCAATCGCAGTTTCTTTGTAAGTACCATGCTTGGAGGTTGGATTTGATCACGAGTCTAATATTGGTTGTCTTGTGGGTGTGTAAACATGTTAACTTTGCTTGTCATATTATATTTGTTGTGATGAAGTGTGATGGTACTATGGACATATGCAGCCATTGCTGGATTCAGTTAGCGATTGGGATGGTGGTGTTCATATTTGATTCTGCTATATCCTAGAACTACAATTGTGATTTTGCCTGCACTCTGATATTGATGTTTCAAGTTCAGCTCTCATTGAATTTGGTAAATTCTCAGATCTTAGTAATGTAGAAAATGCAGTCTCTAAGAGATCAGCACTCTTGAAGTTATGGGTCGCAGTTTCATTGTAATTACCATGCTTAGCAGTTGGATTTGATCATGATGTCTAATATTAGTTATCTTGTGGGTGTGTAAGCATGGTTAGCTTTGCTTGTCATATTATATTTGTGGGAGAAATGCAATGGTACTATGAACATATGAAGCCATTGCTGAATTCAGTTGGTGATTGGTATGGTGGTGTTCCTATGTGATTCTGTTATATCTGAGAATGACAATTGCGATTTTGCATACACATTCTGTTGCTGATGTTTCAAGCTCAGCTCTATCAGTGAATTTGGTAAATTTCCAGAACTTGTAATGTAGAAAATGTATCCTGTAGAATATTTCATGTATCTGAGTTTTGCTGTAGATTCAAACTGCCATAGCCCTGCAGTGTTTGTGTATTTCCATCACCATTGGCCTTCAGGGTTCAGACTGGTATTTCTATATGTGAAGTATCATGACTGGTAATGTGAAAAACTCGTGACTGTATCTCTGTGGAGTATCATGGCCTGACTGGTAATGTGAAAATTCCGTTGTGTACTCGATCATCATGTGTTCTCTTCTGTATGGAGCTATGGGTGCTGCTGAACTTCTCTACGTGTGCAATGTATATTCTGTCCACTCGGGTTCTTTCTCCCTTATGTGATTGGGAGTGCTTGGCCTTTAACATTAGTAAGCATTAACCCAAAAGAAAAGAAAACATTGGAGATATTTCCCAAAACTGTAATGTGAAAACTGTTCTTTCTTAAGTCGTATGGTTTTGCTGACATTCATTTCGCTGTCACACTTATCTGAATCTCTGAGCAACCGGAGAATTCAGACTGATGGCCAGGTGACATTTTGCATGACCCAGAGTCTGAGAGGATGATGCTCTCCCAATGGGATGGCAAATGGCATTCTCAATACTGTTTACAAACTATTTTCTTTTTTGTGCGTCAATTTGCAGTGGATCACTACTCTGTACTGCCCGGAACGTATGATTTACCAACACTGAAGCTTTCTTTGGATCTCATGCAGCACTTTTTTTTTCTCCTCTTCGTTTCGCTGAATCGCTGCATCCTGCACATACTCTCTGCATTGCCTCCGTGTGTTTCCCGTGGTTCGCTGGAAAGAGCTGCTGCCGGGACGACGGCACATGCTTGTTTTTTCCCGGTCGATACAGGACAGGAAGCGTGTTCTGAGCGAAGTTCCTGTCCTGTATCTCTCTTCAACGTTCAGTAACAAACAGGAGATGGTCAAAGTCAACCACCGCGGCGGCATCTGCTCGTTTTGCTTCGCTCAGAACGAGGGCCGCCCTCGCTTTCTTGGGGGAGAAGGGAATCATCACACGCACTGACGTCGCCAGCTCGCTTGTGACATGTCAACCACTCGTCCAGACGAAACGATGTGGCCGGCCGGCGTCAGCAACGCGGGGGAGCCACGAGACGCGTCGAGCTCGTGAAGCGCTTCTGCTGCACGCACAGCCTACAGGGCGGCCGTGAGCTGTGTGCGCCAGCTAGGAATGCCATTGCCAGCCATGCTGCGCCTGTAGAGACCGTTACCGGTCAAACCAACGGAGGTAACCGCTACAAGACAGAGACAGCCGGCGGGCAGTTACTCGACAACGGCGAGAGTCGTAGCGCGCGCTGTTCACCGCCTGGCACAGCGACGGAGCGACGAATCCACGGCGCATGAACACTGGGACCATTTCACCTAACTCTCCTTCTTCTTTGGTTTCGTCAGGAATGTTCTAAAAGTAAACACGATCGACTGTTAACATTTACCGGAGACTGCTGACATGCTAACATCTTTCTTCTCCCTCTTTACAAGGATCTACAGTAACAAACAAGAAGAAAAGCAACTCTGTAGGGGTAATTTCTTTCTTTTTCTTTTTTTTATCCTAGCTAAGCTGACTGATGAGAGGATGGACAGGACAGGAGCGAACGGACGGAGCAGAAGAGCGCCGCGGTTTCAGGCGGCCTCCACGGCGGTGGCTTCGACCTTGCAGGAGTTGTCTGGAGGCACGGCTGCGGTGCCGGGCGCCGAATCAGGGCGGTGGCGGCGGCGGTAGCCGAGCGCCATGACGAACTGATCCGCTGGTGCGCCCGGAGGCAACGGCACGCGCCCGTGCGGCTCTCTCCGCAGCCACAGCTCCCGCAGCGCGTGCATCGTGCTCGAGGGGCAGATCGGCTCGTCGTGGAATATGATCTCCACCTGAGGTTGCAGAGAAATGCAGGGTCAGTTGGACGGGTGGTGGGATCAAGCAAAGTCGTTTTCACCTGCATCAGAATTGTTAGCGCCTTCTTGTCATTATTTGAAGGACTTGTGTACAGACAACAGAAAAACAGCGAGTTACTAATAAGAGTTGTGTAAGCGTATAAATGCATCAGTCCATGGTTACAAGATCAAATCTCTAGGATATTTGCAGCAGAAACTGATTTGTGGAAGCCACATGAAATAGGCCGTGGGAAAAGACTGCAGAAATGGTCATAGGTTAAGTCTAGTAGTCTACATCATTTCATACGACAAGACTACAGAAATGTTCGCAGAAGTCTACATCATTTCAGAGCCCAGCTCTGCAGGGCAGAGACTGCGAATAACTCAGATGTTGCCATCAAAATCTAAAAATCCCAGTTCTATCCATTGGCAAAGGCAATAATATTTCTCTCTTGGAAATCAGTTCTATGTATTCTAGTGGTCTATCACATTATCATGATTGATGTCTGTGCTGATCATCAAATACTCTAAAATAAGGTTGAGAAGAGGCCAGACCAGGTTTGTGTTGTGGTAATAACCAAAATGGAACAGCGATATCTGAGAAACACACCTCATTTTCATCACCTAGATCCAGTTTCTTCGTGATGTACCTCTGAACCGAGGAAATGTGCAGACTGCCATCTCTGAAATAAAAGACAAAAATTAGTATTAAGAAAGAAATTAGAACTCCAGGAACATGATACATGCCATTACAGCTGAAAAACATTGGATCGCTCGGTACTGTAGTTTACAAGTTGTAATGGCCTAATAGAAGTGCCTATAGATGGTTCATGGGGGAATGTTTGGGAATGTGGAGCCAAATTCTCGAGATGATGATGCCTTTTAGGTATTTTCATTATACAAACAAAACACCATGTTAATACCAAGGCTGAAATCTAACTAGTTAATAAACCAAGAAAGGGATGGTAGCATTAATAATTTATCAGACATTTATTCTTAAAAAACGTAACTACATCATGGTACCTCAAATACTCAAATAGACTGGAGAGGGAAAATTGGGCAAATAATTGGACAAGTCTAATTATGAATAAAAAAGGGCAGCGCATAAAAACACAGGACCATATGAAACTCACTTGATTCTCAGGTAAAGATTTGATAACTGAGGCAGCTGTGGACCTCCTTTCCTGAAAACAAGTTAGCATTTTGACATGAACTTAGAAAGAGGCACAATAGTCTTATCAGAATCATATTCTGAATATTAAGATGATGTGATCTTACTGGTTAGGCAAAGAAACTAACGAGAACCAGATGGGAGTAGCTTTTGGATCATGCAAAATGCTTGCAGAACCAGAGAATCCTTGGTTCGAACCATCCTCTATTTTTGCTTTCTCTGTCGATGGTGCAGGTTCTGAGGAACTGCCAATATTTTCCTCCTTAATAATCGGCTCATTTGAATGTTCCTCCACCCGTGTTCCAGGAATAACCACTTTGTTTTCTGTCTTGTCTTTCCCGATTGGGAGTTCACCCTCTTTATTCTTTATTTGCTCTTCAGTGGCGGAACCCTCTTTATTCTTTATTTGCTCTTCAGTGGCAGAACGGATTTTGGGAGTGGACCTAGGTGCTTTTGTTTTGCTTGCAGCATAAACCGAATGGTTTGAAGGTTTCTGGAGCTCTTCCTTGTCAGTTGTCTTGCCTTTCTTTCTATCTTCAGAAGATGGCTTGCTTGAGACTTCTACATCTGTATTTCGCTGTTTTGAAGCACAATGATTCGTGAGAAAAATAATATTTTACAAGAGAATTCACACTAAACTTCTACATGAAAGCATGTGATATTGCACAAACATCAAATAGTTCTTCATATTTACCTGTTTTTTGCTTGCAGCTGTTGCCGCCTTGGTCGATTTTTGCACTGAAGTTTTCTCGATCTTCTTTTGATCTCGACTTTCAGTTTTCTCAATCTTCTTTTGATCTCGACTTTCAGTTTTCTCAATCTTCTTTTGATCTCGACTTTCAGTTTTCTTTGCAGTTGTTGCCACCTTGGTAGATTTTGGTGCTGAGCTTTTCTCAGTCTTTTGATCTCGATCTTCAGCTTTAGCTGGTAATTTCATGGTTCCATTATTTCCGGGAATAGTCCCACGAGAAGCTGCTGCCCTTCTTTTAGCTTTGGTTCTCTTTCCAGTCAAACCAGTCCGCATCGCCACACTTGGAGTGTCAACCACCAAGGAAGAAAGGGACCTCTGTCTTCTCTTTGGTGGCAATGTTGTTGGATCCTTTGGAGAATCAACTTTTCTCTTCTTAATTGGAAATAACTTATTCCTGATATCTTGAAGGTTGTGGTCAGGCCTTCAAACAAGGAAACAATCACAGTTAGGCACCAATTCGTAGTTGATCATTCGACGCATTATACATAAATAAGCAGCTGCAGCACTATGGCCAACAATTCTGTTTTCACACAAACAACAATCCGGGCAAAAATAATAAAATAAAAGGAACTACAGTGGAAAACATAGACAGCGAGTATGAGAGAGGCTCGTTTCTCTTCTGTCAAGTTCAAAAGTACGATCCATAAATGTGTAATTACATGCTAATGACCTACTTCAAGTAATGATAATAAGAAAGAATATTCAATAAGATATGATATGTGAACAATAGAGCATGCCATACAGCCATAGTGACCCTATTAATAGAACATGGAATAAACGCTGCTTCAATAAATGCTGTATGCGCTCAGAGCTTCAAAAGGAAACAACGGTGTCGAAGGAAGTTAATGTTTACTCTAGCGCTAACCGACAAGATCAAGCTATATCTATTATGGAGCTCAGTTGTCTGAATTGCAGATATCCTAGGCAAATATCCTATCCGTTGTGATAATCTCTGTATCCTTTTTCTGCAGTTTGATTATCCGTTGATCTTGGCATCTTTACTGGCTGAGTTTGACAGAGAAGTTTTCAAGACACACAGTTTTAATATTTACTAGTGATAATGTGACATATAGGATTCACATTATATTAATGAGTCAAAGATGTACTTACACAAGAATTTAAAAGCAGAAGGCATTGCCAGAACTGAGTAAGGGGAAGCAATGTTTAACAGAAGAAACTTAAAGGTTAGAAAAACTAGTTCACCTGAGTTTCTCTTCAGGATCACAGCCAAGATCAATGTTGCATACTGGGCAGGAGTCAACATCATCATCATTTATTTTCTCCATAATGCACTCCCGGCAAACTGTCAAAGATATAGTCACGAGAGAAACTGTATTAGAACAAGCAAGCCAGATTAAGAAAGAGGTTTAAAAGAACAGGTCACGGTAACAGCACATGTAAACTTCTTTCATAGCAACTAGTAACGTGCAATATTTGGCGCGCAAACTCTGTAAGCCACTGTCCAGAGAAGCTTTTCATTTGGTCTCTGCTTCCTACAAGTATATGTACTGCTCTACGCAGCATAGCTCGCATCAACACTGCGCTTATGGTGCAGCAGCATTGCCTGACTTACATTCCAATTTTTTAATACATACTGATATTCAGTGAAACCCGGAAATATTTTATCAATCAAGAAGCTAAAGAACTGCCATCCACCCTATGCCATGAACACTTCGACTAATTTCCTTATAAAGCTCCAACTCCCTCCACAAAGAAATAGAAGGCAGTAGACAATCATAGCATACAACTGAATTCTTTTTTTTTAGGGAACAAAATTTTTTTGAGGGAACTACAGCTGAATTCTAATTCCCGTTCTACTACAATCATAAGCAATAAGGACTCTAGCTAATCGGATGCCATGTTTCTGATCAGCACCAGGCTAGAATGGTACCATCTCCAAACTCCCCCACCATTACCAAACTCACAGGAAGGGCAGGAAGCTACTAGAATTCCCCGATGCAGCACCCCCATACATTCTGCAACAGGTACCCAATGCTTTACAGCCTTTTCCCCAGCACTAAAAGCACCACGGTCCGCAAGTGTTCGTGCACCGAAAGTTGCTCGATCACCCTGTCAGGAATCGCGGACGGAGCTGAGGCCGAGCCGCGAGGATGTGGCACCGACCGCCGACGGTCACCTCAGGGCCCAAGATAAACCGCGGCATGCATCCCAGCGGTTGGTCCGAGTTCAGACTGCGAGCAGCCGGCAGCGGCGGTGATCAGACCTGCTAGCCGCCTGGGGCATGGCGGTGGTTAGGAACCAAGCGGCATTGGCAACTCTGAAGAACAAGAACCCAGCAGAGCACACTCGAACGAGATTAAGGGGCATGGCGGCGGCGAGAAACCAAGCGCGAGCGTGCGCGGGAGGAAGCGACAGCACAAGCGAAGGAAACCACGGGGGCAGCCGGTCCAGTCGTAGCCGGTGGCGCGGAGCCACCCGGGGTTGCTCCCCCGGCAGCCGTCGAGTGGCTCCGCGCCGACAAAGCAGACCTGGTCCAGGACGAAAGCCCGGGCCTTTTGTACCTCGTGCAGATCAAGGGGCACCTCGGGATCGTCGAGAACAGGCAGAGAAAACGCTAGGATGCACGGCGACGTTGGCGGCCAGGGGAAACCATGGCCGCCGCCGCCGGAAACAGGCGAAAAGAGGGAGCACGAGCGAGCGGAACAGAGAGAGGGACAGAGAGAACTCACATGTGTGGAGGCACTGGGTTATGGCGGTGGCCTCCCTGAGGAGTCCCCGGCAGAGCGGGCACGTCACGCGCGCGGAGAGCGCATCCCGGCGCACGCGCGCCACCCCCCGCGAGGAACCCATCGGCGGGGCTCCTCCCCGGCGGCCGCCGACCACCTCCTCTCCCTCCGGGCCCCGTGGGATGCACGGGCTCGCGGCGTGGAAGCCTCGGCCTCAGGAAGACGCGGCGTCGGGCGGCGCCTCCACGGGCATTCGACGGCTGGGAGGCGGCTGCTGCGGAAACGAACGGCGGCGTGGCGGCGGCGGCGGCGGAGCTCCGGCGAGGCGCGGGGTGGGAGAGGAGAAGGGGCTGCGGAGTATGTCTGTTTTATATCGCCGTATTGGCGTGTGTATAAATAGAGGGGAAGCGGGGGATTTCGTGTGGGCGGCGCCGGGTGCGCGTAGCGGGCGAAACCGAGGTTCAGGAGAATTCCTAGCCCCGGTGTACGTCGTATGGGTCCACGTAGGCGCCACGTAGGAAAACGTATTCCCGTACTGTGTTGCCAACGAATTCGCTTCCATACTGGTGAGGAAATTGATCGATAAGGAAATTTGCTGGTGAGTGGTGACCTGATAGCACACTCAACATCGTTGAAGCTTTGTGGTAATTAACTAATTATAAGAAAATTTGTAGGATGTAAGATGATTGGTTTTTTCCTCAATGAAGTAGATTATTCTTCGATGGATTGTGGGTATTTCCCAACTTACTCACAAATGGCCAATTTAAGAATGACACCATATGTGATGCTTGTAGTTCTTTACTTTTACACCTTTCATATTTGAACAAAATGACAACTCATAGGAAGCATTCGGTTTCTCAGCAATACTTGTGTTGCCTCGCCCGCGCGAGCAAGCCTTGCCTTGCCAGCGGAGGCGAGCGGAAATCGTTCTCTCGCATAGCAGGCAATAAGCTTGCTAGCCTTCGAGGTGCTCTTGCAACGAACCAAACACTATTTTTCTTGTCTAGCCAGTCAAAGCGAGTTGCAACAAAGGATCCAAACGCCCCCATAGTTGATTTTGTTTGACGCCTAGTGAACTATCAACGTAGTGTGCGTGCGCGCACATGCGTGGATAGTGACTCAACTCATAGCTTGGATAGATGTTTAAACATACACGAGGACTCGAGGTTTCAAAAGCGTTGTAAGTCATGGGCGGGAAGAACGGTTACTGCATAGATAAACGGCTGAATGAGTAGTTATTTAGCTTCTTAGTTCATAATAGTGTCAACTTAGTTGACAATAGTGTCACCCTAATTTATTTCTTCCTATCCCTCTAAATTCTTAGCTTTCAATCTATCAGACTCCGACCTAATCACCTTCTTCCAACAAGAACGTGCTCATCTCCTATGAGAGTAGAGTTGCCAGGTTAGGGGAAAAGGGTTTTCGACTTTTGAAGGAAAAGTTCATCGGTGACCCTCTAGCCGAGAAGGAAGGCCGAGTGAAGTAGGGCCAACATGGCAATGGTAGTGGATGCACGAGCAAGGTGGTAAGACGGTGAATGCTGCTAACCGTGAGAGAGGCCAATGGAATGGTGTCAAGACCGGGGCTTCACGGTGGTTGTATTAGCGTTCTAGCAGATCCAATAGTATCCTTACCGCTGCAGATGGAAGAACACAAGGTGTAGCACGGCTGCACGGGTGTCACATTCTTAGTTGAATGACTGCCTTGAAAAAAAAAATCCCCTTTGGGAGAAGGACATTCGAAGGTTGAAGCCGAAGCTGAACCGTTTGATTTGGTGAAAAAAGAAATTAAAATTAGGTGTTGGATGATTTAAAAATATATGCCCCCAAAAATGCCACACAAGGTCTTTCTTTTTGAGTAACCATACATGATCGTGCTGGTCCGCGGCCTATAGCTGCGGCAGGAAAGCAATTTCCTTTGTTTTTTTCTGAATCGATCAGTTTTCTGTAACTGCTATCACAGTAACGTCTCTTTGTTTTTTTCCAGAAATATAAAAATGAGATATAAAAATAGACGCACGGGAAGCTCTCAGATTATACTAGCATCAGGTCTCTTGGCTCATGATGACAATAGATGAAAGACACATGTACCAATTTTAACAACATTATTATAGACTAGGACTAGAAGTGGGACAAGTAATAGCCGAATAATTTTAGTAGTACTTCAAAATCTGTTATACCAGGGCCCAGGGGGGTACAAGTTCTGGAAATAAAATGGGTCAATTCCCTCGATGCCATGAAAATTCTTACCTCTTCCTTTAATGCCATAAAAATTTTGGAAATTCCTTGAATGCCATAGAAATTTTCATTCTTACCTTCAATGCCATTTCCTCCAGATCCGCCTCATCCGCCATCGTTCGATCAAGGCATACCATGATGATACATCATACATACTGTATATTCAGACGACACGACAGGAACCCTAAAAACCTCGAGCAATTAGGCTACGTTTTCTTTTTGTAGCCTTGTGTACTTGTAGGGTATAGTGGTTAGGCCGCTTGCTATTCTCGCTGGAACCGTTTGATTTGGTGAAAAAAGAAATTAAAATTAGGTGTTGGATGATTTAAAAATATATGCCCCCAAAAATGCCACACAAGGTCTTTCTTTTTGAGTAACCATACATGATCGTGCTGGTCCGCGGCCTATAGCTGCGGCCGGAAAGCAATTTCCTTTATTTTTTTCTGAATCAGTTTTCAGTAACTGCTATCACAATAACGTCTCTTTGTTTTTTCTAGATATATAAAAATGAGATATAAAAATAGACGCACCGGGAAGCTCTCAGATTATACTAGCATCAGGTCTCTTGGCTCATGATGACAATAGATGAAAGACACATGTACCAATTTTAACAACATTATTATAAGACTAGGACTAGAAGTGGGACAAGTAATAGCCGAATAATTTTGGTAGTACTTCAAATTCTGCCATACCAGAGCCCAGGGGGTACAAGTTCTGGAAATAAAATAAGACAGTACTAGCAGCGGTAGCGGTACAAGTAATTGCCGAATAATTCTAGTAAGTACATCATAATCTGCCATAGCAAAGGAGACGTGTTCTCGGAAGAAACAAGACTATAGCAGGAGGGCAAATAGTTGCTGCACAATCTTAGCAGTATACCAATATTTCATAATCTGATATACAGTAGTACGGTACTGCATTTTGGCTTGTCTAACCACAGGCCAAGGGCCCAAGGCACCGATGAAACGTGAAGAGCGAAGCAGGGACCCCGTCGGGGAGTGGTCCAGCAGCGCCCGCGGCTTCACCTGATTCTGCCTGTATGCGTCTCGGCTGCTCGCCTCGACCGACCTTTTTCTGGCGGCGGTTGGGGGGTGGCCACTGGCCTGCCCGTACTCTTGCAACCACCCAACAATGCCAGTAAACTAAAGTGTCAGTGAGCTCTCGAGGCATTTGTAATAGCTCTACGGAACGGAACAGTGCATAATCAGCAGGGTGCGCATGTCAGCTAAACGTATCTTGTCTCTGTTATCGCCGTCAAAGGGAGATGGTCGTGCAGCGCTAGCTGAGATTACTGCAGCACAGCAGGTCACGCTGTTCTGCTCTCCAACACGGATGGTCTTGTTCTTAGGCTGCTAGCAGTGGTGTATCTCTATTCTACCCTCTAAAAGAGAATATTCTGTCCTGGTCATCGAGATTCTCCACTCTTTATCACTTTCTTCCGCACTCGTTCACTCTCTATCTCACTCTCTATACCAACTACCCATTATATTATATATATTTTTATTTCCCAAACTCTTCTCTCTCATTCTCTCTCTCCCTCCCTCTCTTCCCGGCCGCCGAGCAGCGCTCCCTCCCCTCCCTCTCTCCCCAAATCGGCGCGGCGGGCGGCGGCGGTGGATGCGAGGCTGGGAAGCGGACGCGAGCCGAGCGCACGGCGGCCTCGAGCGGCGGGCCGTCCGCGGGCCGGGCGGCGGCGGCTCCAGCTTCGCGGCGGCGAGCGAGCGGGGCCCACGCCCCTCCTCTCTCCTGGGACGGCGCCCATGCGCCGGCGCCTCGATCGTCGCCAAGGGCTCATCATCTCCCCGCTCCCCTCCGCCGCCGCCGCGCTCAAGCTGCTCGCCCACTCCCATCTCGCGGGGGCGAATCGAGCGGCAGCGGCGGCAAATCAGCTCCAGCGGCGGTGAATCGAGCAGCGGCGGCGGCGGCAGCATGCGCGCGGCGGCGGGCTCCGCCCTCTCCGCGCGCATCCAGTGCTCCGCGGCGTCGTCGCCGCGGGCCTCCGCCCGCCTGGTCCCGCGTGCTGCGGCGGGCATTGGCGGCCGGCGACGAGCGCGGCGGACCTCCATGGAGATGAGCGCGCGCGGGCCGGGGGCGAGCGCGCGCCGCGCTCGGCTTCGTGCTTCGGGCGCGGCTCCCCGCGGCCGGAGGAGGACGGCGTGGCAGACGAGCGCGATCGAGCGGTGTGGCGGCCGTGGCTCGGCGGAGGCGGAGCGGCGGTGGGGCAACGCGGCGCCGCGGCGGACGGAGCCGGGCGGCGGCGCCTTGCGGCGTGGCGTCCCGCGGCGGTGGTGCCGGGCCGAGGCGGATGGAGCCGAGCAATTCGAGGGCCCGCGCGTGCAGCCCTGCGCGTCGACGCGGCATCTCCGCCTCGTCTTCTTCCGACGGTGGTGGGCAGGCGAACGCGGCCGCGAAGCGCCGGTGGTGGGCGGGTAAGCGGCGCGGCTCACCGGCGGGATGTGGTCGTCGTCGACCACCACGGGCCCTCCCACATGAGTCCGCGCAGCCACGGTCGTCGTCGCCGACGGCAGCTGCGGCGGCGGGCCGGCGGAGCAGGAGCGAGCGCTGGGGCGAGCGGCGGTGCGGGGGAGGAGCAGCTCCATGGCGGGGTGGTTGGGAGGGCGCGCGGGCGGCGGGCCCCGCGCCGACGTGGCCATTTAGCGACTCCTTTCTCTCTCTCTGTTTCCCGGCTCGCGGGACGATTTACAGTTTGCCGGACCACTTTCCGGGCGCCGCTGCAGCTAAGAAAGCTGTAAAAACAGCCTACGTGGAGCGGTATCTCACTTACCGCTTGCTTTTACAGAGACCACTGCGAGCAATAGAGCAAGTTTAATAGCTTTAGCCGGCTGCCGGCTAGGACGCGCACGGCATGGTGGTGGCCCCCGCAGCCAAGTCACTGTACAGCCAATCGCAAGACGCGCAACGCGTCTCCGCCGGTGTCAGTCGGCGTTTCGTTCCCCGCCCGCTTCAATCTCTCTCATCCGCCACGCAAGCTCCCCGCCGGCTCCCTGCCAACCATTAAACTTGCTCTTAGGGTGAACAAAAAAAAAGGCAACACGCAGGATCAAATGCGCTCTGGTCTGTGTGGATCTAGCATGGACAGGGCGACCGGCACAAGCGCAGCTGACTTGGGAGTGGGCATCTGGTTCTGGAAAAAGGTAAAAAGTGAAGTGAAAAATTCACATAGGACACTGTAGCAATTTTCGTTTGTTTATGGTAAACATTGTCCTACCATGACCTAACTAGGCTTAAAAGATTCGTCTCGTCGTGTACATCAAAACCATGTAACTAGTTTTTTTATTTACCCACGTTTAGTACTCCATACATGAGGAGAGAGATTTGATGTGATAGGTGAATAGTGAAGTTTGGAGAGAGAATTTTTACAAGTTTGATGATGGGACCGGGAACATGACATCTTTCAGCGCGCATGGTTTCCCCTTTTGCCGTTTCACTTACAGCGAGCGCGGCGCGACGAGTGGCGGCGCGCGGCCAAAGCGGCCCAACGAAGTGGTGGTAGCGGGGATTGGAGTGGAAGGCAAGGCAACGGCCGGCCGCCGTACCGCGGCGTGCGTGGTGTTGGTGTCCAAGTCTCAGTCAGAGCAGGGGGTTCAGCCATTCAAGGCAGGCGGATCGAGGCAGCCGGGGTGGCTGGTTGCGTTCGGTCAGCTGTTAAATCAGCCCGCAACGGGAGAGATGCTACGTGCGCACGGCGAGACTGCGAGAGACTTGCCCGGCTTTATGTGATGTCCGGCCGGTTGCTCACCGTACTTGCTGTACGGCCAAGTTCAGCATGACGACCTGGCGCGCGCGTGCACATCAGCGGCTTCATTTTGTATAGCACACCCTTGGTCGTGGCGTGGTTCAACTAACCCGACCACGTACGTACCTGTGGACACTCGATATATCAACGGGCCGGCGCGGCCGGAGCATCTGGTTCGTGGTCGTGCGTCGACCGATGAGCACAAGGCGCCCACCGGCGCGTACGTACGTGCGCACGGCAGCGGGGCCGAAGCGGTGGTGATCTGAGCCGAGCCGGTGAACGCTCAACGCCGGCGGCCTGCCCGGCCCCGGCCGAGCGATGGCGGAAGGCCAAACCTGGGCAACCGCGAGCCGGGGCGCGCGCTCGCGTGCCAGAGCTAGCACGCCGTCCGTGGCAGCAACCGTGCGCGCGCGCGCGCGCGCCGCCTGGCCGGCGGGCGCAGCGACGGCGCGGCTGAGCGACGGGCGGGGCCGAGCGGTGGCGGGTACGGCGGCGCGCGGCGCGGCGGAGGAGGGGCGGGGCCGATGGGGAAGCGGTGGGATGGGCGGGCGGACGCCGGCATGGAGGAGTAGCGGGGCGGACGCGGCGTGGAGAGTGGGCGGACGGGCGTGGCCGCTGGTGCAAGACGGGGTCGCGCGGTCGCCACCGGGTTGGGCGCTGGATGGGGCGGGCGGCGGCGGCGCTCGACGGGGCGGGTGGAGGAGGG
>OAMR01000242.1:1443728-1480972 GCA_900205405.1 Echinochloa crus-galli | reverse complement strand
CCCGTCCCTCGCCTCCCCCGCCGGCAGCCGTGCCGCTCGTCCCGCTCCTCCTCATAACACATCTATCTATACTACGCCGCCTTTGGCTACGGCCGGCCGTGCTGGGCTCTATCGTCGCCGCCGTTGCCCCTTCCCGCGCCGAGTTCGACCACCGCCGCCGCCCTTGTCCTGGGCCGCCTGGACCGAGGTCGGCCGCCGCCACCCTTGGATACGACCGGCGGCACTAGGCTCGGTCGTCCCCGCTTGCTCCCTTCCCGCGCCGAGCTCAACCGCCGCCGCCTCGAACGGGAGTTGACGGAGCCAGACGAGGAGGAAGTGGGATGACCCCGTCCGCTCCTTTTGGGCGGACGGGCTCGTCCCGCATATAACGGGAATATTCCTCCAAGGGACGACCCCATCCTTCTCTGTCCCACAACCAAACATCCCTAGAAAGAGGTTCGCCCCGTCCCGTCCCGTTCCATCCTATATACCAAACACATGCCTAGTCGTGGGCTACTGGATGGGCTTTCCTTGCCGGAGTGGGCTACACGGGTGGTTGGGCCAGTTGGGATGTCGGTCCACCAGAGAGAGACAAACGGGAAGCCCGTTTTGCTGTCAACCATGCCTAACGGCCCAGAATTTGGCCTGGAATCACCAGATCCGCCTCATCCGCCATCGTTCGATCAAGGCATAGGTACGTGATGATACATACTGTATATTTAGACGACACGACAGGAACCCTAAAAACCTCGAGCACCCTAGCAATTAGTTAGGCTACCTTTTTTTTTGTAGCCTTGTGTACTTGTAGGGTAGTAGTGGTTAGGCCGCTTGCTATTCTTGCAGCCTAGCCAGACGAATACGGGCCGCCCAATTATTCACGCAGGTCCAGGTCCTCCATGCCAAATCTAGCATCAGTCCGAGCAAACTGCCGAGTCCGGCGATCCCCGACTTGAATCGCCATCCCCTCAAATCGAGTAATCACGCAACGCCGCGCCGTGTGGTTTTGTTCTTTCGGACGCCACCCCCCGATCGCTCGGGTTGGTTACGTGCGTATCGTTAACGCCTCCGATCCGGACCGGACCCAACCGATCGCCGGGGGAGCTAGCTAAAGCTAGCCGCAGCGCGACGAGCAAATTAAAGTTAACGGCTCGCGCACATGGAGGCTTTCCGGCTTTGCCGAAACGAGGCGGGCACGCGTAGATTGCGTGGAGATCCCTCCCATGCAGCCTCCTCGCAACGTTGTTGTCTACTTGTCTCGGCGGGCAGACCCACCGGATACTTTTAACCCTTTGCCGCGAGAAATTTGGGATTTTGTCGTTCTCAGAATTGGGCTTCGTCCGTTTGCCATCGTGAAAATGGACTTCGCTCTTTTACCATTATCAAACCATGCCAACACGCTGCGATGCATTTGCTCCCGAAACTGCCCCTGTCTTCCCCATCCTCCTTCACAGCCATTGATGTACTGACGACACTCTTCTCACTCTACTCTTGTATATAGAAGGGGATAGGTGGGCAAGGCAACTTTACACGGCATGAACGATCATTTCTTTTGAGATCATTCAGTGACCATTTCCTGATGATGTCTGTATCTGTGTGTTCGCAGCCGCTGTCCAAGGAGAAGCTCAGCCGTATACTGGCCAAATTTAATCTCGCCTAGCTCTGCCTGCTTCTTGCAGTCCCAATAAGTACGGAGAAGGGAGTACATTGGATGGGCTTTCAAACTTCCGCGGTGGTGTCTCAGTCTCTGGGCCTTGGGCCTTGTAAACAGACTGTTTAAAAAAGTAAGAAAAAGGGAGCGGACGGCTATGTTGTACAGAAGTACACTCTATAATTCACACCTACTCTATATTGTACTGGCTTTATACGAAAAAGAGAAGATTTCAACCGGCGGCAGACGACTCTAGCAATGAAACATCAGATTGCAGAAGGTTAAAAGCGTTTCAGAATTCGAATCACCGTTTGTTACAAGTCATTCAGAAATGTCACAAACAGTGGTTTCGATTCCATATTGAAAAAGGAGCTTCGGCAGAAGGAAACATACCCCGTAAAAGATTCACGAGGCATTTCCAAAAGATAAGTGAAAGGGGTAAGAATGCAGGCACCTTTGCAATAGATATCAAAACGTTCACCTAGTTAATAACACAGATTTCGATAACTCGAAGAAAGTGGCAAACAAGTGGGAGACAATCACCATATATTTCTTTTGCATTAACTTTTTTTCTATTATTGTTCCTATTCAACATCTCCAGTTTGATACTAATGAATTTGGTACAAGAGTTGAATCGCCCCGCACAGTTGATGCTCTCTAGCTCAATTTACAGTTGAGGTAAGCAAGTTGCGGTTATTTCATCTATTCATGATCCAACGAGGCCCTTGTGCCTCGCATAAGCAACAATGGAGACAAACATAAAGGCGCAAAAAAGCCCTGATACGAGAACCACCTGCCAGAGGAGGAACAAGTTACCACAAACAACAGATAATCGATCAGACAATGGTCACACAGCACATCAAGTAGCTTACCCATTTGAAGACGTATCCGTGTCCGTCATTCCAGGAGTACGGTATATTCATACCAAAGACTCCAGCGACTAACGAGTAAAGTGACAGGCAGACGGTCCCTGAACTCAAGAATAACTCTAGCTGCAGGGACCAAAGGAAAAATATGTTAACATAGTGTGCCAAAATGCAACAAGTATTGGTCAAGACTTTGTTTGGGTGATATGATAAGAATCTGGGAATGGAACGCCCATTCAGCACCTATTGATATGATGAGAATATGGGAATGGAATCTCTAGCAATAAGTAACATGATGAGGTCCTGTGTATTGTTTAAATTACCTGAATCAACTGATTACGGTGGTTATCAAGCTGCACAGAAAAAAAAAAGATAGAGAAAAAAATTAGAAATTGAATGGTACGAACATAAAAGACAGTGAACACATGTACGGGGAACTGGGAAGCATTACCTGGATATTGATGTAATCTTCTGTGTCATCAATGTACTCTCTCAGCTGAAAAGGTATTGCAGACAAATACAACATCAACACAATGCTAGATTCCAAAAGTTATCTTAAAATGTAAATAACACCCTTGTGAACATCATTGAGCACAGGCTTTGCTAGTCCACTGTGATGTTGAACTTAAAATTAGCTGAGGCAACTTACCGTTGTCAATTTGTTTAAAGTTCCATCAATTTGCATGAAATATGCCTGCAATTCAAGTAATTTCAAGTTACTCAAACAAAAATAATGACAACTGTTTTGTTGATAAGCAATGAGAACTGTTAAGTTACGGCCTCCAGGTAAAGGAGAGAAATACAAACCTCTAGTAACATCTCTAGCTCTTCCACATCATTCTCATTTCCATGTACAGTAGCTACACTGGCTCTGCTTGCTCTTGATATTTTTGAACCTATTGTTGGAGATGCGGGGAACCAATTTGGTCCTCCAGAACCACTAACAGGGGAAGATGCCCCAGCCAACTTTCTTGACAAGTAAAGATCAGCCATGTCATCATCATCATCCAATAATTGTTCAAGCTCATCTCTCACCTGGCAAATAGAGAACATGCTGTGACCCTTTGTTCATGGACAAAATCATAGAAAAGAAAAGAGCGCTAATATCACTATTGACAAGAATACTAATGTCACAGAATAAAATAACAAACAGAAGACTCATACATCATAAAATAATCAGATAATATATGACTGCATTGTGAATACCTTACTCAAAAAGCTCAATCAAATTTGTTGGTTAACTTGTAGAGAATAAATTTTGCAGGAAATAAAGTGATTCAATCCATTTTAAGGCAAACAATATAGTATGAAATTAATGTGATTCAAACCTAAGTTAAGAACCAGGTGTTTGCTCTTAAAGTGCTGGTGGATCAGTGCTCAGGAACCATGCCGGCAAAGTACTAGCTGCTGAAGCATGGTGGTGTAATCACGTGCGTGATGTATTGGTCATCGACGCGATAGTTGCACGGGACAGTTTGCTATTAGCAGTGGCACAGGGTGTCAACAAGATCATCTTGGAGACTGACAACGTTGCTCGTTGATTCTTCTTATATCGGATGCTGGTGGGAGATCAACAATTGCCAGCTTATGGCATGAGATTCAGGAGTTAGGCAGGTGCTTTTTACCTTTTAGGATTTCACATATAAGGCGTGAGCCAATTGTTGCTTTTTATCTTTCAAGATTTCGCATGTAAGGCGTGAGGAAAATGTTGCAGCTCACTGCTGTGCACAGATGCAACACCAAAATGTTCCCATTTGTAATTGGTCTGATCCCACTCCAAACTAGCTTAAGGAGGTGCCAAGTAGGGACTGTAATCCTACTTGATTAACGAAGCTCATGATAATTGTTCTAAAAAAAAGTCTGATTCTGCGCATGTAAACCCCAGAAGGCCAAAAAACATAACACTTTCCATCACAAATGTCCAGCTTCTTACTGTAGGCTGATAATCTGAAGCAGCTTGCGCAAAGCAGGTGGAGTGAGGTTGCAACACATTCAGAACACAGCGAATAGCACAACTGATACACATTCTAAAGAAAATGGGCACAAGTTTTACTGTACAGAGAAGTATCAGGCAGCAAACCAGATGAAATACAATATAAACAGGAACCATACCTTCTGAACCCTTGCGGTCAATCTCGTCATGCCACTTTTTAACTTGCGTACCCTATCCAAGTTGCGGCTGCTGATCTGTGAGGTTCACAATAGTTAGGCTTAATATGGGTAAAATATGGAGAAATTGCTACACAGATGACAGAATGTATGAAGAGGATATATCAAGGAATAGAAAAATCTCAGACCGATGTTAAGGAGATCGATTTGCAGGTTTTGCCAATACTATTCACCAATGCAACTATAGTTTATTCTAGGGTTCTTCCATGCAACTTAGCTAAAGTGAACAAAACTTAATCATACTTCATACAACAGATTATCTGTTAGAATGAATTGAAAACTGTGCTGATACACTAGGATGTAGTCAAGTGCATACTAATGAAACACAATTTGCTAGCACATTCCACTCACCTTCGATGTCAATTCATCCAAAGCTGGGTAAGCATCAGTCTCAAGCTCAGTAACACGTGCATCAAGGAAACTGCATATTGCTTCCAGAGTAACCTCCAGTGCACGGAACTCAAAAGGAGATTCTGGAGTTCATGAAATCAGATTGCAGGATGTTAATGGACTGTGTATAACTACTGTGGGAATCCACTAAGATAAATAAAAGACTTAACCAGAACTGAGCAAAATATTCCAACAAGAATAAACATATGTGAAAAAATGGCCAGGGTTTTGTTATACTTTCATCTGGCATGAACCGGTTTTGTTATACTTTCATCTGCATGAACCAGTTGTGCAGATAGAATATTGGTAAGTCGACTGATCCAAGCGGATCAACCAATAAGGATATGACTTCAAGTGGCACATCAGCAGTAATTTGTTTTATACATTAGAAAACTAAAATAATCTAATAATCTAGAAACAGTTTACCAAAAAAAACAGAAAGGTCTCATATAAATCAAGTATTCATTTGGGTACGATACTAACTTTGAAATATGTTGTTGTGCTCTGGTCAACCATGAATTCTTTTTCCACTATCATTTTTGTTAGAGAAAAGAAAAGGGACAGACATGCATAAGCAACATGGCCCGGACAAATCACAATTTGAATATTTCAAGTCGCTTTCATTTATCCAAAACACTTATGTGAAATTAAATGAGCTAACTCAGAGAGCAGGCCAAGTGCAAGAAGACCTGGATAGGGCATCATTATATCACAGTTAGGTGCCAAGTGCCATGGCTATATATACTTTGGGCTTTTCTACTTGGACTAACATGTCGTTTTTTTGCCAAAAGAATGTCCATGACAAAGACAGATTAAAATAAATAAATAAATAAATAAATAAAACAGCATGCCCATTTCTCAATCAAAAGTTTACGACCATTTATTCCTTGTATACTAGTATTGCATATCTATGACCATTTCCTTGCTTATTTGTTCTAGTTCTTGGGCATGAAAATGGCATTCAAGAGGAAGCCATGTCAAGCTAAGTAACTGCATCTACATTAGACAAACATAGAAGCGTCCTGCCACAGGCAGTTGACAACGAATGGCAAACCCCAACTTACCATCTTCTGCTGCCCCTTCCGCATCACGCTGGCCATTTAAGTTCTCCTTTCCATCATGCTGAGTGGCAATTGATGGTTCTAAGCGCCTCCGGAGCTCCTCTACTACAGGTATTACATTTTCATCAGAAGGATCCCTAAGCAAAACCTGAGCCAAGCCAAAGACAACAGTTGTGAGTTACCACATCCACCACAGCTAAGAAAGGGATATTTAAGACCCTCGGTTCCATTAGATAAACTATGGCTTCTATAGCTGATGACCTGAGAACTAGTATAGTGTGCTCCTGTTTAAAATCAAGAACATCCAGTTCAACACTGTATGAAGCTACGAATTCAGGTAGTTTTACATCATCTTTCCCCTCGAACCATATAAAATCCTAAATCACCAGCTAATGATTCTGAAATTATAGATATCTAATTTAATCATCCAAGTTGCATGATATTGCAAGTATAACTCAGCAGAATTCTGTTATTACTCAAGCATCTAGATCATGAGAAGAACAAATTGGAAGCTCCAAGCAGCTAAACAATCGGAAATAGAATAAGCATACAATTCAAAATTTACCTCCTCAGAAGTGATGATCGCCTTTATATGCTGCTCGAGCGTCCAATGAGAATTCCACCAAAATAGAAAACGGTAGTAGTTAGAAACTGTTTTTTTTTTACTTCTTGAGATAAACATCAAAGGAAAATGGAACAGCCCATCAGAAATTCAGAGATCATAAAAAAAGTCACCCGCAACTAGTGGATCAGTTAAGCCTACTACAAATTTGGTTCTACCACTCAAACAATCATTCGCAGACCATGTGACACCCTAAATTCCGCAAAAGGAACGGAAATTCAATTAATTCCGGTGAACACGCCGCATACGCTGTTCATGATTCCTCCCATGACATCCAACGAACAAAAAAACGGCACAATTGACGGCACGAGCTCCCGCAAAAGGAGCTCAGAATTGGCGAGGCGGACGGGGCCAGGGGCGCACCTCGAGATTGAGCACGATGGCGCGCTCGCGCCCCAGGATGGCGGAAGGGTACGAGAGCAGCGGGTCGAGGATGCGGAGGTCGCGCGCGTTGATGTCGACGCGGTGCATGATGGCGTACTTGTCGGCGTCCAGGACCCGCTCCTCCCCGGTCGAGTCGAACAGGATCCAGCTCCGCGAGGCGCCCCGCTTCTTCCCCTCTCCCCCGGCCCCCGGCCCCGCCCCCGCCGCAGCCATCTCCAACGGCGCGGCGGCTCTCACATCTCCGGCGCCCGCCGACGCCGCCGCAGCCGCCGCCGCCCACGTGGACGGTGGACGGATGGCCCTTTAATTGCGACAGAAATTTGGCGGCGAAGACGAGTAATAAATTGCGACGACGAGGGAAAGAAAGGGAGGAAGAGAGGGAGAGAAGGGTCAGACGGAGGAGCGCAGAGAAAAGGAGAGAGAGAGATGCGGCGTGGGCGTGGCTGCTCTCGGCCTCTGGCGTCGTAGGGTTCGTGGGTGCGCGCGTGCGTGCGGATGGGTGGATCTACGGAATACGAGCACGGCGCACGGGCAATCGGTTTGTTAGCGGAGCCGGAGGGGATGAAAAGGGATCGTAATTATGCCGAGGGTAGTTAAAATCTATCCTTATCAATGGTTTGTATGAATTGACGGGTTCTTTTTGCAGTAAAGCCCCTAGTATTATTTCATATGAGGGATAAACTCGTTTTATTTAGTTTCAAATGCTAATGCAGCAATGTGTTTCCGATTTGTTTTTTTTCAACGCTTCGCGGCTTCAGATTCGATCATCAAAATTCGCATAATGTTTTATTAGCTCAAAACCTTCTCTAGTAGATTTGACCATACAAACACGAATGAATGAGTAAAGTTAATCTCAGTATATATTTTAATTATACAGTTATATAAACTAAAAAGTAGAAAACTGAGGTAGATGAGTTTTATAGGGATGAAAGTACACTCATATGGTATGATACTCTCTGTTATCTATCTACTGTCACTTCAGCAAATTTAATACTATAAAATTTTCAAATAGGTTGACTGGTCGAATTGTTACGAAACATGCAAATGTATGTATAGCTGAAAAAAGGGACATCTTTAGTGATTCCGTTCTTCAGAATGTTTGTAAGTTCGATATGGCAAAGACATCTTCGATTCCGTTTCATGTCAATATCCCAAATGGTCTTCGGGAGCAGACGCGAATGTCACAGCCCCTGTCGCTGTATGATCTTTTTTTTTGCAGGGAAGGCCCTGTGTCACAGTGTATTGACTACACACTACATGCCTTATTTAATTGGAAGCTACGTAGAAGCATTCACTATCTCCGAGTGCTTTTTTAAACCCATCGTCGCCGAGGTTCAACTCACAAAAACATTGACGAGGTATGTTCATGTAGAAAAGTTGGCTTAGCTAGTCAACGGGCCCGCACCCCGCAGAGGGCACGAGATGCTCGACGCCGAGTTGCGCGGTCGCCACTCACTTACAAAAACATTGACGAGGTATGTTCATGTAGAAAAGTTGGCTTAGCCAGTCAACGGGCCCGCACCCCGCAGAGGGCACGAATGCTCGACGCCGAGTTGCCCGGTCGCGACTCGCGACGGCGACGCGGATGCCCCGGCGGGGGCCGCTCGCTCCCGAACCGAACAGGATGCACGCGCCCGTGGCGAGCCGAGCCGAGCTGGCTGGTTGGTTGCCCACGCCTTTCTCGCCGAGCAGGGCCGGGCCCGGGCGGCAGGCGCGCGCCGCACGGCACCCGAGGCATCTTTCTTTTCTCGGAATTCGGCACCTCTGATCTGACCTCTCGCGCAGCGCGCTCGCCTCACGCCACTCCCCGGTCGGTCCCCGCGCGCTCGTGGGCGTAGTAGAAGCAGCGCGCACGGCGCCGAGCCACCACCAGTCCACACCAGTGACACCACCAGGCACCAGCCACCGCCTCGCGGCTGCCTGCGTTCGTCACCGTCGCCGCGTGCGGCACGCGTGTTGGGTTACGCCTGGCTCCTCGGGGCTACGTGTCGGGGCGTGGCTGGGTACCTGGATCGGCTGATGTCATCGTGTGTTTGACATCCCCTGAAGTACTAGCCTCGCGTCGTCTACCCTTTTCAGAAAAGACGCGGGCGGCCGGCCGTCGCCGTCGAGGCGTCAATCTGTTCAGGTAAAACTCGTGCGTCAGCGGGGAGCCGGTGAACAAGCGTGTTCGGTAAAGTCGTTGGATTCTTTACTGCTCATCTCCCGCAGCATGATTTGACAGGATCATCCCAATGGCTGCTATTTTACTGGCTGTGGTCGCCTTGGTCTTTTCAGACGCTAGAAAATTCAGGAGTACATTTCGCCAAGCGGCAAGCGCACATCGTTGTAAATAATCTATGCTCCGCCCAAAGAGGATGAGACAGGATTGAGAGCTGGCACTTGGCGAGGGTGGATCTTACTAGATCTGGTGATGCGTACAAAGCCAGGTACAGCGCGCTGTCAGCAGTGAACGTGCGTACGTCTGCTCGAGCTCGCTGATACTGAGAAGGTGAGAGCAACGTCTCTGGGCATAGATTCCACAGACAAGGCCTAAACAATTCGAAAACAAGAAACCTTAGTTTCACATAGCCCTGTCCGTTTGGATTGTTTTCAGCGAGCTAACAGTGTTTTTCTCTCAGCGAAAACCAGCGCCAGCCACCAGCCACCAACCAGTCAGCAGTGTTTTTCTCTCAGCAAAAACCAGCACCAGCCACCAGCCACCAGCCAAACGAACAGGGCGAGTGTATCCAGAATCGTGACGCTACGCGCCAAAATGCCCCCCATCAAAACCTCCAATAACTACCGCGCTTGCGTGGTAAGTGATGGCGGCTCAAAGGTAA
This sequence comes from Echinochloa crus-galli, assembly GCA_900205405.1. Lineage (NCBI taxonomy): Eukaryota > Viridiplantae > Streptophyta > Magnoliopsida > Poales > Poaceae > Echinochloa > Echinochloa crus-galli. The sequence continues at coordinate 1,471,031 of OAMR01000242.1, read as the reverse complement.
AAAAAATGCTTATTTACCCGTGTGCGTTTTTCCTCCTGGGAACTTTCATCACGGAGTACTCCGTATACTCTACTCCACCCCATATACGTACTGCACATAGTCTTGAGCGGCGCCTCGGAACAAGCGCCGAGTGGGCGTTGACATTCGGGAATACGATGGCAGGCACCGGACACTACGGATGTGGGCTGCAGCGGAGCGTACCAGGGCAGCAGATGGATGGATACTGGAGCAAGCCGCGTGTGACGGGAAGCATGCACCCGGACAGCGACGGATATGTACATCCCCTGATGCAGCCGGGACAGTACGTGACCGTCGGTGGTGACGGCACTGGCCACGAGTACGACGGGCTGCAACGGAGGCGGTACGATCTAGCGCGGGTAAGATTTGGAGAAGAAGATGCTACTGTGACGCAACGAATTCATTAGTCTCAATCTTATACTGGGTCAGGAACATGCTCAGCTTGTCGGTCTTCCTAGAGGACGAGGACATTATTAGCCTAGTATGATTCTCATCAATGATGGGGGAAGACTTATAATTCTCCAAAGACCCTCGAGTTCGTTCTCAAACGCCATCGTTATCAAACATGGGCCTGTTTTGGGTTCAGTTGCGCGGGCACACCAGGCTCACCCACATATAATTGGCCCAGATACCTTCGTCTAAACTGGGTCTGGCCCATATTCCATACAACTACCTGGTGGGCCAGTATCCCGCGCAACGTGCCAATGCAAGTCCAGGCGGCGCCTGTGCTCCAAAAAAAAAAGTCCAGGCGGCGCCTCAAGATCAGCTGTTCGACGACGATCCAACGGCAGCCGCTTGACGAAGTTAACAAACGCAAAAAAGGAGCATCCAGCCAAATTCTCCCGAGAAAGAAAGGAACCCAGGCAGGCAAAAAAGAGGCAGAGCACACTGGAAGACGAAGGGCAAACCCTAGTCGCTACTCCACCGCGGCGCCCACCGCCCCGATCGGGCATCGATTCCGATGGACTTCGCGGAGCTGGAGGCGGTGGAGGGCCTCCGGTGGCCGTGGCACTCGTGGCCGCCGACTCCCCCCGCCGCCGCGTCCCTGGTCGTGCCCACCGCCGTCCTCTGCTCGCCGCTGCAGCACCCCACGGCGCCCGACCTCCTCCCGCTGCTCCCCTACGCGCCGCTCCGCTGCGCGAGCCCCGGCTGCGGCGCCGCGCTCAACCCGTTCTCGCGCGTGCACCACGGCTCCGCGCGATGGTCCTGCCCCTTCTGCGGCGCCGGCGCCAACCCGTTCCCGCGGCTCCTTGCACCCGACGCGCTCCCCGCCGAGCTCTTCCCCACCCACTCCAGCGTCGAGTACGCGCTGCCGCCGGACCCCGCCGAGGCAGGGGCGCCGGGACCGCCCGCGCTCGTGTTCGTGGTCGACGCGGCCACGGAGCCGGCGGAGCTCGCCGTGCTCAAGGACGAGGTGCGCAGGGTCGTGCAGGGGCTGCCCGAGGGGGTCAGGGTCGCGCTCGTCACTTTCGCCGCGTCGGTGTGGGTGCACGATCTCGGATTCGAGGGGTGCGCTCGGGTCGTCGTTATCAATGGAGAGCGGGAGCTTGAGTCTGACAAGGTTTGTGAATTGTAATGTGATCCTATGGACACTGAATAGTGTGAATCTGGGCCAATTGATGTGACATATAGGCATTCCTAGTACACATAATCTGATCCTGCCACTGCCACTAGACATCATATTTACAGTCCCTCTGGGTGAACTAAAAAACTTGTAAACTGTAATGGTGGTTTGGAATTTGACTGTTGTTAGCTTGATGCTAGTTTACTTTTTTAATCTCTTTATTATGTAATCTTGTAAACTCAGCAAGTACTCTGTCTGCAATCAGTAAATACAGGGGCGATATCATCTTTGTCTAATTTAAACAACTTTTGTCTACTGAAATAGTGAAATAGACATTGTGTGTAACAAGATGACATGGCTTGGTTTCTGAAATTCTTCCTGAGCTGGATGTCCTATTGCTGCGATTTTTCCTTTTTATAGGAGCTGTAGTGTCTTTGTGTTCTAAGCTGTTACTTATTGCTGGATGTACAATTTGAATATGTAGGATAGTGATTCTTGCAAATTCTCTTGCCCATACATAGTGCTTCGGAAAAGAAGGAAATTTCAAACTGCATAGCTGGAGAATGTAAACATTATCTAAACGCATTATGTCATGGAAACTTTAAGTTTGGTTCAGACTCCCTGTTGCTATGCTGCTGCTGCCCAAAGTTGCTGAATTTTGGTTCACTCATACTTTTCATTTCTTCTAGTTTCGTGATCTTCTTCTGTGATCGCTTGCATTGTTGAAATTCTTGTGGTTGTTATATGTCTCAAATGCTTTATTTATGTTGCAGATACAAGAACTTCTAGGTGTCCACCGTTCACGATACAACAAGTTTGCCATGCCAAGGTCCACTGAAGCATGGAGATTTTTACTGCCTGTCTCTGAATGTGAATTTAACATCACATCTGCAATAGAGGACCTGAGCTCCATGTCTGCGTGCCCACGCGGGCATCGCCCTTTAAGAGCAACTGGCGCAGCTATTTCGACTGCTATTGCTCTTCTGGAAGGTTGCTGCTCACCCAGTACTGGTGGTCGGATTATGGTCTTCACATCTGGTCCTGCAACAGTTGGTCCAGGGCTTGTGGTGGAAACTGATCTTGGGAAAGCAATTCGTTCTCATCGTGACATATTCAATAGCAACGCACCGCTCACTGACAAAGCACGTGACTTTTATAAGAAAGTTGCAAAGAGGTTAACAGACCATGCATTAGTTCTTGATCTATTTTTGATCAGGAAGCTGCTGCAGCTGTTATGGCCAGGCTCGCTGTTTACAGGGCAGAAACATACCATGTTAGAGATGTTATTCGATGGCTTGACAAGATGCTTATCCGTTTTACTGCTAAATTTGGAAACTATGTTCCTGAAGATCCATCTACATTTCGGCTATCAACAAGCTTCTCCCTCTATCCGCAGTTCATGTACTATCTGAGGAGGTCACAGTTCATTGATGTTTTTAACAGCTCCCCCGACGAAACTGCTTTCTTCAGGTTGATGTTGAATAGGGAGGGAGTTGTGGGGTCCCTAATCATGATCCAGCCTACTCTATTCCAGTACTCATTTGATGGACCACCTATTCCTGTGCTGCTAGATGTCAGCTCCATCTCCTCGGATGTCATTTTACTATTTGATTCATACTTCTATATCGTGATTCATTATGGCTCGAAAATTGCTCAGTGGAGGAAGCTTGGTTATCATAAGGACCCAAACCATGAAAATTTGCGGAAGCTACTTGAAGCACCAGAAGTAGATGCAGAGGCACTTATGGTAGATCGTTTCCCTGTGCCAAAACTCATAAAGTGTGATCAGCATGGTAGCCAGGCCAGGTTCCTGCTTGCTCGGTTAAATCCATCTGTGACACAGAAAACACAGCTTTCAGAGGGATCTGAAGTCATTTTCACCGACGATGTTAGTTTGCAAGTTTTTATTGAACACCTGCAGGAGTTGGCTGTTCAGGGCTAGAAAGCCATGGAGCCTAACCATGTTTGTGCTATCCCAGTTGGGTTCATATATGATCCTGAAGATGTGGCTTTCAGAGGGACTGTACTTCATATTCACTTATGAAGTTTACTTGCAAGTTTTTATTGAACACTTGCAGTAATTGGTTGTGCAGGATTAAATTGTTAATGTGGATTATTTATATGCTATTTTATGCTCGCCTGCATATACTGGGAGAGCTCTACTGCCTGGAGGGGTGAGATCTCCCTGAGTTGTACATCGGTCAAGCTCCAGTTTGATGTAAGCCAGTTACATTTTAGTTTTGTATAGCCTGTAGTATTATCCTCTGAAATGCTGGATTTTCTCTGAAATTGTGCAGTTCCTGTTTTCTAGACTTATCAGTTGGTATGCCCTTCAAGCATGCGTTAACACCACAAAGATATAGGTCCTGCCTGTATTTCTCACCATGTATTCCACATAATTGTTGGATGGTTTCAATTAGTTGCTGCGTGATCCCAAAAGGACACCCATCATTTGATACCGTTTTCAAGATATTATAATATGCTCGACACCGAGCAGACCAAACACTATTGGCATCTTATATATTGGTTGCATTTCCCTGATCATAAATGTGTGACGAATAAAGTATGTTTAGTTAATATATGCAATGTACTTGGCTTTGGTATGACCACAGCTGAAGCAGGAGCAAGGAAGCTTCATGCTGTGATAATACCATCATGCCACAAGACCCAGCCTTCTCAATAACTCAAAGAGACAGATAGACTAGGTTTATACTAATGGATTCCCCATCACCAGGCACATGGCCTGTTCCCCCCACTTGATCACATACAGATTGCCAAATATTGTATTGACAATTAACAAACAGGTTAACTTACAAGATACCATAATAATAATAGTCTCATCGATGCCCTTTGCTTAACAATCACACAAGCTCGATTAACAACACTGGAATAAAATCACCAAGTAGATTCTGGGACACACGGTAGGGGACATCACATAACACCAATCCAGCTACACACAGATAGATTATTGCTTCTGGTCCATGAACAAATTGAACAAGACAGCTCTCCTCCACTAGTAAGCAAAACACATTATATTTCTAGGAAAACCATAGCATACTTCAAGGGCACCATTCTTATGACACAATGCACAGCATCTTAACGCTGCGTCTTGTTCAGCTCTTGTTCTTGCACTTGTCCTTGGTTCTTGGTGCTGCATTTTTTTATGAAGAAAAGGTAGAAGGTTAGAATTAACGTGTCAATCTTGAATGGAAGACGATTTTAGCTTAAGACACTGACCAAGACCAATGGCTTCAGAGCTCTTCATGATCCTCAGGCGCTTGCATGACTCGACAAACATCCTGCAGGGATTATAATTCACAACATTAGAAACTGAAGTCTGAACGTCCTGATCTCATCATGATCATGGGTCAGTAAATCTGAAAGCAGGGATTATAATCGACAAGGCACACAATAATGAAGAACATACTCCCACGGGACGTCGCCAACAAGCATCCAGTCGCCATCCTTGTCTTCGTAAGTGGTGACAACATCGGCACCACTCACCGGATCAACCAATTTCCCCTTGTTCATGTTGTTCCCTGGTAAGATGGATCATCGATGCTGCTCTTATCAGTTCAGGTCAACTTTGCTTTTGTGCAATTTGCCAAGGCGATTGATATCAGTTGACAATTTGTATGCTGCAGTTTCCCATGCCAGTGGTGATTTACCAGTTGTGAAGGTGCTGAACATCTTCTTCAGAGCAATGGAGAGGTCCTTATAGCTGTTGTACATCTTCAGGTCCACCTTGCGCAGGTAGGGTGCACCGTCCATGCTGACCTTCACGAAGGCGGAGCTGTTGCCGCCGGCGTTGGTTGCAGGCTGCTGATTCTCAGGTTCCTCTTCCTTCTTGCTCTTCACTGACTGGACAGTCATGACGTTCCTACGGTATGATCGAACTGGTGGCCAACCAACAGCTTGTGCCCTGATATGAACACAGAAATTTAGTTATAGTTCCTTAATTTCCCATATCAGTTCTGTTTTGGGCTTGAAGAAGTTAAGGTTTTTAACTATGTTGATTGGAAGAATGCATGTAGACAGCCATCATGCATATTACTATATTCTTGTTTGCGCCCAGCTCTGCTTTCTGCTAATATTGTGTGTATAACTAAAACGTGATTTGGTTAAAACCACATGAATCATGAACATCATGATTATTCAGAAATAACTTGGGTACAGGTGTGCTTCTCCTGATATTCAAAATATGAAACATTGATTATATTCATTATAAAAGAACAAAAAAAGAAAACTACAAGGCTACTTTTCCTAATGGAATCCGCCAAAAGGTGAAACAAGTACATCATTCTTTTCTGACATCTACCGACAAAGGCAGGCATCAAATGTGCGTATGTTTTGATTTAAAAAAGGTGGCGATAATTCGCGCGGCGCTTTACTAGCGACAAAGAACATACACAATAGTTTCGCCGTATGCACTTTCTGCCAGAGGATCTGTTCTATGGATATTTTGGCTACACAAAGCGTTTCTCGTTGATATGCCACTCTTGGCGACCTTGGCCGCCTCGGCGCCGCCTCCCGGCAGCCCGAGACTGAGCTCCGTCCCGACGTCGACGTCGGCGCTAGCCATCTCCTCCGCGGGAGCTAGCAGCTGCTCGGCTAGCCTGTCGCGGCCGTCGCCGTGTCTCTCTCGCCTTGGACTACACCTTCGAAGCTCCAACAAGCTAGGCTGCCTCTGCCTCTTGTAAGAGCCGGCACATGCACATAAAGTCGCACACACGCTTTCTACCAAATGCCATTAGGCCATTTTTGCTTTTCTATTGCATAAAGAAAAACAAATAAGAAGGCAATAATTTCTTTTGTGTATGGCGCTTTGCTTCCTAATCTTGTCAATGAAAAAAGTTTAGCATCGCGCTAATGAAATAAAATTACCGTGGTAATTAATAGCAGTCGAATTAATAAGACTATGAACCATGCAGATAAATCAGCATGTGTGCAGGTGTATAGTACGTACTTGGGTGCAGGTGGCTTCTCAGCGGCCGCGGCCTCGGCGGGCCTCTTGGCCTTCTCGGCGGCCGGCTCCGGCTTGCCGGCGGCGGCTTCCTCCATGCCGGCGGTGGGCAACTTCAGCTTGAGGTCGATGGTGTCCTCGAATCCCCTCTTCGCGACCTTGGCCGCCTCGGCGCCGCCTCCCGGCAGCCCGAGACTGAGCTCCGTCCCGACGTCGACGTCGGCGCTAGCCATCTGCTCCGCGGGAGCTAGCAGCTGCTCGGCTAGCCGGTCGCGGCCGTCGCCGTGCCTCTCTCGCCTTGGACTACACCTTTGAAGCTCCAACAAGCTAAGCTGCCTCTGCCGGCCTCTTGGGTCTGAGCTCCTCTTTGTGTCTGTGAGGATGGAGATTTGGAGTTGGAGGTGGTGGAAGAGAGGACCCAGGAACAGGGTGGAGATGTGTATATATAGAGGATTAGAGGGAGGAAGAGATGGAAAAGGAGAGAGAAAGGGGTGGTAAATACTCCTATTCTAGGGTGGTGGCAGGAGGAGAGAGGGAGATGGAAGTGGGGTTGCAACTTACAATAGCAGTTAGTTAGAGCATGAGTGAGGCTAGTTGGAGGTTGGAGCCAATAATTTTTGTTTCCATGTTTCCTCAGTTTGGATTCTCTATTCATGGGCAGAAGCCAACTTGCTAGCACTGCATGTGTTGTGTGTAGTTTCTTTTTTCCTTTTGAAACAGGTGCATGTGTATAGTTTCAATTGGAGGTTTTTCTCGAAGCTGAAAAAAAGAATTGGGATGTTTCATTTATTTAATTTATCCATGAGCTTTCTCTTTGCTTCATAGTACTTATCATATTATGACCAAAAGGCACCAAATGGAAGCCTAATTTGTAGTCGAGGAGGGGAAAAAATTGTCATTCCTACTTTTGCATGAAACTGCTTTCTAACACATTTTATGTCGTCGAAAGAGAGAAACATTGTCAAATTGAGAAAGATGCATCATGCAATAAGCACAGAGGCACTCTTGCAAGCACACAAGCAAATGCATCGTTTACGAGCAACAGATAATCAGGGGTTCCCCTGAAAGCAGGGGAGGGAACAGAGGGGCATGCACGGCTGGCAGGACGCACCCTGTAGACGATCCGGGGCCAGGCAGCCCGGGCAAGTGAACGGAGCCATATGGAAGCGGGCCACCTTGCAGGCCGGGCGCCGACACGTGTCGCATGATGAGCTGGCCTCCGCCGATTTTGCCGGTGCCCGGTGCGTGATGCGCCGCCTGACGTCACCGACCCCCAATTCCTTTCCCTGCGTAACTGTAAACGGAATGATTTTTCACGGCCGGGTCCCACGGGCTTCAGTTAGTGGGGCCACGCCGGCATGTGGCCCCCGGGGGATGCCGATCTTCGCACCTGTCAGGGCCCACCGCGCAGCAGGATCTACCTCGTTCCTTTTCTCCGTCAGAATCCGCTTTGGGCACAAGTGGATGCATCGTGTCTGAATTCCGAAACAGGTAATTTGGTTTAGAAATTTACTGAACCTTTTGTGCTGGTGTAGGAGTATACTCCTAGTATAAGCTAGTGAAAATGTTTCACTGTCCTAGTTAGGTGTCTCTCATGGATTAGTCATCGAATTTTAGCACCTCGGTCACTAAACATGCCTAATTTCTCCGGCTGTCTGCCATCCACTTCGGGGTGTCAGGCTCCCACACTATCAACATGGCCATTACGATTTGACACCGCCTTTGAAACCTCTTTCAGCATCATCATTGTTGTTGTCAAATTGTCATGACCCATCCTTATCTCTTGCGCTCTTGCTCATCAACACGTCGTAAGCGTCGGTGTCACTGTAAAACGCCGGTCACTCGGCCACGAAACAGATAACGTCGACAGAGACAACAAAAGGCACTGATGTCTCCCGTTCTAAGTAGAAAAATATTGACAAGGCAAAAGATCAGGCAAAGCACGCAGCACAAACGGATTGCCAAAAAGAAATGCCTGGCTAAACATAGACGGTGACAGCTGGAGTGGAGAGTGAAACAAGAACAATGGCTTTCACGATGAGCAAGGAGAGAGAGGAGTAGTTGGATCCCCAGGCCTCCAGGGGCGGCGGGGCCCACGTGCCGGGAGGGGTGGGGGCAGGTCAACTCAGGTGTCGGCCCCACGCCGGCGTGCATGTGGGTGGGAAACGGATTCCCCAGCGCCACGCGACCATATTCCGGAATGATTATTGTTTATAGTTTAGCTAATCAATTGAGGATTAGCATAATGGAACCGGCCGGGTTAGCAGTATTTCTTGGTTCTCAATCATTCTCCAGCGCACCATGTCCTGCTAATGAAAAAAAGGCTTTTTAAAAAGTCATCACAGCATGATAGACGGGAGAAAATGTACTGTACTGACACAGCCCAGAACGGTTACTCAAAGAGGCAAAGGATGTAGATTAGATGCAGCACTTGGATTGGATTGGATCAAGAGGACGGAGAAAAAAAAACTCGCATATCCAAGCAGACACTGCAAATCGAAATCAAATTTTTCGGAGACAAATTCAAGTTCTCCAAGAAAAAACTCAATTTACGCAAGGATCTATAATTGTTTTTTTTCCAGATACTACTATTCAAAAGATCTCATGACCAGTTTGACATGCACACCTTGCGAAACAATGGCCGTGTTTAGTTCCCGAAAAGGGAATGCGAAATTTGGTGAAAATGTCGCATCGAACACTGTAGCGCACTGTGCACTTTTCGTTTGTTTGTGGTAATCGTTGTCTTATCATGATCTAATTAGGCTCAAAAGATTTGTCTCGTCGTGTACATCAAACTATGTATTTAGTTTTTTTATTTATTCACGTTTAGTGTTCCATGCATGAGGAGAGAGATTTGATGTGATAGGTGAATAGTGAAGTTTGGAGAGAGAATTTTTTGCTTTTCAAGGAACTAAACAGGGCCTAACAAAACACAATGTAAAAAAAAAACTGAAAAAGAGATCACCCTATTCCAGACGGCAATGAACATGGACAGTTGGACACCACGCATGAATCCGGCGGTGTACGTACAATGCATGGTTAAATCAAGTGCATTCCCTAACAAACACCGATCACAGGGAAGTCCTGGCCGAAATGGTGATGTCCCCCCGGAAAGCCTCCACACCGGCGAGCATAATAATAGCCGCCATGATCACACACAGTAAAGTGACCAAAGCAAACGCCGGCCGATCACCCAAGTATACATATATTATTGGCAGCGATGGCGCCGGGCATTGGCGCGTACGAGAAGGCGCGGTACGCTGCAGCGTTGGGGTTGGGTGGGGTATAACGCAAGGCAAGGCCGGAAGGGGAGGGGAGCGCCGGCATGTGGGTGTCGCCGGCGCGTACGTTGAAACCCAGGGCCATGTGCCCCGGGCCGCTGCGCCCCACCACCCCTGAACCCTCCCCAGCTTCCGTGCTCGCCTCCATGGCGTTGGCGTGTGCTAGATAGTGCTAGGACTACGCACAGCTCTAGAGCCTAGAGCCCTAGCTCTAGCTGCTTGTATACACGTAGTAAAACAGATCCCGACGCGCATTGTTTTCTCCACCCTTGTCTTCGGGGGATCTTGTGCCATCGGACCATCACCTTATCATTGACATTTGTGATTGGTGGATGATTTGTTTTTGTTTATATAGAAGCACGGGGGTACTTTTTACCGTTTGACTTGCTTTGATCGAAATCGTTAGACAAGGTTTGCAACATGACCAGCTGGGGCTGATACTGTATGAGGTACGAGCGTAACGTAGCAACAGAAGAGCAATTAGCAAGTGGTATGTACTACGCTGTCTCACTGTCTGTAGGTACCTACTCGCAGGACCGGCCACGTAAGCAACGCGTGTGTTGTTTAATTGTTTGTTCGAGACGAGACGGCCGGCCGGGCCGGACCAGGCCGGCGATGGATATCAGTTTGGGGGGCACAGCCCTATAGAACCCAGAGCTCAACTCGTAGCCAATTTAATGATGGGCATGATTGGCACCATCACCATCTTCCTCCGAGCCTCTTCGTTGCAAGGCAACGGCGTGGTTGGGATTAGCGACACACATACATGCATATAATATACTAATACTTGCATGACGACTCTCGAGCGAGCTGAGACAATGCTCGCGTCTAAGTGATGGTCTAGAAATATGCCCCATCATCCGTCCAACGCATGTGCCCGTGATTCCTACCCTACAGAGCTAGTACACCGTACACACTGATAGATGAACGATCAGCTCGATCCAAGAAAATGTCAAGGCCGGGAAGCCTGCACTGCACCGGCGCCGGCCGGCCGGCCGGGCCAGCAAGTTTCTCGTATCGCCAGCTCGGCAGCTCCACTCTCTTGGCGACGGCGGCCGGCAGGGCACGCGCTGGGAAACGTGTCCCGGCCCGTTTCAGATTGGAAAGAAAAAAACGGTGCGGTTTTACACTACACACCACGGCTGACTCGGGGATGCAGGTGTGGTGTCCGCGTGCCCCGGCGCAGCGGCGTGGAACTAATGTTGCATCCCTCTTGATAGTACGGCATTCCTATACTCAAGAAATTAAATAGCAAATAAATATTCCTCTTGAGCTTCTAAGTCTTCGATGATGCCATATATGATCATTCTCACTTTGAGGGCTTCAACATTCTTTTCTTGCCTGAGCAAATCCAATCTTGAGTGGCACGTCGGGGTGTCGCGGGCAGGCAGGAGCTCGAGGGAACCCATGCTCGGCAGGCGACGTACCCGGCTGTACCGTCCTGTTGGATTTCTTCTTCCGCGAAGGAATGTACGTACTCCGGTGTAGTGTGCAGGAGGAGCAGATTTTCTTTGGAGCTCGATCGATCTTCTCTCTCTTGATTGACTTGAAGCACCCCGATATAGAAAACTCGTAGTGGTGGGCGTACGTACTGTTGGTGGCTCGCCTGGAGATCGAGGATGAGATCAAGTGAATACAGACGACATCGGCGCCAACAGTTCTCACTCTCACCGTCACCGGTTTTCCTACGCGAATCCAAAGGGAGTAAGGGACCGTACTACTGGTTACAGTTCAGGTAATAATGCTTAAGAAACCGCAACCAATACCATTGACCTTCCTTCCAAGCAAACAAACCGATTATTATCTTAAAACGTATTCAGATCGTGTGTTTTATTAACAGGGCTAGCTGTTGTAATGTTGGATCACGTGCCTGAATTTCCGGTTCTCTTCAGTCCAAACAGGATCCCCGCGCGTCGGGGATTTGGAACCCCGGCCGGCCCACGATCGAGAACGCCACTAGCGCTACCTATACCCAGGAGATCAATCGATGGAGCGACCACGGATCGACGCGATGAAATGAATGAAACTGCTGCAAGTCTCAAAAAGGAGGCGAGAGAAGCAATGGCGCAGAGGAAGTGGCCGGAAATGTGGACAGTGGAGGACTGGAGTGGAGCAAAGCATGGATGACCCGTCATGCCCCTGCCTGCCTGCCTGCCTGCCTGCCAATAGCGTGGAGACCCAAAGCACGCGGCCGCACTCGCGCGCACCTCGCCAAGCGACTCTCCATGCCGTACCATATCGTCGCACCTCCCGTTGCGCCCGCGATCGCGATCGTGACTATCCCAACCCAATGATTAGGATGATGTTCATAGCATTAAATAAGGTGCCATGTAGGATAAAAGATAATGTGGCAAGTGAGTTAATGAAGAAAGAGGAGGAAACCGGGTCTTATATGAGACATGGTTTCTACACGCTATCCAAGATAGGATGAGAGAGGAGCAGCATTTAATTTAGTCATAGATCATCAGTGTCTGTTTTTGGAGGGTAGTGTCTTATACTAGTTTCTTGACGATGTGGAGGCTATAGACATCATTACTAATGTCTTGGGTTGGGACTGACCTGAGAGCCCATCGTCGTCTCGCTATCATATCGTCCCAACATCCCGTGACCACCGATTGACGACGCACATATATAGCGAGCTGAGCGCGCACGGCGGCCAATCAGCAAGCGCCAGAATTAAGTTCGCGGTGCCGTGTGCCGCGAGATCTCATGTCGCCGTCGATGAGACGACGACGGCCCACTCGCGCGCTGCTGGCTCGGCCGCCGAGCGTACGTATAGTAGCTTTCCGCCATCATGGCGCCATAGGCGAGCACGGTACGGTGGTGATGATCCGGTTACAGTGTCTCGGATCTTTACATGAAAACGAAATCCAAGGAACTGCCGACTTTCCACTACAAGAGTGAGTCGATCTTTCCCAATGGTTTCTATCTTGAAATGTCGAACAGTAGCTCAAAGTCTTATGCTATTTATCTTTTTTTTTTTGCGAAAGCTTATGCTATTTATCTAAATAAATGTTTTAATACTAGCCACGATGCCCGTCGTTGCAACAGAAGAAAAAAGTTTACATGTCTCTAATATAGTAAACACCAACTAAAACTTAGACGATAAATTAATTTATAACCCGAAATAAGTTCTTGCTAAATAGACTTGACATTAAATAACAATCATTAATGTTAAGGAATAATAAACGTCATGTGGACGTTGCGATCCAATCCTTATCTTGGTAGTTCTTTTGAATTTGATTTACTTTTTGAAAAGTTAGAAGTGCATTTATTTTGGTACGAAGGCTATAGAATTGAACCAAACACAATGAGCCCCTGAGACATGTATAGGTATAACTGTAATTTGTACTACCAGACGTGCATATACGCTAACACAGCACATTGTTCATCTATAGAGTGCATATTTGCTCGAGTTAAGTAAAGTTGAAAGGACCTTGATGTTACCTAGAGGGGGGGTGAATAGGTGAATCTGTAATTTACAAAACTTTTTTACACTGTCAGTGCCAAAACCGGTCAGACCAGTTTCCCAAACCGGTCAGACCGGTTTGGGGTCAGGAACTCAGCACAGTACAAAAGCGGTCAGACCGGTTTACCAAACCGGTCAGACCGGTTTCCTGCAGAAACACACAAATATGTATATGACCCCCTCTACGAGTTCTAGCACAAACAAAACTTGTTTTGCAGCTCCTGTAGGTGATTTCTAGCAAGTTCACAAAGTCCCTGCACACAAGTAGAGCACAACCAAGTAGATCGAAGCGGAAGCAAATATAAATGCTAGAATTGAACTTATGAGGCAAACCAATAGAGAGACACGATGATTTGTGCTAGAACTCGTAGAGGGGTTCATTTACATCACACACCTGTTGCACATATTGGATGCTGAGATATAGGGGGAGCTCTCATTTTTATTGATTATTTGTGCATTTGGCATTTGAGGTCAAATTTTTGAAATTCTATTCAAAGCACATATTGAGGGGGAGCTCACCATATATCTCAATCATCTAGAGCTTATATTTCATATCTATTTGTAAGCTTTAATCATGTTGTCATCAATCACCAAAAAGGGGGAGATTGAAAGTGCATCTAGGCACTTAATTGTTTTGGTGATTTTGGATGACAACATGATTTGTAATTTAACTTGTTTGTTTAAGTATATGAGCAGGGTCTTATTCTTATGGATAATCATGAAACATACTTGTTGAAGAATGAGAGCTCATTGTTGGTACAAATGACATAAAAGCAAACAAGTGATGGTATGGGATAACTTAATTGAAGACATGGATTTCAAAGTGGTATTCATGATGATGCAATGTAAAGTGGAGCTCAAAGTGGCTATATATGGTGAAAGAGTTAAGCTAGATGGGAGTGTCCAGGTACCAAGTAAAGAGAAGGGCAAGTTGGTCTTGTAGCCGAGGGACTTTGCTAGGGTGAAGACTAGCATCATGGTTTAATCTCTATGCACTAATCAAGCCTTACGAGTGAAGCTATGCAATGCGTCTAATTCTTTATTGATCATATATTGGAAGGGCTTAAGAATTGGTCCATACACGTGGAAATTCTAAGCCTAACTCAAGATTGGATTTGCTCAGGCAAGAAAAGAATGTTGAAGCCCTCAAAGTGAGAATGATCATATATGGCATCATCGAAGACTTAGAAGCTCAAGAGGAATATTTATTTGCTATTTAATTTCAAACAAGTTAAATTACAAATCATGTTGTCATCCAAAATCACCAAAACAATTAAGTGCCTAGATGCACTTTCAAAAGTACATAGATTTATTGTGTATATTAAGTGAGGAATATATTTTAAACTTCAAAGGAAGATATAAAGGTACCCTACATATTTACATTCAAATGCTTTTAATAAAATCTTGTAGTTTTTAGGACAACATCATGTAGAGAACGAAAACTAGCTGGTGTGCATAGTTGTTGAGTAAAGGAAACAGAACCATCGATATGTAATTTCATCTAAGTCTACCGACCAAAGGAAAAAATCTAGAATCAGGGATCCACCCTGTTCGTTTGGATTATCATCCACTAGCCAGCAGTATTTTTCTCTCAGCAAAAACCAGCCACTAGCCACCAGCCAACCGAGAAGGGACGTATGCCCTCATAACCACACCCTTCCCTTTCCATCTACCCAAGAACATTTTGGTTGTCTATCCATAATAAGTTGGTGAATCATTTACATATTAATGAAACATTTTGGTTGTCTATCAATAATAAGTTGGTGAATGCCATTTCTCCCTGTTTAGCATAAATCGTTCAGCTGTATCTCATCGCCAAATTTGGTCACCCGATGCTATGTGTACATAATCTCAGCTCTCAACTTAAAAAGTTTCAGTGGTTTGCAAGTTTTATGATAGAGACTAATTTGGTTTTCAATACTAAGGATACATTATATCATTTTTTTGCTTTGTGCTTAAAATAAGTCTTCAAATGAAGAAAAACTAGTTTATTAACCTCTAATGAAGGGCATCATATCCATGAATTATCCTCAGGTGAATCTTTAGCAAAGTTGTTCCTAGTATCGGAATGCTCTTGGATCAGACGCCAAAGATAATAGCTTGTCTTGGACAAAATGAAACTTTGATTCATGTGTAAGCACTGAGACTTTGCACTCCTTATAGAACATCTCGACAACTTAAACATACAAATAAAAAAATAAACTTGCAAAAGCATGGATCTGTATTCTATTAACAACATTATTTGGGGGAAATTGCGAGATAGGAGGAGGGACAGCGCCGGACGTTTTGCAAATGGTTCAAAAGAGAAGGCTCGGGCTTTCATCGGAACTAACTCTACTGTGGGGTGTAGGCCGTAGCGCTGTTTACCGACCAGTAAGTGCAAATTAAAATTTACCGTGCTGTAGCCTGCAGGTAGTGTGATCCTCGACCTCACCCTGGGCAGCTGCTGCGTGCGTTGCCATTCTGGCTGCGGGCCTGAAGCCAACCACGGGCTAGGCGAAAACCCGCATGGCATGGCCTGCAAAATGGCCGGGGACCGCGCGCCGGCGACTCGGCGGCGATTGCGACCGCGGAGTCCTGGGAGCCCGGACCACGATACGTGCCAGTGCACCTTTCCTAACCAGCACGGGCACATGAACAACAACAACAACCAAGGGTGCAACGCAACCACGCAGGCGCCAGCGAGCCTCAGCCGCGTCGCGCCACTCCGCTCCCGACGCACGTCGCGCGGCGGGTCCCGATCGGAGAGCGCCGCTTCGCCACGCACGCCCTGCATGCGACGGGCGCTGACGGGCAAGCCCGCCTGCTGCCCCAGGCGGACGAACAAGAAAGAGATCGAACTGGGATTCGGCACCCGGCGCGTCGCGCGCGCGCGCCCACCAACACACAACCCCCGATCGATATGGGGGGCTCCCGATCGAAGAAGAAAGCGTCGCGGCCTGCGCCGGCGACGACGACGACGTACGGGCGGGCGCGGCCGACCGCCGACGCGCTCGGGCACGTGAAGAGGGCTCCCCTTCCCCGCCCACGCGGCTAAGCCACTTTCCTCGGTTCCACTAGCTTGTGGCCCTTTTCCACGAAGGAGGCAAGGCCGGCCTATACAAACGATCCGCGGCTTACCACAAACACGGTAGCTCACCGGCGACGCCTAGCCGTCTAGGAGGCTTCACCTCCAAGAGTAACAAATGCTTCAATGGTTGCTAGACTTCACCGCAAATGCTCAAGCTTATGGATTCACTCTTTGCTATTGCAATTAGCTCTATCAAGCTTTCTCTAGCTCACACACAATATCTCTCTCAACCCAAATCCAAAGATATGAACAAATCAATCAACTCTCACAAAGAGAGGTTTGGGGAGAGCTTGCTGGTGCTTGAGAAGGCTTTGGACGACCAAGAAAGGCAAATGGACCAGCAACCCTCAAAGGAGAGGGCCAAGGGGTATAAATACCCCAAACTCCCAAACTAGCCGTTATAGCCGTTGAAAACCGGTCAGGCCGGTTTCCCAAACCGTTCAGACCGGTTTTCAAAGGAAACTAGCCGTTAGGGCTGTCAGAGGCCAAACCGGTCAGACCGGTTTGGGTCCTGACAGCACACAAACCCCCAAACACTACACTCTCAAGGTTATCTCACAAGGGTTGATCTAATGAGCACTTTGGTGTTATCCCACAACTAAATGTTGCATCCCTCTTGATAGTACGGCATACCTATACTCAAGAAAATAAATAACAAATGAATCTTGCACTTGAGCTTCAACTTCTTGATTATTGCCATACTTGATCATTCTCAACTTGAGGGCTCACAACACTTCTTCATAGCTGAGCAAATCCAATCTTGAGCTAGGCTTAGAATTTCCAAGTGTATGGACCAATTCATAAGCCATTCCAATATATGATCAATAAAGAATTAGACGCATTGCATAGCTTCACTCGTAAGGCTTGATTAGTGCATAGAGATTAAACCATGATGCTAGTCTTCACCCTAGCAAAGTCCCTCGGCTACAAGACACTTGGGCTGGCCCGGTATTTACTTGGACTTCCATTGGATCATCAAAGATGTCTCTGGGCTTACAAACTCAGCCCATTCAAGGGCTCACATGTGTTTGCTGGGCCCATGTCAAGTTCGGTTGGGTGGCCTGCCACTCGACGCCTCATCGTCGTCGTGAGAGCCGACCATCGCCGAATCCACCGCCGGCTCCGCCGCCAAGCCACTCGGCCAGCCGCGGCGGCGCCGGCGGTCAGACAGCGGATTCATCCACAACTAGCGAACTCCCCCGGTAGCCTGATACCGCGCCGAGCTTCGAACCCCCTGACGCCGCCCCCTCCAGAGCGCACGCCCCGCGTCTCGCGATGGCCGCCTCCGCCGCCGCGGGGAGCGGGTGGGACCCGGCCGTCTCGCTGCGGCTGAGCCACCCTGCGCTGGTGCTCCTCGAGCGCTGCCGCGGGGCGGCGCCGTTCCGGGCCATCCTCGCCCACCTGCTCCGCCTCGGCCTCGCCTTCGAGACGTTCCCCATGAGCCGGCTCCTCCACTTCGCCACCGCCGTCTCCTCGCCGCCCCTCACGCGCGAGGCCGAGCTCCTCTTCCAGCACTTCACGCCCCGCCCCAACCTCTACATCTTCAACCTCATGATCTCCGCGGCGGCGGCGGAGCGCGGCTCCTCCTCCTCCTCCTCGCTGCGCCGGGCGGCGGCTCTCTACCGGTCCATGCTCGCGGCGTCTGTCCACCCCGACGAGCGGACCTTCCTCGCGCTGCTGAGGTCGGTAGAGCGCCTGTCAGCGGGGAGGCAGGTGCACGCCCAAGTCGTCGTGAGTGGTTTGCATTCGCGCGTGTACTTGCGGAACTCGCTGATCAAGATGTATCTCGACGCCGGCGATGTGGATACGGCTGAGCTGATGTTCTGTTCAACGCTGGTTTCGGACACGGTGTCCTGCAACATCATGCTGTCTGGGTATGTGAAGGAAGGGCGCACTGTGAAGGCTCTGCAGTTTTTCAGAGATATGGCGTCGAGGGGGATTGCTGTGGATCAGTATACGGCTGTTGCTCTGCTCAGTTGCTGCGGGAGCCTGAAGAATGCAGTTCTCGGGAGGTCTGTTCATGGTGCTGTCATACGGAGGATGGATCGGGGAGATTGGGGATTGATTCTGATGAATGCTCTTTTGGATATGTATGCAAAATGTGGGGAAATGAATGCAGCCATGAGAGTCTTTGGTGAAGCTGGTGAGAAGGACAACATTTCATGGAATACCATGGTTGCTGGATTCATGAATATTGGCATGGTGGATCTTGCCTGCAAATATTTCTCTGAGGCACCTTCCAGGGATCTAATATCCTGGAATGTGCTTCTGGCTGGATTTGGGAGGTACAAAGATTTCAGTACAGTGATGAGAATATTTGATGATATCCTGGCCAGTCGTGTAAATCCGGACAAGGTGACTGCCGTTACCTTGATCTCTGCTTCTGCACGTTCAGGATCTCATTATGGAAAATGTATCCACGGTTGGGTGGTGAAAGAATTTGGGCATCAGGATGTATTCTTGGCATCTGCTCTTGTAGACATGTATTGCAAATGTGGAAATGTCAAAGTAGCTTATTCCGTGTTTGAGAAGGTCTTGAACAAAGATGTTACCTTGTGGACAGCTATGATCTCTGGGCTTGCGTTCAATGGCCATGGAATCGAAGCTCTGGATCTATTTCAGAAGATGCAAGCAGAGGTTGTAACACCTAATGATGTCACATTGCTTGCTGTTCTCAGTGCATGCAGTCATGCTGGCCTGCTGGATGAAGGATGCAGGATTTTTGATTCTATGAAGCAAAGGTACAGTATCGAACCAGGAATAGAGCATTTTGGGTGTATGGTTGATCTCCTTGCACGGTCAGGCAGGCTGACTGATGCTTTAGGTTTGGCCAGGAGGATGCCAATGATGCCGAGTCGGTCTATATGGGGTTCCATTTTAAATGCTAGTTTGGCTTGTCAAAATACTGAGGTTGCAGAGATTGCTTCAAAAGAACTTCTTCATCTAGACCCAGCAGAAGAAGGTGGATATGTCCTGCTTTCCAACTTGTATGCGGCTGGAGGTCACTGGAACCACAGTGACAAAGTGAGGCAGAACATGGAAAGAAAAGGTGTGAGAAAATCAGCAGGTGCTAGTAGTTGATTAGGATTCCTAGTTTAATCCCATATTGTAACCTATTCGAAAGGGGTAAGACTTCCCCGGCCTATAAATATAAAGGCTAAGGCCGATTGAGATGTATTCCAATCGAATCAAACACGTTTATCCTTTACTTTTTTATCTCTCAAACCCTAATCTTTTTCAACCTCCATATTCTGTTCTTTGCTCGTCTCTACGGCGTTCAAGGGCGTTCTAGGTGGCCTGCCGACCCTAGGGCAACCGTAGCTTGCTTGAGCTCCGGCGGGGTCCCTCCCGAGCTCGAGTTTCTATGTCTTCACGAGTTCCTGCCTGAAAGCGGTCAGACCGGTTTCAGGAACCGGTCAGACCGGTTTGCCCGAGGAGCTCAGGAGTTGGCCGTTGTGACGGCTGTGCTGCGCGTTTGATCGGCTTCGAGTTTGTTGGTGCGTTCTCGTGTCAACAATAGGTATAACTGTAATCTGTACTACCAGATGTGCATATACGCTAACACAGCACATCGTTCATCTATAGAGTGTATATTTGCTCGAGTTAAATAAAGTACTACATAGGTTTATTGTGTATATTTGCATAAGTATCGTCCGTAAACTGCTTTCTTCTTAATGAAATACATGCTAGGACACGTTCGCGAAAAACCACCCCCTTCCCCCTCCACCTACCTAAGAACATTTTGGCGGTCTATCAATAACAAGTTGGTGAATCAGTTACATATTAAGGATTTGTTACTATAGTTGAATATCATTTCTCCCTGCTCAGCGTAAGTCATTCGCCTCTTCCTTGTCGCCAAATTTGGTCACCTGATGCTATGTGTAAGCTATCAACTTGAAAGGTTTCAATGGTTTGCAAGTTTCAACTAAATAAACTTGCAAACCATTGAACCAGTAAGCGCGGATTAAAATTTACCGTGCTGACGTTTCAAAAAAAATTTTACCGTGCTGTGGCCTGCAGGTAGTGTGATCCTCGACCTCACCCTGTGCAGCTGCTGCATGCGTTGCCATTGTAGCTGCGGGCCTAAAGCCAACCACACGGGCTAGGCGAAAACCCGCATGGCATGGCCTGCAAATGGGGACCGCGCGCCGGCGACTCGGCGATTGCTGCCGCGGAGACTTGGGAGCCCGGACCACGATACGTGCCAGTGCACCTTTCCTAACCAGCACGGGCACATGAACAACAACAACCAAGGGTGCAACGCAACCACGCAGGCGCCGCGCCACTCCGCTCCCGACGCGCGTCGCGCGGCGGGTCCCGATCGGAGAGCGCCGCTTCGCCCTGCATGCGCTGACGGGCAAGCCCGTGCCCGCCTGCTGCCCCAGGCGGACGAACAAGAAAGAGATCGAACTGGGGATCGGATTCGGCACCCGGCGCGTCGAGCGCGCGCGCCCACCACCACACAACCCCGATCGATACGGGGGCTCCCGATCGAAGAAGAAAGCGTCGCGGCCTGCGGCAGCGGCGACGACGACGTACGGGCGGCCGCGGCCGACCGCCGACGCGCTCGGGCACGTGAAGAGGGCTCCCCTTCCCCGCCCACGCGGCCCGGCCGGCCGGCCGGCGCGCGCGAGGGGACACGCCCACGTGCGCCCATCAATGGACCATGACTTGCCGGGCATGGGCATGGGCTACTGCCACTTCCCCGGCCAGTGCAGTGCAGTGCAGCAGCCATTTCTGATTTTCCCCGTGCTCCTTGGACGGACCACACAGAGAGAGTCAGACACGGGTGACGAAGCGAGGAGCCAAGACGTTCTGGTTGGCAATGGCATTGGCTCGGTGCCGTGCCGCCGGGGCCCAATGACCCCAGAGGGGTCGAAGCCGCCGCTCTCGGCCACCACCCCAACCGGGCTGGCGCCGCGCCGGCTTTCCCCTTTCGTCCCGTCGCGGCGTGCCCTGACCCCGTGACCCGGGACCTGACGCGGTGGATCGCTGCAGCCTGCCTGCTGCAGCAGCTCACATGGTACGGTGCTCTGGCATCCGCAGTGACATACCTAGTCGCCACTCGCCAGGCCATCCAACGGTTTGTGGGCGGCGCTGACGTGTGATGGCGTCGGCGTCGAGCACCCGCGCGCGCGCGTGACCGGACGTTGACTAGTCGGGAGGCCCGGCCCGGCCCGGGCAGTTCCTGACTGCATTCCATTGGATCCGATAGATCCCAGTGCGCTCAACTGCTGATTGCAGAGTTCAGAGCAGTGAACGAGCGGCTCTCTGAAATCTCGACAGGATCCACCACTTGCCGATTGCCGTTGCGTTCCGGACCGGTCCACACGGGCCGCGCCACGGCTCAAGATTAAGCGGCGTTTTTCGGTGGTTACGGCGGATTTGCTACTGGTTCTTTTTTTTGAAATAAATTTGCTACTGGTTCAGAACGGGAATCTGGTAAGATTATATACGTACCGTGCTAGTGTGCTACCAAGGCAGCATGTGCTTCATACATATACCGGTGTACCGAACAGATATGCCTCTGCTCCGCGCCGTATCGGAAAAAGTCACGCGAATCCCGTGTCTGACGATACAGTTCTGATAGTTGGACGTTATGTCGCCCAACTTGCACGTAATATGCACCCTTGGCAAACAACGTTGTGGATACTTGATAGGATACTCCCTGCCTCTCTCTAGATCCTCACAGACAATGCTATCCTGATCCCCGTCGTGTAGATCCAACATAATCCTCTTTGCTGCTCCGTCAATCTCAGAGGAATATACTGCTCGATGATGCATTTGCTCCCATTTCCCTTCCTTTTCTCTGGCGCTGGCATGTTGCTCTCTGGCGCTGGCATGTTGCAGTGTCCATCAACGTGACAGATCGAGGGCCAGGATCGCCATGTCAATCGGCCCACATATAGGAGTAGGACACAGCTGAGTGCACTGCCGTTAGACACATTGAGCCATTGATCCTGTTTGGAACAGCTTATCTTCGGTTTATGGTCGAAATAAATTGAAACTAGAAGCCGACTTTTTTACAGCATTTTTTTGACCGCGTTCTTCCTCACCGCCCTCATCTATACTAAAACACAAAAGCTGGTTCAGACCCGCTTCTCAAATAAACGTTATTTTTATATTTATACAACTTATCTGAGAATCGCTTCTCAGGACCGTTGTTCCAAACAGTGCCATCATCGATCGATGAGCAGGGCCCGGACGGTGTTCCCCTGCCGAGACCATGAGAAAGCTTCGCTGCACGCAGTAGGAGCTTCTGGAACGAGCTGGCTTGAACTGAACTGACCCATGCACGGTTTCCATCCACATCTCCGCACCGCGCGTATCACAAGCCACGACGCACTAACCCACTTGATGGATCGGTCAGGAGATAGGATGGGAGAGAGCAAGACTGATCGAGAGCAACCCATGAGGAGCTCGCGCGCCACCCCACTATGCCCCTGTCGCCTAACCAACGCTACGGCCGATCTGCCATGCCGAGCGCGAGCGGCCGTCGGGGCCTGGCACGCACGAACCGGAGATCCCAGCGGCGCTTTTTGCCGGTGCGGTCGGGGCGCGCGTAACCTCTCTCGGGTCTCGGCACATGCCGGCGGCAGATACGAGCGGGGAGGTGTTGCGGTTGGCCTGGCGCTGATCGGAGTCCAACGGAAAGGAGACGGACGGGGGTCGATTCGATCCGCAGGTAGTGCGCCGGATCGATATGATCCGCGATTCGGGCGGGTGACGACAGCAAATGGCACAGATGCTGAAATGCATCGCGGAATTGTTGACGCGCACGCGTGCAGTGCAGCGTACTCTATTCGAGACACGGTCAGTGAAAAGTTTGTGGGTGCCAACATGACAGGGGGTCGAATTTGCGGGTCATGTTGATGCAACGTTCGTGCGTATGCGATGGCTGCTTTTTGTCACATATAATAAAGATTCAGGAGATTTTTTTTAGGACAGGGAGATAAACAGATACTAACGGATTGATGTGAAATGCAGAGGGTAGCTTGAGCGGAACAAGATTTGGCGATTTTAATTTCTCCTGCTGCTATCCTTCTTCCTGCTTCCGATTTTCAGAAGCACCGAAGTTCCAAATATCTGGCACAGAATTTACTTGGGCTGGCTCGGTATTTACTTGGACTTGCATTGGATCATCAAAGGTGTATCTGGGCTTACAAATTCAGCCCATTCAAGGGATCACATGTGTTTGCTGGGCCCGTTGCAAGTTCGGTTGGGTGGCCTGCCACTCGACGCCTCATCGTCGTCGTTGAGAGCCGACCATCGCCGAATCCACCGCCGGCTCCGCCGCCAAGCCACTCGGCCAGCCGCGGCGGCGCCGGCGGTCAGACAGCGGATTCATCCACAACTAGCGAACCCCCCCGGTAGCCTGATACCTCGTAACCAGGAATAGAGCATTTTGGGTGTATGGTTGATCTCCTTGCACGGTCAGGCAGGCTGACTGATGCTTTAGGTTTAGCTAGGAGGATGCCAATGATGCCAAGCCGGTCTATATGGGGTTCCATTTTAAATGCTAGTTTGGCTTGTCAAAATACTGAGGTTGCAGACATTGCTTCAAAAGAACTTCTTCATCTAGACCCAGCAGAAGAAGGTGGATATGTCCTGCTTTCCAACTTGTATGCGGCTGGAGGTCATTGGAACCACAGTGACAAAGTAAGGCAGAACATGGAAAGAAAAGGTGTGAGAAAATCAGCAGGTGCTAGTAATTTTGGATGTTGATGTTGTTATGTCAGATGCCAGGTAAGACTGCCACTTATAATCCGAACTTCAAAATGCAAGCTTGTTTCTAAGAAATGGATAAAATATTGTTTGATAAAATCTGGTAGAACTAGAAATATCCGAAAGTTTATGCTGAACTGAACACTGTTTATTGCTTTTGTTTTTGCTTAGTAGTTGAAGTGGAAAACTTAGTGCTGCATGCTCTGCCTGGATTGAGAAGAAATCTACTTCTATTTAGCTGTACCATTTGATGTAAGTTTGAAATATACTATGAAACTGTTTCCACTTTGGTAATGTATGATTGTTTGAATGAATTGCACCAGCATGTTCTTTCGTACTGGGATTCAAAGGTTTTACCATTAACAGCTACATGGCGGCGAACTCAATCATGTCCATGTATGTGTAATACTAGCATTATCTTTTAATAACTCTACTTTCTACTTTCCTACTGAAATAGGAAGAAATTCCACAATGTTTAGCAACTGCCCAAGTCTGGTCACATTATGTTATCTGCATGCTAGGTCCTTCATGTTTCAAACACCTTTCTGTACTTGTACCAGAAGAGATTCTCTAGGCTTGTCCAGTCAGATGAACTTATAGCCCTTCCACTTTTAATTGGTAGTAGCAAGATTTGCAACTAAAGTGTTGTGTATCTGTGTGTTTTTTGTCTGTTGCAGTTTCATAGTGCGAACATGAATTGATTGTTGACCTGATGTGATGATTATGACTGACCATGGCACCAAGCCGTTACGACAATGCAGTGATTTGGCAACTACAATCACATTTTGTAATCTAACTGATTGAAGGTAGTGATTCTTTGCCCTGTTGTTTTTTCAGGAAAAAAACACTATGCAATTAATTATGTCCACATGAGATACTGAAGATTAGACCAGCTAATCACTGGCTATATTGTTTTCCTGCTATGTTGTTTCGCTGAACTTAAGAAATATATTCATCAATCTTCCAGATTGCCATTCAACTGGGTATTTCAGTGGCAATGCTGTGCCTGGACTCCTATAGCAATCTTGTT
Organism: Echinochloa crus-galli; assembly: GCA_900205405.1. Classification (NCBI taxonomy): domain Eukaryota; kingdom Viridiplantae; phylum Streptophyta; class Magnoliopsida; order Poales; family Poaceae; genus Echinochloa; species Echinochloa crus-galli. The sequence continues at coordinate 1,445,911 of OAMR01000242.1, read as the reverse complement.
ATGGCCAGTCAAGCTGGGCTGACTGGGCCTATTGGGCTGGTCAGGCAATATGATCCATTATTGCTTAAGGGTCAAGTAAACCCCTCAATATTCAAGAGAAAATAGAATAACATGGGAAGTTATGGACAGAAGTTGAACACTGCCCTGAAGTCCTGAACATGCCCACCCACAAAAAAGTATTAGTTGAAACTTATTCAGACATTGCAGTGTCCTTACTAAAGACAAAGTTCTAGGTTACCGATTCACTTTCCATAAACTTTCATAGATTGATTTATGTATATATGACCAATGCTGCCACTTGCCATGGACATCTCTCTTCCCACAAATATGGCACAGATTGGTTTCATTGGCACTGGGATTCACATCAAGATATCAGCCTCATTAGCAGTGTAGCATAGCAGTTTGCACTCATGTGATTCCTCAATGAAAAAAGAGCATGCAAATAGTGTAGTGAATGCCTTTAAGTCAAATCATGCTGTTTCAGTGAATATCTGAGATAGTTTAATCCTTCTCAATTGTTGCAGGTGAATATGCTATTGTCAGTATTGGTGACTCATTCAGATATGTGCCATTTGGATGCGCTCGTTGGATGATCCAGTAATTTTAGCAACGACACATTTGAGTACACATTTGAAGCACATGAAACATGTCAGAACCAGGATGTAGAAGCGTAGCAGCACGGATGAAGGCAAAAGGAGTTTGACAAGTCCTGATACAGTTTGAGGATGTCGAGCCACCAGTACGTTGGCATAGGCCTCGTCGATCTGACGTGCTTGTATCGAGGCAATTGCATTGGCACGCGAGCCCTGTGCTTGCTGCAGGACTCTCAATAGCACTGCATGTAACATATACGCAGATGAGTGGTCAGTCATGTTGATCCGGTTCGGAGTTAAGAAGGCAGAATACAGAATATCAAACTGAAACCATACAAGCAGATAAGTGGTCACTGGTCAGCCTTGTCGATCCGATACAGAGGTGTTAACACCAAAAATTAGCACCAGGAAAAGGCTGACATGTGGGCCGAATTTGGTGGAAGGATGCCATTCGGCTAAGGGAATTTCTCTGAAGCATTCGGCAAAGGCACTCTGCGGTCGGGAACGCGTCATCATTCGGCAGAGGCGTTATTCCGCAGGCGAAAAGAAGTAACATTCAAGAAGGCGTGATGACGTGGATCAATGCAAGGAAAAGGCCGGTTCGAACAAGAAACGCGATATGGACACGAAGATTCATCGTTTATTTTTGGAGGCAAGTATTGTAGTCGTGTCCGACTAGGAGTTGTATCAAGACCTGGGTATAAATACAAACCCATGCTATTGCCGATTGGAACCAAATATGCAGCATTCGGCAAATGGTCTCCAAATTGGGAAGGTCCTTTCAGAGTGGTTAGATGTGTGCCTGGAAATGCATATATTTTGAAGACATTATTGGGAGAAGAATTTGCTTCTGCTATAAATGGAAGATATTTGAAAAGGTATTATCCCAGTGTTGATGGAAATATATATTGATGATGTAGTGATCAAGTCATTGGATCATGAGTCCCATTTGGCTGACATAAGGAAAACTCTAGAATGCACAAGGAAGCATGGGCTTAAAATGAACCCGAACAAGGGTGCTTTTGGAGTTTCGGCTGGAGAGTTTCTGGGATTTTTGATACAATGGCAACGTCAGCAAGAAAAGGAGCGTTACCAAAGGCATAGACGTGAAGAGGAGAAGAGGAGATACGAGGAAGAAAGATATAGGGAGGAACAAGAAGAGTATGCTCGAGAGCAGGAACGTGCGCATTGGGGGTGTGCATTCTTCAGACACTGTTGGAACGAAGGTTTAAAGCTGCCTACAAAGAATAACTGTCCTGAGTGCAATAATGGGTATGTCGAACATAGGCAAAATGTTGCCAATCGCCGATCTGTCCATGAAAGAATTGGTAGGGTACATCTTAGTGATGATCGGCGTTTTGATGATCAACCAAGAAAGAGACATGCTGATTGCAGATGGATTGATCATGAGGAAGAAGATCGTGAGTATGTTTGGCAAAAAGGACAGTGGTGTCCACCTGGTTTAAGAAGGAGTCAGAAGAGAAGAGTTCAACGCCTGAGGAATCAAGAATTAAAGCAAGCAAGGCCTAGGATGAAATCGAAGGTGCGGATTTTACGTCAACACACTTTTTGGCACGCCCAGTGGGACAC
>OAMR01000242.1:1405229-1439563 GCA_900205405.1 Echinochloa crus-galli | reverse complement strand
TCAGAGGAATATACTGCTCGATGATGCATTTGCTCCCATTTCCCTTCCTTTTCTCTGGCGCTGGCATGTTGCTCTCTGGCGCTGGCATGTTGCAGTGTCCATCAACGTGACAGATCGAGGGCCAGGATCGCCATGTCAATCGGCCCACATATAGGAGTAGGACACAGCTGAGTGCACTGCCGTTAGACACATTGAGCCATTGATCCTGTTTGGAACAGCTTATCTTCGGTTTATGGTCGAAATAAATTGAAACTAGAAGCCGACTTTTTTACAGCATTTTTTTGACCGCGTTCTTCCTCACCGCCCTCATCTATACTAAAACACAAAAGCTGGTTCAGACCCGCTTCTCAAATAAACGTTATTTTTATATTTATACAACTTATCTGAGAATCGCTTCTCAGGACCGTTGTTCCAAACAGTGCCATCATCGATCGATGAGCAGGGCCCGGACGGTGTTCCCCTGCCGAGACCATGAGAAAGCTTCGCTGCACGCAGTAGGAGCTTCTGGAACGAGCTGGCTTGAACTGAACTGACCCATGCACGGTTTCCATCCACATCCCCGCACGTATCACAAGCCACCGCGCACTAACCACTTGATGGATCGGTCAGGAGATGGGAGAGACCAAGGCAGTAGTCTTGGCAAGACTGATCGAGAGCAACCCATGAGGAGCACGCGGCGCCACCCCACTATGCTCCTGTCGCCTAACCAACGCTACGGCCGATCTGCCATGCCGAGCGCGAGCGGGCGTCGGGGCCTGGCACACACGAACCGGAGATCCCAGCGGCGCTTTTTGCTGGTGCGGTCGGGGCGCGCGTAACCTCTCTCGGGTCTCGGCACATGCCGGCGCGATCGTGTGCGTGGCCGGCGGCAGATACGAGCGGGGAATGGTAGCGGTTGGCCTGGCGCTGCACCGGGGTCGGATCGGAGTCCAACGGAAAGGAGACGCACGGGGGTCGATTCGATTTCGATCCGCAGGTAGTGCGCCGGATTGATATGATCCGCGATTCAGCCGGGCGGGTGACGACTGCAAATGGCACAGATGCTGAAATGCATCGCGGATTTGTTGACGCGCACGTTACTCTATTCAAGACATGGTCAGTGAAAAGCTTGCGGGTGCCAACATGAAAGGGGGTCAAATTTGCGGGTCAGGTTGATGCAACGTTCGTGCGTATGCGATGGCTGCTTTTTGTCACATATAATAAAGTTTCAGGAGATTTTTTTAGGACAGGGAGATAGATAGACAGATAACAGATTGATGTGAAATGCAGAGGGTAGCTAGAGCTGAACAAGATTTGGCGATTTTAATGAATCTCTCCTTCTGCTATCCTTCTTCTTGCTTCAGAAGCACCGAAGAAGTTCCAAATATCTGGCCCAGAACTCACTTGGGCTGGCCCGGTATTTACTTGGACTTCCATTGGATCATCAAAGATGTCTCTGGGCTTACAAACTCAGCCCATTCAAGGGCTCACATGTGTTTGCTGGGCCCATGTCAAGTTCGGTTGGGTGGCCTGCCACTCGACGCCTCATCGTCGTCGTGAGAGCCGACCATCGCCGAATCCACCGCCGGCTCCGCCGCCAAGCCACTCGGCCAGCCGCGGCGGCGCCGGCGGTCAGACAGCGGATTCATCCACAACTAGCGAACTCCCCCGGTAGCCTGATACCGCGCCGAGCTTCGAACCCCCTGACGCCGCCCCCTCCAGAGCGCACGCCCCGCGTCTCGCGATGGCCGCCTCCGCCGCCGCGGGGAGCGGGTGGGACCCGGCCGTCTCGCTGCGGCTGAGCCACCCTGCGCTGGTGCTCCTCGAGCGCTGCCGCGGGGCGGCGCCGTTCCGGGCCATCCTCGCCCACCTGCTCCGCCTCGGCCTCGCCTTCGAGACGTTCCCCATGAGCCGGCTCCTCCACTTCGCCACCGCCGTCTCCTCGCCGCCCCTCACGCGCGAGGCCGAGCTCCTCTTCCAGCACTTCACGCCCCGCCCCAACCTCTACATCTTCAACCTCATGATCTCCGCGGCGGCGGCGGAGCGCGGCTCCTCCTCCTCCTCCTCGCTGCGCCGGGCGGCGGCTCTCTACCGGTCCATGCTCGCGGCGTCTGTCCACCCCGACGAGCGGACCTTCCTCGCGCTGCTGAGGTCGGTAGAGCGCCTGTCAGCGGGGAGGCAGGTGCACGCCCAAGTCGTCGTGAGTGGTCTACTATGCATCAACAGCTTATTCAGTGGATAGATGATGAGGTGGAGATTGTCCAAGCAGATGATTCAATAAGCGTGGCAAATATGGAACCAGCTTTTTGGGAATATCAAGGCATAGATTGTTTCTCAGGCAAAGACTGGGGAGAAGGTCCTGTGGCACCAGCCAGCAGTGATCAACAGCCGATCGAAGCAGTCGGCTCTCATAGTAATTTTTGATGGAAAATCCAATTGATGGAACTGATGGAAAATTAGGACGTGGATTTGTGTCGGCCGATAAATTAGAAGAAGTGGACATTGGAGATGGTGACAAGCCAAGGCCGACATTTATCAGTGCTAACTTGGATTCGGTTTTCAAAGAAAAGTTGGTAACATTGTTAAAGGAATACAAGGACTGCTTTGCTTGGGATTATTCGGAGATGCCTGGTCTAGACCGTTCTATTGTTGAGCATCGGTTGCCAATCAAACCTGGATACAGACCTTACAAGCAACCACCCCGAAAAATCTACAAGGAAGAAGTGTTGGCCGATGTGAAAAAAGAGATTGAAAGATTACTAGATGCAAATTTCATTCGGCCCTGTAAATACGCGGATTGGATCTCTAATATTGTTCCTGTCTATAAGAAAAATGGAAAGATGAGGGTTTGCATAGATTTTAGAGACCTAAACAAGGCTACACCCATGGATGGATATTGTTTGAGTTCCTGGTGAAAGAAGGCCGAATCAAATTGCCAGAGGGGCATTCTATGCTTCGGCCCGATGGAGTGAAAGATAAGAGGTACTGTGGGTTTCATGATAGAAATTCTCATTCCATTAATGAATGCAGAGTCTTTAGGATGAAGATTCAGAAAGCTATCCAGGAAGGACATTTGAAATTCGACAACAAAATGAAACTGGACAGTAACCCTTTCCCTCAGAATATGATCGGGTTCTCAGTTAATATGGTAAATGCTGTTCCATCTGGAGAAAAGGGAAGATTGAAAGTTTTAACCTCAAAGAAGGCAGGGCAGGATGGCAAACTGACTGGCACGCTTCCGGATTCGAAAGCCCGGGCCACGTTTGAAGCCAGCTTTGTTCGGCTTGCTGTGTGCTTGGCGTGAGGTGCGGATTTTACGTCAACAAGAGGCAAGAAGGCAGAATGTCAAACTGAAACATACAGGCAGATAAGTGGTTAGCCTTGTCGATCCTATTCAGAGGCGACAAGGCAGGATATCAAACATACAAGCAGATCCAAGCTCTGGAGAAGTTCATGTTATGATGCTTACTGAATTTCTGCATTCCTCTGAAGAAAAGGTAACAATGTGTGCATAGTCAAATCAATTGCTGACCTAATTATATACAAAGAACTAAAGAAGGAATTGAAGCCGGTAGCAACTAGGAAAAATATGGAACGATAAAACCGAATTGCTTCAAAATTTTTGTTGATAGGGAAATTGGGATATAAACCACCCGGAATTTTATTTTATTTTCTGTTACATTTGATGTTCAGAATGGCCTGGTAAAGAGTCGGGATATTCATAGGGTGTAGTCTGTAGTGTAGCATTCCAGTATGAAAGATGCGATAGTAAATGCCAAAATTACTTCAAATCTGACCCTATTTCCATGTCATTTCGCATCAAACAAGATCTGCCGATATTTTTGCTTTTCAGCTATCAGTACAGGTCTTTCTCCACTCCAGTCCCTTGCTCACCACTGGATCTGCATCAGGTAATCAGGTCAACGAGGCCTGAAGGGCAGTTTGGTAACTACCGACCAAAACCCCCCAACGAAATCCCGCCTCCAGCTCCGTCTTCCGAAGAGGCCCTCGCGAAATCCCTCCTGGTTCCCGCCTTGCCGCCGCCCTGGCCCGCCGCTTGCCGCCCAGCCACGTAATTGCTCGTACTCCCAAGGGCAGTTACGGCAGTCGCGGCGGCATTTCGAAATTTTCGTCGCAGGAGTAACCGCGCAAGCCCCCCGCCTTCCTCCCGAAGGCACGACCTGAGCTTTTTGCGTTTTACGAATACCACCTTATCCCTTCCTCAAATCGCACACCTAGCTACGATTCCGAACCTAACTGCGCAGAACAAGCCCCTGATAAGAATATCTGTCTTTCTCAAGGGCCTACTTACAATGCCTCGTCTATAAGGCACACCGCACACCCAGCTCACGCGGAGCCGCAAAAAAAATCTCGCTTTCGTTTCGCGTGGCGTGAGGAGTCGGAGGGAAGCGAAAACTCGCGAAAGGTAAGGGCTTCCGCCGCGCCCGACCCCTCCGTCTTATCCGAACCCTTCCCCCCCGATTCGCCGCTTGATTTCCCGAATCGGCGGCGAGATCCGCCCGATTCGCGCCCCGATCTGCTCTGATTCGTCCCCCGCGCCGTCGGATTTGTTTTTTTTTCCTTCGTTGCAGGGTCTCGGGTTTCCCTCGGAGCGGAGGAGATGGCGGGGAAGGGAGGCAAGGGTCTGCTCGCGGCGAAGACGACGGCGGCCAAGTCCGCGGAGAAGGACAAGGGGAAGAAGGCTCCCGTCTCCCGCTCCTCCCGCGCCGGCCTGCAGGTGACTTGCGGCCTCCCCCCCCTTCCTTGCGTGCTCTGCTTTTCGCTCGCTTCGGCGCGCCGCGCGTGCTAGGGCGCGTTTAGATTTGAACTGCCGCGGGAGCGCGCGCGCGCCTGTAGCTACTGTGTGATCTGTGTGCTCCCGCCTGGGTCGCGCGGGTTAGGTTGGTTAAGGTTTAGCGGTTACCATAAGTGCCGTCGTCATGTTAGATTTTTGGTTGCATGAGCCGTGGCCCGGAGAAGTTTGCGCGCTTTTGGTTAGGGCTTCTGTCGTTCTGCCAGATTTTAGATCTGGAGCGGAGGCTGCTTTTCCTGCCTGTATCATTGAGATTGGCAGGCATGTGAATGCGTTTTCTTCATTTGGGCGTTAGCTTTAGCTCGTCAAGCTTGGTGGGGTTCTTGCAGGTTCTGGTATTGGGCTCTGTTAGGGTTTCAAAATTCGTGGTCACGCCAGGGTGGGGGATGAGACACTCATTTGTAATTATGGTAATGTGTAAGAGGTGGACATAAATTTGGGTAGACTAGATTTTGTGTTCATATGATTGATTTGTCTGATTATTTTTCTGATGGGAAGCTACATCAGGCAGACTTCCTCCTCTCCCCGGAGAAATATGGAATGTGTGTGCCAAAATGAAAATGAAATCATGTACCTGATGCATGAACTGTCCCTTCTTTGCCCCCAAATTTCCATGTGAACTGTGTACTTGTTTTTGGTGATTAATTGATCCAATGTTCTGTTTGTTATCAGCATGCTTATATTGACCAAACATTTCTTGTTGATTATGTAGCATTGATGTGTACTGATATGAGTTGTTCAATTCTTTGTGTTCATGTTATGTAAGAAGACAGCTTTGGCATGGTTTAGTCAGGGGGTTCAATGATTGATACTGTTTTATTGTCTTTATATGCAGAAGAGTTAGTTTCTAAAGTTTTTCTATGAGTTTGCTGATCATTACTATGTCACATTTTCAGTTCCCTGTTGGCCGTATCCACCGCCAACTGAAACAGAGGACTCAGGCCAATGGACGTGTTGGTGCCACTGCAGCTGTGTACTCTGCCGCCATCCTGGAGTATTTGACCGCTGAGGTTCTGGAGTTGGCTGGGAACGCTAGCAAGGATCTGAAGGTGAAGCGTATCACACCTCGCCACCTTCAGCTGGCCATCCGTGGAGATGAGGAGCTCGACACCCTCATCAAGGGTACCATTGCTGGTGGAGGTGTTATCCCGCACATCCACAAGTCCCTGATCAACAAGTCCTCCAAGGAGTGAGGGGCTAGAGACGATGTGCATCTTAGTTTAAACTTGGACTTTTATGCGCTCCTATGTTGTAAGTCCTGGTCATCGTGTAGATTTTAGTTGAGCTGTCAGGTTAAAAGTGATCCTTCTGTGTAACTCTTTCCTGGAACTTCTTCCTTTATTTGAACATCGTGTCTGTGTTGAGTTGTTAACTTCAGGGGTGCAAACCTGGATGCTTATTTAGTTAATTGTGACTGCCCGGTATTTCAGTTGTTCGTGTTATGGGCTGTTTTTTATTTACTTCAATTTCTATTCTGTTACAATTACATATGAATGTACTCTGGGGTGCTCGGATATGGTGTTGTTTTTGTTATCTGGATGCCTGCTAGGTCAGAGCGGTTATCTGCTGTTCCTCACTGCTTTGTTGGAGGGGTAGCCTGCAGCTCCTCCGTGTGCTTGCTGTGACTGTCATTTTTCAAATACACTGCTCTGTAAATGCGTGTCCCCTTTGGTTTCATCACACCTCTGACTGAGCAAAAGAAAAGAATTTCAAGACGGTACTCTTCCAGCACTACAAAACTCCACACTGTATTTTGGGAGGTATGCATCTCGATGCCTGGATTCCTGGAACGGGAAGAAGACACTTAACTGATTCTTTTCTTCTTACTGCAGGCTGGTCTTCTGGTCCGAGTTACCGAATGCAAGAAGGCAGCGATGCTACACCATTCTGTCTAGTCAATTCCAACACCAATAACCAAATACACTGTCTTCGATTGATCTCTCTAGGAAATTTACTCTGTACTAGCATCCTGGGACATCTCCATCACCGGCATCATCTGGCCATCACAGAGGTATCAAGTTCTCGTCTCACTCTTGCTGCAATTCACCTGCTATTCACGACACCAGAGTACCAGCAAGGCCTTGCGTGGCATAAATTGTAGCATAAGTACGTGTTTGGCTCCCGGGACAGTGGTCACTGTCCTGAGTCGGAGGGCCTGGCAAAGCGCCGGAAATGAGTAGGAAAACCACGAGACCGCCATTTTTTCCACAGAACCCACCGTCCAGCCCAGCGGGGTCATCTTTATTTACTTGCCCCTCGGTTTCCAATAACAGGAGGCTTCCACCCTGCTTCCCTCCTCCCCCGGCTCTCTCTCCTTATATCTTGTTGCTCCTTGCACCAAGCCCACCTCTTCACCTACCTTCTCTCTTTCCCCCTCTCTCCTCCTAGCCATTCATCTAGTGGTGTAGCTAGTAGCTTTGTTGTCAGAGTCCAAGTGTTGCATGGAAGGGCTGACGGGCGAGCAGAGGCTTGCGTTCCAGGAGGCCTTCTCTCTATTCGACAAGAACGGCGATGGTGTGTTGCCTCTCCTTTCTGACCATGGCTCTTCATGCCTTTTCATTTGGTCTGGTGCTTGTTCTTGAGATTGTTTCTTTGTTCTCTCTTGCTCGGTTGTAGACTTGCAGTTGTTGGGTTTGGAAGCAATGCTCTTGTTCTGCTTTGGTCAGCCTTGTATTTGTTTGATCTGTTGTTCTTTATTTTTTGCGAAATTGATTCATTGTTCTTTGCAGTACTTGGTTAATGAGATTATAACCATGCACTATGTTGCGCAGAACTTTTATTGCATTCCTAGTTGCTGAGGCGTGACCTTCTCTTTTTTTTCCCCTCAAAAAGGGGGGAAAACTCGTCAATAAAAAAACAAGCAGCTCTAACCTGAATCATCAGTTGGCTCAGAGTTTTTTTGTTTAAAAATGTATTGTTCTCGTGTAACTTTGTGTGGTGTCAACTGTCAAGCGATAGCGTTCGAAAAAAGCAATAGATGGTCCCCTGTATTTTGCGTGGAGATGCTTCCCTGAAAGTTCTTTTAGCTCTGTAGTGACAGCAATGTGTCGCATTACCTACTAATTATCTTTTTCTTATTTTAGTCAAAGAACCTTTCTGCTTGTCCCAAAAAACTGTTTGCTATTGGCACAATTTTGCTTTTTAGAAGGCTCTAAATCTTTTCTGTGAGTTATCCGCCTGATTCCTTCAGGAGAAGTCGTTGCCAAGTTGCTCAATAGCTATCTAGTGATTGCCATGTTCCTCAAGCAATCCCAATCACGTCTTTGGAAACTATTTTGCGATGGTGGTGGTTCAAGTGGCCATTTGAGCTTTATGATCGGCACATAGTTAAGAGACAATCATCTCTAGCTTTACATATTAAGTAGCCAATGATGCTCTAGCTTGGGCATCTATATCTTAGTCAAAAGTTCTGACCAAGCTTTCCACTTGTCTTCGTCTTGGACTCTTGGTCCTACTTGGATTTGCACATAGACCTGTTTCCAATCACAGGCTTAATATTATTGGTTGACAAATGACAAGAGGGGATGGCTTTGCCATGTTCAGGATGCATCACCATGGAAGAGCTGGCTGCAGTGACCCGCTCCCTGATCCTAGCAATCAGGAGCTCAGCGACATGATGAGGGAGGTTGATACAGATGGCAATGGGATCATAGATTTCCAGGAGTTCCAGAGCCTCATTGCTAGGAAGATGAAGGTGAAGCTTTGCATCTGATATACACTATTTTTCTCAAACTGAAGTTGCCAACATCTGACTGCTGTTGCTTTGGATGGTGATTGCAGGACAGTGATGGCGATGAAGAGCTGAAGGAAGCATTTGAGGTCCTAGACAAGGACCATAATGGCTTTATCTCACCAAATGAGGTGGTCTCTTAGTGCCTTTACAAGTTCAGATCATTTGGTACCATGCTGTTTTCATTCAATTTTTATTTCCTCATGTCAATGTGTTCAGCTGAGGGCTGTGATGACCAATCTTGGGGAGAAGATGACCGATGAGGAGGTTGCGCAGATGATCAGGGAAGCAGATACTGATGGTGACGGGCTGGTGAACTTCGATGAGTTCGTGCTTATGATGAAGAATGCTGAACGGAAGATATCTGGGTGAAGGGGATGTAAAGTGAAATCCCTAGTCCTCAGATTGGATGATTCTGTTATAAGTCTACTGTAAATTCCAACTGCATGTTCAGTATTATGATTTTAAGTTCTGTGAAGTATTGGATTCCTCTGTGTGTAACAAGGTTAGCTTGCTGTCTGTAAGGTTGTGAACTTGTGATTTGTTTGATTCTAGAGTGTTAGCTATACGACATGAACTTAGATTTTAGAAGAAGTGCCACATATACCTACAAATTTATATGTAGCAGTGTTCGTAGCTTCTTGAAGTTATGCTAATAATCCATGTGTCCTTTCCAATCCCTTTCGCTAGCCATTTTATTTCTTCTCAACCTTAAGTGTTTTCTTCTTCGTTTCTACTAGCATCGAACTGTTAAAGTTTAGTGAATTCATTCATCAATAAAGGGGGAATCGAGTTTTAAAAGTTTGTGGCTTCAGAAAACGAGGTTAACCCAAAGTCTCATAATGATAAAAGTAAATAAATGATCTTTGAATAGTAAAAGCACGTAAGTGTTGATCTTGATACTATCAACTTCAATCCATAAGTTATGCTGGTCAACCAATGACAACCAACAATTAATCATTCTGCACCTGAACGGTAGCAGGAATAGAAATTTGGAAACAAAAATAGCTTAAGAGATCTTAGCAAGCATATCAAGCCTTGTAAACATATCACCACAATGTATATGTACAGTCTGGCGGAGATACAGAGCCAGTCCTTATTGACACCGAACACGTTATGGGCTCCAGTACATGTGCAGCACTGCCAGCAAGCAGGCACACCAGTTACAAACCACACAGTAATGTCTGAATCAAACCCAGTGTTTTAAGTTTTATACAGCCGGTATACAATCATATAACATTGGTTCTATGTCGCAAAGAACCGCTTGCTGAGATAAAGTGATATCTATTATCTGAAGCATTTCCAACTTCTAGGCTGCAACTGGCTCGCGCAGCTTGCTGCTACCCTCTGATGGCACCAAGCTGTCATAGTATTCCACGAGGACTTTCCAGCCACCCGGGCACATAAAACCATCTGGGGGGCTCTCGCGGTTCTTGGCAAGAGTACGCATCTGAACAAGAAGGCAAGATTTTTTTAGAATTTGGCCAAGAATGATTGGCCCAAAACTTACATCATCCCAACAAAATACTAAAATGATTTACCTTTGTGCCAGAGATGAACAGGAAATCATCTTTTCTTGATGGATCAAAGAAATCCATTTTCTTTTGCTTTGTGTCATATGCAGCCACCTGATCCAAAACAATTTTCAAGAGAAATGTCAAGAAAATAGACAAACAATCTCAAGGATAATCCATTTCAAAAATAAATGATGCAATTCACATCAAAATTGACATGAATATCTGGTCAGGAAGGATGACATACTCTGAAAGGAAGAATATTGAGCCTCTCAAGGCCAGGAGCCATGCTCAAAACCTTCTTTCCATGATCAGCATCATAAAGGTCCCTTTTTGCTGTGGGATGGCTCATACCCGCAGGGTCCCTTCCAACAATATAGAAATTTGCACCAGCATTAATACGAGCCTTAGCATGCCACTGCACCTCAGTTGGCCCAGCATAATGCATTGGAGAGGGGAAGATCGCTACAACAGTTGATTCTGGGTTGAGGACACCTTCCTCAAGAACCTATCAGAAATCACAACAGTGTTAGCAAAGTGCAACAATCAGAACTTTGATTATAGGAAAAGGCATCACCCAATTCGTACTGGAGTTTTAGGTAATTGTTGTTCCAGAATTGAAGTGACCCTTTTACTGGAATTTAAATAGCATTTGGGAACACTTTTCTGGAAGACTAGGTAAAAGTTCAGTGTTCAATTGTATTTTTCATCACTAAATTAAATTCCAGGATGTAGGTTGCTTTGGGGAACAAATTTCTCATAAGCTTTAGTTCAAGGTTATAGTTGCTTGCGTTGACACGTTAGCACTGACCAACTAACATGTTCCTCCAAAAAACAGGTTATTGTTCAACATGTTAAAAACAGAATATACGGAACAAATTAACATGTTAGAAGGTTATTGTCGCTTGCCTGAACATTTTAGCACTGACTAACTAACATGTTCCAATAAAAAACAAGAATAACCTATTTATATGACAAATTTCTCGTATGCTTTAGTTCAAGGTTATAGTTGCTTGCTACTACAGAGTAATCAGGAACCAATTAATTGAGACGAAGGTAAGGGCGGAATGATCATAGATGAATACCTTCTCATGCTGCTTCATTCTCCAACTAAGAGGTACATCATCTGCTTTTGTGAATCCACCAAGTGGATGGAGCAGAAGAACAGGATTTTTGTAGCCCATATCAAGGAGGCGTTTGCGCGTGTCAGTCATAAGCAAAGCATGCCCATTGTGTACAGGATTGCGAAGCTGAAACGCAAATACAGCGTCAGCATTGCGCCTGGCAAACTCTTCGCGCAGCTGTGCCGGAGATAGGCGATACTGATCAAGGCCATCATTGTACTTGATCGGCTCTATGACCTCCAAGTCCCCACCAATCAACCAGTCACCGGCATTGGTAATTGCCTCCTCAACATAAGGTAATCCAGGTGCAGTTGTCCCCCATGTCCTTGCAATTCTTTCTTCCTTATTGTGCTTGTAGATCTCAATGCTGAAGAAAATGAGAGAGAAGTGTTACAACAGGAACTGCAAAAATCAAACAAAGTGAAAGAAACTCGCTTACGTCATAGCAATATGCTACACTTGTTCTTTTATAGGATCAGCATAGAATATTAGAATCATTTTTTAACAATCAGACTACAGAGGTCTTCCCATATATGACTTGAGACTACGGAGGCAAAGAGACGTACATGATTGACGTTATTACGTCACCTTACTTATTTGATAACCGCACCTGTAAACCGACATTCCATTCCTTTCCCATGATTTGACATCCACAGATGTTTGTAAAAACAAGAAATAAATTATTCGTGTCGCGTATTGCCATACTATCGCGAGTCAATTTTGAATGCATATGACTAAAATACCGGGAGATGGTGTAAATAGCAAAACAAAATATCTAGTAGCGGAAGTGATACACGATCTAGTATAATACGACTTGGGCCAAGTCTGAGGGCATGCCTGTTGGTGTATACATACATGAAGTACCTGATAATGACCGACATTCGCAGATATCCTGATATAGGATGACACTGGTTATCGCTATAATAGTAGAATCGACAAAAGAGGAAACCATGTACTACCAAACATACGTTGACCCACAAGATATATCCACCTCATGATAAAATTTGCTCCTAACAGTAGTCAACTCAATATCATCAAATGGCATATCACTCACTAGATTATTGTTGAATAGAATCATTTTTGAGAGAGTTGAGCTCTGCACTTGAATGAAGTTGGAGGACATATACCTTTGGAATCTGCTGTGTTTCTAGCTAAAGAGATTACTCGTGAGCCTAATTACACAGAAGATCAACCTAGCAATTCCAATTTCCAACCCAACCAGCAATTATTATGTCTTTGGGAAGACACCACAAAGTCATCAGATTGTTACATATCCTTATCCATCATCTTCAGTTTACTAATGCATATAGCATATAGGCATACGAACAGCGACAGGACCAAGAAACAAACAAAGGGGGGGTGTGATTCGATTTGTCTTACTCTCTCAATACGGCGACGGGGCGGTCGTTGTCGTCGACGAGCGCGACGCGCGTGGCGCCGTCGGCCTGGATGGCCCGGCGCTGCGCGTCCCCGACGGAGAGCACGATGGGGACGGACATGTTGACCATCCTGCCGTCCGCGCCGCGGATGGCGTTGAAATGAAGTGCTTGGAGGAACTCATGCTCGCGCATGAAGCCTTGCAGCGGGCTCGCCCACCCTTCGCTCAGGACGTGGACCCACTCCGTCTCGACGCGGCCGAGGCGCACCCGGTGCGGCAGCGCCGCCGCCTCCCGCCGCAGCGCCGCGCGCCGGCCGCCCTCCTCGGGCGCCACCAGGTCCACCAGCCGCCCGCCGTCGGGCTCGATCAGGCTGGCCCGGCACCGCACCCCGCGGCGCGCCACGACCGCCTCGGCGCTCCCCACCTTCTTCAGCACGCCCACCTTGGCGCTCCCAATCGCCGCCACGCTCACGCTCACCCGCGCCGGCGCCCCCGCCACGACGCGGTCGCGGCCCGGCTGCGCGGCGAGCTGCGAGAGCCCCGCGAAGAAGGCAGCCTGCGTCGCCATGGCTAGCTCGCTGGCTGGCTGCTGCTGCCGCTGGTGGTGGATTCAGCCGGTGGCTCGGCTCCTCCTCTTCCACCTCCCCCCGATCCCGCCTTGGTCTCCCCCTCCTCTTATAATGCGGGTGCTTTTTGTTCGGTTTTGTATGGGCGGGCGGCCACCACCGGGACCTTCGCAGTGGCTGCGTGGGTGATTGAAAAGGCAGGAGGAGCAGGAGGGGGCGAGTGAACCTGGATGGGATTGCGGGGCGGGAGGCCATGGGCGGGCGGTGAACGTGGACACAGACCGGAGGGGGAACGTGGGTCAGGTCGTCTAATGGGGGTCGATGAGGACGGATCATTGTGCAGTGTCTGCTTGGCTGTTGGTGCTTTGTTTTTGTTTAGCGTGGTGAGATGGTTGGATTTGGACTGCTGTTAGTGTGATGACACCTTTCCAACGTATGAATCTATGTGTCATGGTCAGAGATGGTGGATTTTCTAAGCAGCCAAAGTCTGTGGTCCATCCTATGGAGAGTTCAAAGTCTGTGGTAAAAAAAAGTCTTTGCCAGTCTTTTCAGCGATTTTACTTGAACGGGGTGTTTAGAGTGTAAATTTGGGAGTTGGAGGGTCACGTCGTAATCATTGCGACACTGTAGCATTTCGTTTGTATGTGCAAACAATTGTCCAAAATTTTATTAATTAAGCTCAAAATGTTTGTCTCACAGAGTACAACAAAACTGTATAATTATTTTTGATTTCATCTACATTTAGTACTCCATACATGTTATAACATTTTAATGTGATGGGGAATCTTCTTTATAAAATTTATAAAAGGCCGAAGGTAGGTAGTTATAGTATGTGAATGTGACGGACGACACTTGCCGTGTAATGTTGGCTATGCACGCGTGGGCCGTATGGGTTCCTCGTGTTAGGCTGAAATTGTTATATTAATATTATAATAAGAGAAAAATAAGCGTATTAGCAAGACTCAGTACAGACGCTAATTTATTTGAAATTTTTGTGACGGCATTAATTGATTCGATTCGGATCGGTGTTGCTCTCACCACGGCTATCCTTACAGCGGCAATATTAATACATTATCCTCCTGTAGAGATATTTTTAAAAAAGAATTTGAAATAAATAAAGAGAGAAGTTGAGATACTTCACTAACGAATATAGCACTTTTTATATACTAGTGTTATCTCCTCATGTTGTCTTAAACAAAGGGTGTGTCCCAAAGACATGCTCCGAGACCGAGGAGACCAATGTTAGTTTGAAGATTAGGAAAAAACATACTATGTGGGATGAAAACATGAAATCGTCTCTCTATATGAAGATACGGAGGAAACTGGATGCACCCTTTGAAAATGAGGAATCCTTATTTGACACTGAAAAACTTACCAATTTCTTATTTGGCCCTGAAAAATTTTTTGTTCCTTATTTGACACTGACTTGAACTTTCATTCCTTATTTTACACTCCCGTCAGTTCCGTCAGTTAACTCGGGTGAACAGTACCCCGTGAACAGTACCCCATGTGTTTAATTAACAAAATGACATCCAAATGACTTCTAAAATTCATGAAATTTTTTGTAGTGATACAAAATATAGAGATGAACTTATTTTACATAAAACCTCATATATATAATTTAAAATATTAAAATTAAAATTCACCAAAATATGCTACTTTTAAAGACCACGTGAATTTTTAAAGCATAAAATTCTTTCCAAAAAAGTGATACACGATCTAGTATAATACGACTTGGGCCATATGTAAAAGTATCCAATATTCCTAAAACATGATGAAGTTATTTATGAAATTATTATCCTTCTTAAGTTACATAGAAAAATATTTCTTTATTATGTAAAATTATTGTTTTAATCAACTTAAATATTTATCTATGTAACATGCCATGGGTAATAATTTATAAATTACTTCATCATGTGAAAATATTATTGGATACTTTAAAATAATTTTTGGAAAGAATTTTTATGCTTTAAAATTCACATGGTCTTTAAAAGTAGCATATTTTGGTGAATTTTAGTTTTAATATTTTAAATTATATATATGAGGTTTTGTGTAAAATGAGCACATCTCTATATTTTGTATCACTACAAAAAATTTCATGAATTTTAGAGGTCATTTGGATGTCATTTTGTTAATTAAACACACGGGTTACGGTTCACGGGTTACTGTTCACCCGAGTTAACTAACGGAACAGACGGGAGTGTCAAATAAGGAATGAAAGTTCAAGGCAGTGTCAAATAAGGAACGAAAAATTTTTCAGGGCCAAATAAGAAATGGGTAAGTTTTTCAGTGTCAAATAAGGAATTTCCTCTTTGAAAATTGAGTCACGATTTTCTACAATGTACATCTTTATGTATTTTTCCACTATGCCTATATTTATAATTCTATTAACTGAAATATAATATTCTATAACAGAAAAAAATCAATTCCTTTCTGTTTGACAAAGTCATTATTTGTAAGAGCCAACGATTCATTGCTTGATGCTACGATTTTCTACCATCAACCAGGATTTCAACCAGTATCCCGTTGGCCAGGCCTTGTAGAAGAAGACAACAAATACCTCAACACTAGTCAAGCCATTTATTTGGTGAAACAAAACAACGATGTTACAAACATAGATGAGATAAACCATCATACTAGATGGCATGAAGTGTGCTACCTCGATGCATAGGATCCTCCTTGCTTTTCCAATTATTGGCGCCTTTTGCGCCTTTGCAAGCACGATTTCGTTCTGTGGGTACTTGTTAACAAAATCTTTATCCTTGCCTCAAAAAAAAAAAAATCCTTATCCACTATCAACATACCTCGTCAAGCAGTAGGATTGGGGAGCTATATCTGCCATCACGTATGACCACGTTGCCGTAGTACAATTATTATACAGATATACCGGCCATATTTATTGCCGGTGCTGCAGCTTGAAAGCGTAGTTCTCACTTTGAATATGTAATTTTTTTAGTCTTGTCTTAAGTCATTTTTAAATTTTAATTAAAGTTATAGAAAACATATTAACGTATATATGACCATCTATAATACAAAATAATTATATCCGTATTTCATAAAAGATTGAACATAACGAATTTGTTAATAAAAATTGAGTTAGGATTAACACTAAAATGACATGTTTATGTGCAGCAAGGTCGCACAAAGCAGTACAGTACTCGAAAACAACAGCAACGCTAGCTCCCAGCACGACACGTGTGACATCTCTTGCTCCTTTTTTTGTCTTCGCATATTTTTTCTAGAACTTTCTATTACGCTCATACTAATGTATCCATTTCGTTATCAGATGAGTGAAGCCGGCCTGAAGCGTATAATAATTAATCACCATCTCAAATGGTCCTTTCCTTCCCCAGGACATTCAACATTGTTTGTTATTATTATTGCGTGTCAATGAAAACAAACAATTTGATTGATCGGCAGCTGGGCTGTCAACATACTACGGTGCATTCTTGTCATACGAAATCATACTAGTCGTTGGAGAGTTGCATGGTAGCACGAATCCATCCACATGAGTACATGACACGGACGACCCAAACACGACACCGGCGGCTGGGCGCGCGACCGGTAGAGGAGCAGAGAGCCAGGCGCACGTGAGACAAGCACGCACGCATGGGTCTCTCTCCCGCGGTCGCCGATCGCAATCAACGGATGGACCTGGCCGGCCGCGAAACGCGGGGTCGGCGAGACACGCAGGCTGCAGCCACGCATGCCCGGTCCGGCTCCCGGCCCCGCGTATGAGACCCGGGCGTCGTCGTCTCCGCACGCGGCACGGAGTTTGCGAGCAAACGCACGCCGCCGCGCAGGTGCACAGGCACGAGCATGATGGGAAGTTGGAAACGACGCGCGCCGCCGAAAATTAAAAACTAGTAAATGTATCTGTGCGGATGCAGAAGACTTCGTGAGCGAAGGCAGGATCTCGTGCTAGGGGAGGCAGGAGTGAAGGCCACAAGCATCCGCAGTTGGTGAGTTCGACCACGAGATTTACTCGATCCCTTCCTTCCACTCTAATTCTGTGTTTTTATTTGTCATCATTTGACCATCAATCGCCACAAATCTACATGGGAACGAACGAGTTGGGATTTGAGGCCCATGCCACCGCCATCAGCTCCATTGCCGTCGTTGATGAACTTCTGGTTGTCCAGCCAAATCAGCATGTCTCTGATAGCTAGAGTCAACCCACCATTTTGCAGGGTCGAGTGGAACCTCATGGCTTCATCTTCCTCACAAGTCACACCCGGAAACTGCATCCCTATAATCCGCCTATCTCCTCAGCTACTGCATCCACAACGTCTACAAGACGGTCCTCATCTACATCGTGTTTTCCCCTGCATCCTAAGTGTTCGAGGATATGTCTCTTTGTAAGTGGCGTCTCTTTTTGCCTGCACGCACCTCAGGTATTAATTTACAAACACTTTGCACTCAGTTCTATTATCTTTTGAGTAAATTGCACTCACCATGCAACAACTTAGCAGGTGGGTGCAAATTGGTCCAACATCTTATAAAATGCTTAATTTAGTGCAATAAACTTGACGGAAGTGTGTAAATTGGTCCGGCAACTCGTAAAATACTCATTTTAGTATAATAACTTGGTAAGCTGGTACATCCGTAGTCCAAATGTTACACCAACGATATATTTTCTAACGCCGAGTCATAATAGAAAGTATATTCACGTCGAAACCAATTATTACGCCTCATTTGACCATTGATATTCGTGTTGTGGTGGCAATGTATTTAGCTGAAATAAGAACCTTTAATGTTTAAAAAGTTAATGCTATGTCCTCAAATTAATTATTTTGATATAGGGATTCAATTTTGATTAATAATATTTAATTTCGTATTCAATACTGATGAGTTCACCCATATTGTTTGATACATATTTGATTATATGCATTGTTCAACTAAAAAACAATATGCTGATACGTACTAATAGGATGTTTTGGTAACTTGGCATAATATTTTAAAGCCTCCTATGCTTATTTAGAAAGAGAAAAAGACCTAAAAGGACATAAACAAGCTTGCTTCCATAGAATTGTTGAATAAAGGAAAAAGTGTACTTCACCCCCCAACCTATGATGGGTGGAACACATCACCCCCCAACGTATAAAAATGAATTTTTTACCCCCTGAACTTTCTAAAACCGGACAAATCACCCTAGAAGCATATTTGAAAAATCATAATAAATCACAGAAAAATCGTAAAATAGAAAATCAAATTGTGTTGGACTTAAAATTAGTAGTTCTATGCAGTGAACATATAATACGGAATGCTTTAGTATATTTTTTCCTGTAACTTTAGATCTATGCTTTTCTTCATAGCTGTAAAAAAATGTACTAAAGTATACCATATTATATGTTCACTGCGTAGATCTACTCATTTGGAGTCCAACACAGTTTGATTTTCCATTTTACGATTTTTCTGTGATTTATTATGATTTTTCAAATCTGCTTCAGGGGGTGATTTGTCCGGTTTTAGAAAGTTCATGGGATAAAAAATCCATTTTCATAGGTTGGGGGGTGATGTGTTCCACCCATCATAGGTTGGGAGTTGAAGTAGACTTTTTCCGTTGAATAAATGAGCCAAAGCGCAAAAAAAAGTTCCAAAGTCTCTCTCATGGACTTCAGCCTTTCTATAATTCTAATGGTGCATTTTGACTAACGAATAAATAGGTTATACTCCCTCCGGTTTGGTAAAAGAAGTCGTTTTGGACAAGGTTTGAGTCAAACATTGAGAATATAAATCATGAATAACATTTAAGTCGTTGAGTTTGAAAATGTGAAAATTATATAAATAGATTGGTCTTAAAAATTACTTTCATAAAAGCATACATATATAACTTTTCAATAAATATTTTTATAGAAAAGAGAAGTCAAAGTTATGCTTTGGTGACCGTGTCGCTACAGTCCTTGATCAGAGATTAAGCACTTACTATTAGCTAATGGTGTCCGAAAGCGACAAATATATTAACAGTAGTGGTTCATTAATTGCGTTGGCTAAATGACCTGCGCGGTCAAGTCAACTCGCGTGGAACGTGCAGCTCACGTGCATGATGAGCCTTGAGTCCTTGGTGCGTTGGTGGGTAAAACTTGGTGGAAAAGTCGCATCACACACTGTAGCGTATTGTATCACTTTTCGTTTGTTTGTGGTAATCGTTGTCCTACCATGATCTAATTAGGCTCAAAAAATCCGTCGGGTACATCAAAATCATGTACTTAATTTTTTTATTTACCTACATTTAATGCTTCATGCATGAGGATAGAGATTTGATGTGATTTGATGTGATAGGTGAATAGTGAAGTTTAGAGAGAGAATTTTTGGAAGTTTGTGGGAACTAAACAGGGCCAAGACCCGGTCCAGTGGGCAACGCCAGAACGCCGTGAATTATTTATGTGTTCCTAACTTATCAGTGCCATTTCTCTACGCGGTGAAAGCAAAGAGAGAACTTGCAATCTGTCGTTGTGCCTTATCAGTCATCGGTACTTTTCTCTTAGAACAAATTAGCATCAGCCACCAGTCAGACGAATAGATTCTAAGTCTACTCATGCAGAGATCACATACTCTGTCTCTACTGCTTTCAGAGAAATGAAACAGATGAACCACCCGGGCCAACAAGGCGCGCCGCAACATCACCCCTATGAATGAGCACCCCGTGCATCCAATCTTGAAAATTCACGAAGTCACTATATAGACGTCTCGTACTACTTTTCGGCAGATTCAATCTTGAAATTCACGAAGTCTCGTACTCTAATGCTTTCTAGCAAATCCAATCTTAGAATTTACGAAGTCACCACAGGTGTCTCGCTGTCGATGGGGATGTTACCACTGAAAGTAAGAAAGAATAACCCTTGTTAAATCTAGAATAAATTCAGAAAAATACGACACATGTGCTATGATCAATTCACTTGTTATCTAGTTGCAGTAGTGATTATCAGCCATGCATGCATGCACATCCCGTGGCTTGTCATCTGAAGCCATATCACGCTTGCTTGTTGCCAACAATGTAATAATCTCGCGCTAGCTTGTCACTGTAGTACACAAGTGTCTTCGTATCGCGTTTCGGTGGCAAAATAGCCAAATAACGGAGTACACAACGGAAACATGCGTTATTGTTGAAGGAATGGCATGATAATGTGGGTGCCTTTGGTTATTACGGATAGGTCGAGACAACTGCTGTGGAGGTTTTGCAACGAATTAAAAAAATTACTTTCATAAAAATATACATATATAACTTTTTAAGAAATATTTTTTTATAAAAGAGAAATTAAAGTTATGTTTGGTGACCGTGTCGCTGTCCTAAACGACTTGTTTTATCAAACCGGAGGGAGTACATAGTTGAGAAGCAACAACCTAATAGAAAAAAATATAAAAATTATTCATACATCCATCTATTATGCTTAATACATTGTTGTTGTAAAGTTTGGACTGCAAATATACTGATTTACCAAATTATCATACTAAATTAAATATTTTTATAAGTTGTTAGGCTAATTTGCACCCACTTATCAAGTTATTGTGCCAACTTGAGCATTTTGTAAGTTCTTGGACTAATTTGCACCTACTTGTCAAGTTATCGCACTAAATGGAGCATTTTATAAGTTGTTGTACCAATTTGCACCCACCTGACAAGTTGTTGTATGGTGGATGCAATTTACTCTTATCTTTTCAAGGAAGCTGTCATATCATATCATCTTTGTACAATTAAGATTCATTCCCTTCCTCAAAAAAAAAAAATCATTCCAGTTTAGATGTGTCCTAGGAAGATTTGCATTTTTCTTACCAGAAGATCCCCACTAAACTTATTAAATGATGTAAATAGTTCATGCCTTTTCATTTGGCTTCTACGTGGCCATGATATCAGAGCGATATGGTTTATCTACTAGAAATCGATTAGCAAAATTATTCCCAATTTCAGCCAGGCTATGCAATTTGAAATGTTTAATTAGGAGACATATGACAAGTCAAGAAATATTCCCGTCACCTCATCGACTATGATGCTCAATTGTCTAAATAAGATCCTGCAACTCCCATGTGCTGTTTGTGTCATACTGTCATACCCCATTTGATGCTTGGATATAGGTACATTGTTCTAACTGAATCTGCCATACCAGTAATGAATATGGATGCTTCTTATATGTTAGGATTTCTATAACATAGTCGATATATGTCCCTGTTTATTGATTACCTATTCTATTTTTACCATCCCATGACCAATGGATGCTTATTATCAGTATCTGGTTTACAGGTTGTCTCGGTCTCGACTCAGTATATGGACGCTCCTTATATGTTAGGATAAAGATTATTTAGGTAAGATGAAATAATGTGTACATGTCCACTTGCAAATGTCCTCTTTCATTTCTTTTAACGTTTCAGTTATAAAGGTCCAATTAATTTGTATCCTCCAAATTTGCTCTGTTTTTCAGCCAGAGTTGTGTTAAGAACAGCTAAGAATTGTTGTTTTTCTTTGTATTTATAGGTGGATATATTGTTTGAATACGAATGGACATGGCATAGCGTGGAGCCTTGAAGTACAAAAGAAAGTTGTTGCTGCTGATTGACATAGGGATAAGAGAAACATATATAGCTGTTGGTGGCGCCTCCTAGCTATATTTACATTTCTTTCGTCACTTTATATATGCTTCCATTCCCGCATTCTAAATGAGGTATTATCATTGTTTTTTCGATCTTTTAAGAAAGCACAAAGTACTACTTGAGTTGGTCTTATTTGTTTTATATTTCATGTTTATCTTATTTGTTTTAGCTTCCATATTTATCTTATTTATTTTAACACTTTTCCGTGATGCCAACTAATCACTACTTATAACGACGACAATAAAAAGCAAGGGGTTAGGAATTAAACACAATGGTATAGATGTTGTTTTCATCTCTGCAACAGTGTGGGTGATTATTGCATATAATTATGTGATGGACTATAACCTCTTAAAACATCTTCCACGAAATATGTATATAAATTGTCCGTGCAATAGTTAAGAAACGTACTATAATTATTGCTCATGTGTTAGTGCTTTTGTAATCCTTCATCCGTTGTCTCCGCGCGCAGCGAAGTGCGCGGACCTTCCTAGTTCATGACATACCTGAAGAAAAGATGATTCAACAACGCACGTGCTTTTACCAGCAGGGCTCCACTCCCAATCTACGACCCTTAGTTCCTCACCACAATCTAAATGGTTATTGGAGGTAAATTCAAACTGAATTTCTGTGAAGAACACTTGCATATATCTATCAATTTCCCAAAAACCTATAGGATTATTGAAGTCACCGATGAACAACGCCCTCGTGGTTGGCAAGTCTAAGCAACAAGAGGGCCGAGCCATGATGTGTTCCTTTCCCGTTTCGAAGAGTTGAGCAAGGACGGCGAGGTGTCTCGTCCAAGAAGCAAAGACCATGCATAACTGTGTTACTTCCCCCATGAGCCCAGTGCTCATGCCAGAGCAACAGGCCGATTTCTATCCATGAGTGAGGGCAGAGGAGGAGGGCCTGTGTGGAAGGAAGTGGCTGACGAAGCAGAGCAGCTAAGCGGCCGGAAACCATGCAAGGATTAAGCCAGGCGGCGGAGAGCATATCACAGCAGAGGGGAGAAGCTCCAGCCTGTTCTCTTCGAAAAACACAATCAAATTGGTCTTATTCTTATACTCCTATATAGATCACAGTTAGTTCTTACTGTGTCATCAATGGTTATTCCTTTCTCTGATGGTATTTCCTTCAAAAGAGATTCCATCTTTGACCCATTCTGCTACTGGTAGGCTCAACGTTCTCGTGCAACATTTGCTAATACGGACAAATTTCCATATCATGTACTCTCTCTGAACTACTCAATGCACTAAGAAGTGTATGATATGTTCTAATTGTAGGTTTGATGTTTGCATTTGCACAGACCATTCCGCAAGATAAGATACCACAAATGTAAGCTCCAATCATTAAGCCCATCTTCAAAGATTCATCGCCAAACAAAGAAAGCATAGTCCGTGAATCTCCGGTTCTCGTTATGAGACTATCAAACAAAATGCTCTGTATGTGAAACGTCGGGCACCAACCTATGCAATTCCCTCTTGTCATGCACATAGAAGTTTCACCGCATTGTACGAGAGCGTGTCAGGGGGAGGCGAACGCCTTCTCTAAAAGTGCAGATAGATGATTGTTCACTAAAAGTGCAGATTCATGCACATAGAGGATTATTGTTCACTAAGTGCAGTCCATACATGAATCCCTTACTCCTACACATTCACAAGGGACAACGATAGCCACCCTTCAAGAATCAAGATCTCTCATCTCTTCCCTTGCATCAATAGTAACATCATCAGATATTGTTACGGCCCTGTCGGTATTCGCACTGGCCTAGCAAAGGCCCATGATTCAGCCAGCTTTGCAAGTTTCTCATCTTTGTACATTGAAGATAAAAGAGCTTTCTTAATAAAGGAGTATAAGGTGAATGTTTTGAGGTTGCGACATTCAACAGCAATTTGGCTGCGCTATAAATATGAACTATTTAGCTGCGCTATACTCCATCAGGCACAGGGGCGGAGCTAGAAATGCACCGCAACTCGGGCTAAACTAGTGAACAAGTAATGTGCTCGTTAGAATTAGACAAGATACGTATTATTTTAGTCTTAAAACTGTATAAATTTACAAGGGACGAACTGGCCTAGACCCGTGCTGCAGCACGGGCAGCACGGGCCCTGGCTCCGCCCCTGATCACGCATCCTGGGTTTCTAGAAAAGCAAGCAAGGATGTCTTGTATTTCAGGATGGAGGGAGTATGATACAAGCTTTAGTTGAGGCAAATTCTGATGTTGTCTTAATATCAGCATTCAAACTTAAGAGTATGATAAACAGTATAATGAAGATAAATACCACCGGGCCGCCTAACTTTATGTGCTATTGACGTCTAGCCATACACTACAGCCGTTCAGGTCCATAGACAAAAACTAAAACTGGTCCCCTCCGGCCAGGTGCAGCAATACCGCTCTTGTCTTTCTAGTTCAGAATGATACTAGTCCACGAACTCTCATGCGAGCAACCGCAGTTGTTTAACCTGATAGGAGCAACTCCAGCAGGGGCCTCTATATGGGCCTCTATTTCAAATTTAGAGACTTGGAGCAAAAATACAACTCCAACAGGGCCTTCAAATGAGCCTGCTTTTTCCATAAGCCTCCAAATCTCCCCACCAAGCCTCCATTCCTAGAGGCCCTCCAATTCCCCCTCCAAAAGTGGCACATGCGGCTGACAGGTGGGTCCACGGAAAAATAGAGGCCCGAGTTCATATGCCCACTGGAGTTGAGTGTTTATTTTGGTCCTCTATTTTTTAGAGATGGGCATGCAAATGAGTTTTGGAGGTCTCAATTTGAAGGGCTCCACTCGAGTTGCTCCAACGCAACCCAAATTGGTTTGTATGTTTTGAGATTGCTCTTTATTTAGGCGATCTTAAACGTTGTTTAAAACATCTCACTTCACAATAATAAGGTACTTCTAGCTGGGCAGGGCGCGCAGGGACCCCAAGTTTAAAAGTGAAATGGTAGCACGAGGGAGAGCTAATTTTGGTGGCTCTCCTATCCCGCTGTGCTGAGAGTGATGATGGGTATGTACAAGCTACCAATCACCGTTTTTGCACAGTTTGCACTTATCTAACCAGGCTTACCTGGGCATGCATAGCCCATATGAGATGATACTGGAAAAGCTGTTCAGGCGAACAAACCGACCCTTCTTTATCCTAAACCAAACATTTACATCTTTCACTATCAGTTTCTAGAAATTGGTATATTTAATATAATGAGATTTATGTTTTTCGGTTCACCATGAGAAATATATGATCTGAAAGTTCTGTAAACAAAACTCATCATCAAAGAGATCCAAATGACATTACACTGGAAATCATCAAAGGGATCCAAATGACATTACACCTTGGTATTATTCTACACCATCACATATAATAACTTACTGCTTAGGATTATAGAAATTGAACACTAACAAACAAAACCATTTCTAACTTTCAACATTGTTCAAGAACTAGTTCATAGAAAGATTTCAAAGACTAAAGCTGTAGCTTGTTCTTAATTCACTTTGTTCCAGATCTGGTTCATCCAAAATAATACTTATGTTGCACCACAGCAACAGCAGCAAGAAAAATAACAACCCCAAACATGAGTTCGGATATGTGAAAAATAACAACCCCAAACATGAGTTCATTCAAACATTGAGAAAAATCACAAATAATATTTAAGTCGTTGAGTTCGGATATGTGAAAATTATATAAATAGATTGGTCTTGAAAATTACTTTCATAAAAATCTACATATATAACTTTTCAAGAAATATTTTTATAGAAAAGAGAAGTCAAAATTGTGTTTTGATGACCATATCATCTTCTTTACCAAACCAAAGGGAGGAAATATTAAAAAATAGAACACAACACGAAATCCATAACCACCACCCCTCCCTCGTCTTTTTTTCCCATCCTCGCGGACAGTCGGCGATCTTTTTTCAATTTTAACCAATTTTTTAATAATATTTTAAAAAAATGATTTGGCGTGACAGGAGGGTTCCTGTCACCATCCCCTCCAGCGTGGCAAGTTTATCGCGCCAATGCATGTGGCGCGGCAACGTTATTTTGTCGCGTTATGCGGCCCGGCGTGACCAAAAGAGTCATGAGATGTAAATATTTATCCTGATGGTTTATTTGTAAAAATATTATTAAAAAATTAGTTAAAATTGGAAAAAAATCCCAGTCCGCCACAGTAGTTGTTTGACGTGAGCTAAACAGGATTTCAATGGGCCATCTCATTGCATCAGTGTTATAAAAAGATGATTAAATCTATTAATATTTGGGCCTATATACTTTTGTATAGTATAAACTCTATTATTTGAAATGATGTTTGGTATAATAGGTCACCAAATTATTCAACTATTATCTACATGTACAAGACAATAAATTGGTGTATATGAATCATGTATGTGATAATATACACAAAATATGTGAAAGGGTCTCTAGTCTAGTGGTTAGAGAACCTGAGTAGCACCAAGCAGATCCAAGTTCAACTCCCGAGCGAGTAATTGAGTTTGGAATAAAAAATATAAAAAAATCGGTAGAGGTTTCCCCTCCCGACTTCGATTAAAAATATACATAAAACATATATTCATTTCAAACTTTTGAAAGAGTTTGATGTAACGAAGAAGCTGTTTCTTTTTCACTATCCAAATTTCTTGTGTCACCTACGTCCATATGTGTATCCATCACAACTTGTGTAAAGTCATGTCACTGTGATCTTCCCATATGCAACACCTTCATAAACTGTATATTCACGTCGCTATGTCACGTTACAAATATAAAAATGTTATGACACACTGTCACGTTTGAAAGAAAACGTTATAATTCATCTTTGTAGTGTTAACAAAAATATATTACAACTCACCTATATCACATTAGAAAAAATAATACAATTCGTGTATGTCACGTTAGTAAGTCTTATTTCGAGAAAAATCATCATACGTCATTATAAGATCAAATTAGGTTTAAGTGACGTAACTTTGCAGAAAAAATTAAATTTATTTTCATCTAACAAGTCAATCATGTTATTTTTTTAAAAGAGTAAAGTGTATGGCCGGTCCCTAAACTATCGCGGGTGTGTCATCCCGGTCCCTGAACTCTCAAGTTGACCCTTTAAGTTCTTAAACTTGTTCGGTTGTGTCATTTCAGTCCCTAAACTTGCAAATCATCCGTTCAAATTCTCAAACTTGTTCGGTTCTATCACCTCGGTCCTCAAACTTGGTTTTGTATCTCATCTGGGCCAACACATGGTGATCTAAAAATTTTATATCAAAAAATAATTCATACTTTTTTCATACGAACTCGAATGAAGACGAACTTTATATCAAAATTGTAACCCTCAATATGATCTACAACTTTTTAGTTGAAAAGTTTTTGAATGTAAACTGTTTAGTGCCAAAATATTGTTGTATATTTATATCATTTGAAATTTAAAATTTAAAATTAAATTTTGAGACATTAAACGACTTCAAATAAAAAACAGCACAAGACCCACGGGCGACTGAGGTACAAGAGTTACAGCACACCTCTCGACTTTAAGGCCTTTTTTAGTTCCAAAAAGCAACTCTCAAATTCACTATGCAAAAAGAAGATTCTCCATCATATCAAAATATCATAACATGCATGGAGTACTAAATGTAGATGAAATCGAAAACTAATTACACAGTTTTGTTGTACTCTGCGAGACGAACATTTTATGCCTAATTAATCAATGTTTGGACATTTTTTTACAAATACAAACGAAATACTAAGTGCGCATGAAATTCCGTACTCCCAAATTTAAAATCCCAAATTTGAAAACTAAACAAGGTCTAAGAGGTCTTTTAAGGATCGTTGCTATACATCATCGATTAGGTCCATAGTTGGTTCGTGCCGAATATGGGCTTCGCGTACAGTTACCGAGAGTACGTGTGGTCCGACCATCGATCAAACGAGTGTCAACACGTAGATCATTACAATCCTAAGGCCATTTCCAATCCCATGACTAGGATGGTGTCTATAAAATTAAATGACATGTCACATAAACTAAAAAATGATGTGTCAAGTGAGTTGATGAAGAAAGAGGAGGAAACCGGATCTTACATGAGACATGATTTCTACGCATTATCCAAGACATAGTGAGAGGTGAGTGTCATTTTGAGTTTAGAATAGTAGTGTTTGGGTTGGAGGGGTAATGTCTTATACTTTTTTTTATAATGTAAAGACTATGGACACCACCACGAGTGTCTTGGGTTAGGACTGAGTTTGGTTTCTTCTCCCTGCAGTAAAGTGCTCTACAACGTTGCCATATGTCCTGGTAAGTGGTAACCAATGGGCATTCAGTAACCTGTACAAATTAAGAGCAATCAGGGGAGGAAATGAGAGTCTGTAAACCTTTCCCTGCAGCGTGGCAATTAACTGGTGAGTGTGTTAGCGATTGCAGATGGAGAGAGAGGCGAGGGACATGTGCGCTCAGCGCACCTGATTAGGTTGTGGTGTTGGCGCCATGGCCAGAGGTATCGATGTGCCCAAAGGGAAAGAGTGAAACTGTCGCAGCATGATCTGACACCATCGCCCAAATAAAAAGCCTCGCTCAGCGCGGCAACCTCCTCAGATCATGCTGGCAGCTTCACTCTTTCTCTTGGGGACACACATTGACATTCGTCAGCTGCCAGCTCGGCGTTGCCGAATGAGACCATCATCGACGTATACACCGTGGCGTCGCGTGTAAACCCACGGGTGGCTGAGGCACAAGAGTGACACCACAAGTCTCAACTGACGGAAAATGCATGTACAGGTTCAATCTCAAAGGATCGTTACTATACACATACAGCATCGATTTGGTTGATAGCTGGTTCGTGCCCAATACATTTACCGAGAGTACATGTGATTCGACCCTAGGGATCAACGATCAAACGAGTGTAAACACATCATTTGCAATACTAAGCGCCTTTGAGTTTGGTTCCTTCTCCTTTTAAAGGCTCCACGACGTTACCATTTATCCTGCTAACCACATCAGGCCATCAGCATTCAATAGCCTGTACCACAAATTATTTAAGTGCAGGCAAGGGAAAATTAGGAGCTTCCCTGCAGCATGATGGCAACTGGTGAGTGTGTTCATGATTGCAGACGGAGAGAGAGGCGAGAGGGCATGCGCACCTGATTCTGATTACCGTCCATGCTGGTTGTGTTGTTGGCACCTTGGGTATCAACGTGTCCAAAGGGAAAGAGTGAAACTGTAACAGCATGATCTAACACTACCGCCCAAACAAAAGCCTTGGCGCAGCAACGACCTCGCCATGACATTGCTTTAGATCATGCTGGCAGCTTCACTCTTTCTCTTGGACACTCACACTCTCCTCAAGAGTGTGCGCGCAGGAGGGAAAGCTCAAAGCTCCTCCTCCCATGGCGGATTCGCAGGGGCTCCAGCTCGAGCTCATCACGGCCCTCCCCAATGGCGGAGGATCACACTCATATAGACGACGGAGACGGATCGCCGGGGTCACATGGGGTGGCCGAGGCTCGCGGTCAAGATGGCGCCCCCTAAAGAATCCTCGCCCTGTCGCTGACCTTGCCGGCTGGCTGCGAGCGCGAGGGGGATCCGAGATGCCATGCCATGGCAGGCCGGCGAGCGGGCTGGCAGCCGGCCAATCGGCGCCAAGTCAAACGCGAGGCCGGCACATGCGCGCGGCGCGCGGCCGTGTCGTGCTGGGGGTCGTGGCGCGTCGCGGGGGAGGCGAACATGGCCTCGCCATGTCCTGTCCTCGCCTGCAAACAAATCCCCGTCTCGAGAAGCCAAAACCGCGAATATAGAACGGGCTTAGACTAGAAGTGGAGAGATTGGTACATGCAGAGGTGCACCATAGGCGGTGTTTAGTTCCTGTGAAAAGAGAAAAGGTGAAGTGAAAATGTCACATCGGACACTGTAGCACTTTTCGTTTGTTTGTGGTAAATATTGTCCTACCATGACCTAACTAGGCTTAAAAGATTCGTCTCGTCGTGTACATAAAAATCATTGTACTTAGTTTTTTTTATTTACCTACATTTAATGCTCCATGCATGAGGAGAGAGATTTGATGTGATAGGTGAATAGTGAAGTTTGGAGAGAGAATTTTTGAAAGTTTGGTGATGGGATGGGGAACTAAACAGGGCCATAGTCAAAGATCAGGACTCTGCACTTTCTCTGCAGGCAGGAGTTGCCTAAAATACTCGTGTTCAGCCAGTGGTAAATACAGGTTTGTGGCTTTAAAATACTGACAAGTGTTCATGGAAGACAGTAATTGATACACGGGGCCAAGTTTTTCAGATCCGTGAGCAAAATCACAAGGCGATCGTGTAAAGCTCAACTGCAGTCGAACATCTCATAGGCTTCAACTGAAAACTGTGGCAAGTTTGCTGCTTAAAATACTACACTAGTCTTGGGTTTTCCAGATCCATGAACAAACATACAGCACAGGCTTCAACAAGAGTTGGGAACTTCTCATTGGCTGGAATCCAAAACTGTGGATGTTTCAGTTTGAATACAATAGGCAATGATATTTCACGACACCTAACAATAAAAAGTTGTATACTCAAACTGTATTACACTGGCAATACAAAATAATAAAAGATACAAGTTCTCGAGCAGCTGACGCCGAAAATGGCTGGTGAAAATTAGAAATAATCTGACCAAACAGTAAGACAGCTCAGCAGTCTATTGTTACATACACGGGCCTTAGGTCACCGATGGACTAAAAGTTGTGCACACACACACACACAAATGAAAAAAGAATACACATACAGAAATGGGATGCAGCAGTCTAGAAGACAAATGCCTTGGAGCTAAATTAATAACTTAAAACGCCATCAAATGATGATGGCAAAATAATAAGGAAAAAAATGGATGACATGACACATACATGATCAGATGACTGACTACAACAACAGGTGAACCAAGATTCCGTGCCGCTACAAAACTGACTGACTCAGGAGAAGCTCTGGCGACTAAAGCAGCTGCCTTGGTCCCACTTCTCGTGTTCTGCCTGGCCACCACCTGAAGACCAACCAACCGGGCAGCGAAATGGCCATTGTGCTGGTTAGAGCTTAAATCACTGAAGTTGGCCAGATCCCATGGCTCGCTGAAACCACCCCCACCTTGCTTGCCCGGTTTGTTGCTTTAGTTCACGGCACCATTCAGCAGTTCTGGTTTTGATCCAAAGATTCACCTCATGTCATAACATGTGGGTGAGGAGCACAGTGAGTTGTAAATTTGCTCAGCTTTGGGCCGCTTGGATGCATTTCCTCTGGTACACTGGTAGAAGAGATCTATCAGATGTCTCAGTTTATCTGCATGAGCATCAGATGTGATCCCTAGTTTTAGTCTTGTAACTGGCTCATCCATTGTCGAGAACGCCTCCAATTCCTGAGTTAGCCTTGGCCTTTGTTTCTTCCTCTGAAGAGATAGTTTAGGAAGATGGTTATACAATCATATGTAACCACTAACAAATACAAAATCGACACTTGGGTGCTGATGTGAAGGGGCCTTACCATTATAAGATCGTATATTTCCGAGTCAGGAAGTCCCTGGTAGGGAATCCCAAGTGTAAGCATCTCCAATAAAAAACATCCGAATGACCAGATATCTACTTCCTGCATCCAAGAAATATTTAACCAGACAACTTAGCCTCTCGGGGATTTGGTTGGAATAGGCTAGATCTGTAGATGTTTGACTAATATAGGAGACTATGTATTAATACTAACACACATTCAATTCAAATGGACCTCGATTTACTAAAATGAAGTGGATTTGCAACAGAATCCAATAGACATGCATAGACACAGGCTGCAAGGAACAAACAAATGCACGATGATTCCAGCAGTCGAGAGTAATGTTTGAATAGATGTCTCCACAAAATCTATACTAGATATGCTACTGCAAGATAATTGATTCCCAGCTCAGAACATATTTAAAAATGAAACCAAATTTCAAACTCAGCTATATTAAATTACTCACGTAAAGCATAGGCACAATGCAGGTTGTAGAGAACACAAATATCAGCAAAGTTACCCAACAAATATGCAGAAAAATTGAATAAATATTCTGAATAAACAAAGAAACCGGAGTTACAGAACAAATTCTTACCAGTCCATAATGGTGTTTTTCATGCATGGCCTTAAGAACCTCTGGGGCCATCCAACAAGGTGTCCCAACACAAACATTGGGTGGATGTGTACCAAGGTGAGATATACAGCATGTATGGGACAATGAATGCAACGGAATGGATCTGTCAAAATCAGAGAGTTTGACGACAGGTGCGCCACCATTCCTCTTAGAATCCAGATCAACCAAAACATTCTCACTTTTTATGTCCCGATGAATAATCAGCTTCTTGTGCATCTCCAATAATGCGCAAGAAACTTCCCGAGCAATGTAAAATGCCAGATCAATGGGTACACACTTCTTGCCCTCCTTCAGTAGCTTTGTTAAATAGCCCTAATTTGAAAATAACAGATTCAGCACCAAAAACAAACATCTGTATTGATGTTGAAATGAAAAAAATACAGGTTCATAAACATGAAAAATGATTTTACCTTCAGAGAACCTCCATTTACATACTCCATTAAAATTATGGATTGCAATATCCTGTATTCTTTATCACCATTGACTTGAACCCATTTAGACGAAAGTTGGTGTCCATATATGTCTACTATGGATCTGTGCTTCCTTAATGCTCCCAGCATTCTTACTTCTCCCAGAAGCTTGTACTCAAAAAGTTTAATTTCATCATTTGATGCACTGCGGGTATCTAGATATCGTATCTGCAATTGACAACAAAGTAAATAACTAGACCAAAAAAAAAATAATACCACATAGCAGGCACCAAAGAATAAAGGTGAAGGAAAAAAACCTTTGCTGCAGCATCAACATCACCAATTTTACAGTGATAAACAGAACTAGAAGCTGTAACTTCGATTTCTTTGCATGATGAGACAGATGGGAAGGAACACCGAGGAGTATAGCCCTCATCATCAAGTGCAATGTGAAGCCGACTGAGTGGTACATACCTGAAACCGCATGAAGATAATGAGTTAATCAAACATAGGGTGATGATCTTGGATTCAGAAAGAACCTGCATGTAGCATGTAATACTTGTGTTCAACACCTCCCTGAAATAGCATGACTAATATGCATGCAACTAGATCAGCAGACAAGATCCCCTACCATCAGGTGAACAAAATAATAGAAGGATTAAAAGCGTATCTACAAGCAAATAGCCAAATCAAGAATATAAAATGTAAAACGGGCTCAGTCCCTGCCACAAAGCAAATATATTTTCTTAGCTATTAACTAAACAAAATATGTTTAGGTAGATGAACAGCTGGCAGGTCAAAATTTTAATATATCGTCCTTCTTAAGACAGGACTGCCATTTTGTTGGTGGCATCATTGACCATAAATAGAATGTGACAAAGGCAGAGAACACTCTACAATGTTTTATAATACTGTTTGTTTTATAATATTGTTTGTTTTATATTAACTATTAAGTGGACATAAGAGTATTTCATTCAACTAAGCTACTTGCGATATACATAGAACCTAAAAGCTGGAAATTAGCTGCTTTGAAATATGTAAAGTGGCACTTTGTAGGCCATATTTTCTGCCTGACACAACACTGAAACAGTACTAACTAAAAATTAGCCATACGATAGGACAAGAATGGTGCAGTTCTTATGCATGATGCACTCTATATGCAAAACAAGTGGGAAAAAAGAAAGCTACCATGATGAGTGCTTACAGAGTAAGAACGGAATATCAGAAACTGCTCACCTGCAAAAGTACTCTGGATCTGTCTCTTCCTTTATGTTGGTGGGGTAACAAGCATCAACAATCATCCTTACCCAGCCAGCATGCATAGACACAGGCTGCAAGGAACAAACAAATGCACGATGATTCCAGCAGTCGAGAGTAATGTTTGAATAGATGTCTCCACAAAATCTATACTAAATTTGCTACTGCAAGATAATTGATTCCCAGCTCCAAACATATTTAAAAATGAATCCAAATTTCAAACACTGCTATACTCACCTAAAGCATAGGCACAATACAGGTTGTAGAGAACACAAATATCAGCAAAGTTACCCAACAAATATGCAGAAAAAATGAATAAATATTCTGAATAAACGAAGAAACCGGAGTTACAGAACGAATTATTACCAGTCCATAATGGTGTTTTTCATGCATGGCCTTAAGAACCTCTGGGGCCATCCAACAAGGTGTCCCAACACAAACATTGGGTGGATGTGTACCAAGGTGAGATATACAGCATGTATGGGACAATGAATGCAACGGAATGGATCTGTCAAAATCAGAGAGTTTGACGACAGGTGCGCCAGCATTCCTCTTAGAATCCAGATCAACCAAAACATTCTCACTTTTTTTGTCCCCGGTGGTAAATACAGGGTTGTGGCTTTAAAATACTGACAAGTAAAATGATACACGAGGCCAAGTTTTTCAGATCCATGAGCAAAATCACACTGCAGTCGAACATCTCATAGGCTTCAACTGAAAACTGTGGCAAGTTTGCTGCTTAAAATACTACACCACAAAGTCTAGGTTTTCCAGATCCATGAACAAACTCACAGCACAGGCTTCAACAAGAGTTGGGAACTTCTCATTGGCTGGAATCCAAAACTGTGGATGTTTCAGTTTGAATACAAT
>OAMR01000242.1:1380533-1401598 GCA_900205405.1 Echinochloa crus-galli | reverse complement strand
GGGGGGGGGGGGGGATAAGAGACAGCACTTATGACACCACCACGGTCCACACAAAAACATCAACTGTGACACAACTGATTTGTAATTGAAAAAATTTACTTTGAAAGTAAATTTCAAGACGAACTTCAATATTTTATCCACAAAGAAATTTGGTTCCAACAACAAAAAGAGGAAAGCTAGATACAAGTATAACACATCGCAGAATCAGCAGTTTGGCAAAAACCAATTCGGCAATTCAATCATTGCTACTGGTGGTTGTAAAGCAATTTGCCTAACTGACCTGAAACACCACTGTTTATAACACAAGACATCAACGTTCAATTAGTAAAAGGTGCTGCCTAACTGACCTGAAACATCAACATTTCCACTCCAGCAGCTAAGAAGCTAACCCACATCCACATTCTACAAACAGATGAAACTACACGGAACCTTTTGATGACTTTTCGGCGATTCAGCAATTTAACGGTTGCATACTTCCCATGCCTCCCATTATATTTTCATTAATAAGGGAAAGTATTGTGTAGCTACAGCAAGCAATCATCTATAAACTCCAACAAGTCTCCAACACGGACAATGGGTGTTCCGTAACCACTGACGCATTGAAGCACAACAAAAAATGCGCACGCACTCTAGAGTATTTCACATACAAATAGCAGCTAGCTGCAATATGGTAGTTTCCTACTGCGATAAATTGAACAGTATAGATGGATAAAACAAGAAAAAAAATCAGAAACTTAGTTAACACGCAAAGAAAAGTCACAAACCATATGAACAAAGATCATTGCCCCTACCTAAATTAGCACTTGGCAAAAGAAATCATAGTTACCAGAAGTATCATGTCAAATTCAGCCTAACCAACAGCCGTTACTAATCATCGTTACCCATCCAAGCACTGTCACTCATACCATTTCCCTCTACCGTCATGGTACCGATTGAATACTACAAAAAACCAGCAGAGAACACGATAAAGCAGCCAAATTTAAGCTCGAAAACGCTTGGGTGGGGGGTGTGTGTGTGTGCGTGTGTGTGTGTGTGTGTGAAACTACTGAGCCACTAAACAACAGGCAGACACTGGGAATTGAGTTTTGAGTTTGTCGTTTTCGACATACCTAATTGAGAAGTGGCAAATGGTGAGCTTGGTGAGGCACCTAAGCCTGGCAACCTCGGCCAGTATGGAGCACGAGGACGGCCTGGGCGGCACCATTGAGAGCTCGAGCTCCTTGAGCGCCTGCATCCGGCGGAGCGGCGCCCCTGAGACCCTGGGCGCCGACACCTTGACCTGCAGGCTCTCGAGCCCATCCAGCTCGCCGCTTGCGTCCGTGGGGAGCACCTCCACATCGTTGCCGAAGAACTTGAGCGACCTCAGGCCGCCTCCCCCGCCGATGGAGCGCGGGACGAGGTTGAACGTGTTGCGGTAGACGTATATCTCGCGGCCGCCGCCGGCGGGGGGCGTGGGGAGCGTGGCAAGGTCCCAGACGTTGCCCGCGACGTCGGCGGCGTCGGATCTGCGGGCGGGGAGGTCCTCGGCGTCGGGGACGGAGAAGGCCGGGGCCATGGGGCGCCGCCGGGCGGCGGCGGCGGCGGCGGGGTTTTTGGGCGGCGGAGCCTAGGGTTTCGTACGGGCGAGGAGAGAGAAAGGGGGAGGGGAGGAGCGGGGAGGAGAGAGAGACATGTACGACGGAGGTGGGAATAAAAAGTTTTTTGTTTGCAAAAAAAAATTAGGAAGGGGAAGAGCGCGTGGTGGGGACGCGACACGCGACCGCGCGCGCGAGCCCGAGAAGACGAAGCCTCGACGCGTTTGGTTCGGCCGAGACGCCGAATTGGGCAGCCGATCAACGACGAACGCGGTTCGGTATGGGCTGGGCCGGTTTGGGTCCGGTAACAAGAAATAGAGCCGTTAGCGCTCAGCTGAAGCCCAGGTTGGCCAGGGACCCAGAGCCCAGACCAACAATGTGCAGCCCATCCAACTGGACTGGGCGATTGCACACACAAAAAAAAAACTGGACTGGACGCGAGACTGGATATTTCAGAGGGGCATCCACGGCACTACAGTCCACTCTCTTTCTTCTTTAAATCTCTACTCATAATCCTGTACTGGAGAATCTCGTGGTGCGGAACCAATTGTTCTGCCTCCCCTTGGGTCTGCCTGCGATCCATCCGTATACGGGTCATCGGACGCTTCGTGCGATCCCCACGCCCACCAGCCCGACTCCCGCTCCTACGCCCGACCCCTCCCCCCGAAATCCACCCCCGCCGCCAGCCCGACTCCCACCTCAGCCCGACTCCTGCCCCGAGTTGGTACGCACGCCGCCAGCCGCCACCTCCCCTCCCCGCACGCCGATCCCCCGCGCCACCTTCCCTCCCCGCACGCCAACTCCCCTCCCCCACGTCGACGATGACCACAGCTCAGATCGAATCAAGAGGAAGACCCGTGGGAACCCTAGGCGACCGGAGGACAATCGACGGCGACCGGAGGACAATCGACGGCGACGGAGCCGTGGCTGCTGCAAGGTCCACACGCGTGCGACGATGGGGTCGTGGCTGCTGCAGCAGTTCCGAGCGAGAGGCCGGAGGTCTGAGGCCTGATAGGTAGCACACGCGAGCAGGAACGAGGACGGCAGCACTTGAGCCACGTCGCGGAGCACGGCCGCGGTGGGTCGGAGCCAGCGTCGGCGAGCAGGTGAGCAAGCGAGTGGAGCGTGCTGGCGGCCGCTGCTGTAGATCCCATCTCGGAGACAGCGCCATCGGGTAGGCACGACTACAGGATTTCCCCCTCGTCTAAGAGCAAGTTTTATGGTTTCGGTGGCAAGCGGACGACTCAAGTGAGCAGCTGGCATGCGGTGGTGGCGGGCCCCGCCAAAAGTTAATGCACAGCTGAAATTTCAGCCAATAGCAGCTGCTTCCGCGCGTCTCCGTCCGCTCGAGCCGGCGCGTCGCGAGACGCCCGCCGTGCTCTCTCTCATCATTCTCTCTCCGCCACGCAGGCATTTCGCCGGCTACTCGCCCATCATAATACTTGCTCTAACCTTCCCCCAAGTCTAGCAATCGATTCCTCCCTATTCTTTTTGCAGATCAGGCAAGCCTCAAGCGTGAAGAAGAAATTGGCGTCAAAGTAGCAGGCCTGCCTCGATGGTGTGCCTTTTTTAGGATGGACGGGATATCGCGCGACCGGTCGCGCGATTGCGCACCGCGCGACCCCCGTTCGCCTTCCTCCATTCGGGATACCTGTGGTTCATGTGTGGCAGTCCTCCATTCGGGATTGACTGAAAATCAAGCGGATGAGAGGAAAATCGACTTCAAGCTAATGATACAATGTAATGGCCCTCTCCCTGCTGCTATCTATCCCAGTAATTGTGCAATCCAGATTATTATTGTGATGCTCAGGTAGCTTGACAAAACCAAAATCAAGCACCCCCACTTGTTTCGTTTCTATAATGACGCAAGGATTACTATTGCTATTTTGAGTTGTAGTAATTGCTAATTCCACTAAAATATTGAAGACAAGATGTATTATTGAGGGATTCACTTGGTGTTCTAAAAAGTTGTTGAGGTTAGCAA
This sequence comes from Echinochloa crus-galli, assembly GCA_900205405.1. Lineage (NCBI taxonomy): Eukaryota > Viridiplantae > Streptophyta > Magnoliopsida > Poales > Poaceae > Echinochloa > Echinochloa crus-galli. Next base: position 1,398,040 of record OAMR01000242.1, on the reverse strand, counting down.
GAGGGTTGGATGTGACGGGAGAGGATAGAAACATGCGTGTTCTGTCAGGTTGCTTATACTGAATAGTTAAAGCAAGCTTGTGCAGTTTAGGCTGTCTTTGTGCTTAATTGTAGCAGTGAATGTCACATATACCTGATTATCTTAAGAAAGTTCTTCAGTTACGTGCTTATTAAAGTCTTTGTGCTATATATTTCTTCCAATGCTTATTGATGAAATTTTTCCCTCTAAATGGGCTTTGTGTGTGTCTAGCACTAGCAGGGTTTAATTCATACCATATTTTGACAGTATATTTAGGTTCCAGGAATTGTCTCTGCAAGAGGGTCCGATGTTGCTGTGTTGATTCTTTTGGAGTCTAACGGGCAAACATATATTGTTCTTACCGAGCAGGTATAGTAATGTGACTTAGAGCACACGGTTTGATATTCGGTAACCAAATTCTTCTATTGACTGCCAGCTAGGATGCTAGATGATGAAAAAGGTCATTTTGTTGGCACTGCCGTCCGTGAGTTAGTATCTTATCATCACTCTCTTCTCTCGTCTATTGTCTTCTGAATACAGTACCACCAAAATTTACATGGTATTGTAGGTAATATTAAACCAGCCAGCCTTGTACTGGCCCTGTTTTTGGTTCACATTCCAAAAACATAATATACTACTGTTGCACTTGGAAATTTCACATGAATTTGTGAAGTACTCATTACTATAAACAACTTGAGGCCATGATCCTTTACTGGTGAGAGGTTGAAGAAGAAACTGGTATAAAGTTGAACTTGGAAGACATGGTTGACCTCACTGCACTGTTGGACCCTGCTAGTGAAGGTCGAATGGTACCATCACCGGTAATGGGCCCACATTTCATTCAGTTCACTGCTATCTGGCATAGATTCTGTACTTGAAAAGAATTACATGACTAGAGCAACTCTGCTTAGCCGTTAGCCAATTGGATCGCTCATGGTTGATAGCTCTTATTTATCTGCAAGAATCAAATTTCTGCACTGAGATCACTTTAATTAATAGTAACTTTGGAAGTTGGTAGTATCCCGGAAACTTTGCAGACAAATCTAAATCAGTGCTAGCTATTAGTACTAGAATGCAATTTTTTAACAAATCAAAGCAGGATGTCTGGGATATAAGAGTATAGGCCGGAGCTTTGCTGTAATAAGTTGGGTAACACAAAGTAATGAAGAGTCAGCGTTGCAAATGGTTACCTTTGCTAATCTCAACCGACATCTCCGATTCAATCACAGGGAAGCTGCGACGAGGAGATTGGCCTGTTCCTGTAATAGGGGCCGTGTGGATGAGGAGACCATACGCTCACTTCAAGGGAAATAACTGGGTTGCGCGACCATGGCGAGCCGATCAAGCTACGCGTGGTTCCGTACAACCAGCTGTGGCGATCAACCGTGACCGCGACGTGAAGGTGTTGTGCGCCATATCTCTCTACAAAATGGCCAAGTGGGAAGGCATCCTGCCGTCGCCATCGTCCAACTTGTAGATTTAACATGGGCTTAGTAACGGGTAACTTGTATTTATATAGTATGTTACTACATGATTTGTAATGAACCCGCATGCCTAATTTTTATCTAAATAAAGTTGCTGCACATTATTTCAGTGAATGACATGGCATTATAAATTACTGCATGCCTTGGATCCATAAGTCAGCTACTACCTGTGTTCTTGGATCCTTCGGTATATTTTTTTATTACACAATGATACAGTAGCTACAAGCTGTATTCTAGGAACGCGGTTAACTAGAACAGCTGTGTAGGCACTCTTCTTACCTAGAAATGATGTTTATAGATAGTTAGATGATAGCTAGAATCACGGAGCAAGTTCAAATCGGAGTAGTTTTTCTGGTCGATCCCCCTACAGCGCCCACGCTAGGGTCTGGAGTCTGCTAGCGCCTTGATATCGTTGGCAAGCCTACTCTGCTTTCTCTTCTGTGGTTTGTATTTTTTTTCGAAAAGATAGCAGGAGTACTGCTCTGTCATTTAATAAGAAGAAGCAAGTTTACATCACGCGCCGAAGCGAACACCCCACAACACATACAACGCACGCGAACAACGCACACAACAAAACACTACACCGTCCCAACCTGGGAGAAGAGTCCAAAGAACCACCATGAACTGCGCCGTCGTTGCCAACGATGTGCCACGCCAAAAGCCGTGGCCCGCTGCAAGTCTAAGAACTCCTCCACCAAGGGGCTATCCCTCTCAAGTCGAACTCACACGGTCGTCGATCCCCCTGCTCCAGTGTTGCTTCAGCAGAGCACTCCCGTCACAGCACATTGAAAACCACTGATCCTGGCCACTCTGCGTGGGGGCCTCGCCTCTCCCACCGCCTCACACACCTCCGCCTAGGACTCAGATATCTGAAACCGCTTCGAGAGCATCACCTCAGCCCAACTGACACCGAGGTCACCACTGCATCTTGCGCGTCAACACGAGACATCCAGCACCCCTGGGTCCTCTGCACCTCCCCGCCGACACGGACATGGCACACCTCCATGGTAACACCGCCAATACCACCACCATCACTGCCACAAGCAGGTCTCAGGAAACGACGCCTCCAACGAGGAGGTGACGCCGATGGCGCCACCGTCGCTTGTCCAGTAGTGGACAGGGTTTTCACCCTAAAGACCCCATGCTACAGGACTAAGCACCCCGCAATGGCACCCTCAACAGGGGAACGACGCCCCAAGGGCGACGCTGCCATCGCCACCGACCAGAGTGCCGGTGAAGACTTTCGCCCGGTATACCTTGTCTGCTGCACGCCCACGGACTTGTGACAGAAATCCGCTCCCCGCCGCCTCCACAACGCCTCTGCCGGGCAGATGGTTCGCCACGCTCCACAACACCACCACGGCGCCATAAAGATGCCCCTGTGCTGGAAGCACAGACCACCCCAGCATCGTCACCACAGCGGTATTGCCATGCATTAAGCCTAAATGAAACAATCTTTCCCATAGCTTTGGCTTCATTGGGCCAATAGCATAGTGCTTAAAATACAACAGGGTCATATAGCAAATGGCCATGTAAGTCATTCCTATTTTGTATCTGAAAAGCTGAGAAGGCTAATAATAGATTAATAGGATAGACAAGCACTATGCACTTTGAGTTAGCTTAAAGGAACTCAACTCCCAACTGGTCCACTACCATTTTTATTTGCTGGAAAAGACGTGTTGCTACCTAATAAGAAACATTACCAGTCACCATCACCCCCGGGGAGGACCCGTTTGTGGTTTGTATTTTGAACGCCATCGATTCATATCTTTAATCGTTGTTATTTGAGAGCGCGATTAGGAGGAGAGCACATGCACATTACATGATCGTATTATTACGTGTGCCCAATCAGGAGTGCACGTACACATACACATGCACATATCTTTCCCATGTGACTTGCGTGATTGCAGGTATAATGGTACTGCGGTGTTCAGTCCATAGGTTTCGTGCAATAAACCGATCTTGTCCATAGGTTTCGTACCAAACACAAGACTGTCTTGTCCATTTGGTCATAGTTGTGGTTGATTTTGATATAGCATGATATACTGTATGTTCGGTAGTTGTGAAGCTTGAGTATGCAAAGTTTATGTCTGTCTCAAAGAATATTTGTTTAGATCAATACTATTTTGTTTATATGCTCTATGTATTGCACCGTAGCAACGCACGAGCACTCAACTAAAGTTGCCCAACATCCATGTCTTTGCAAAAATAAAAGTACTAACTTTCATGAATTTTGGTGCGACCTTACACTCCTCAAATTTAAATTTTTCGTGTGGTCTATTTGTTTTTGAATCATGTATCATACACCGTAGCAACGCTCGAGCATTTACCCAGTCAAGAGAAAATTTTGCAGTGATCGGAATAGTATCGTAGAGAGACAATACACAGTATCACTCACAACGTTTTGTATCGAAACACATGTTCAAGCAATGAAATGCGGCATGGAAAGAGAAATGTGGCACAACTGCCCCAAAAGTCAACAGAGGTAGAATACACAGCATCACACATTCATAGTACCAAATGGAGCCTCTTATTCAGCTTTATTGAAACACATTGGAGGTAGATTTTGTAGATATATCTACCACCACCTGGGACACTCGGTATGATTAGTATCAGCACCACGAACACAACGTAGACAAACACGATCTGAGAGTCTCACAGCGCTCTCGACAAAAAGCGTAAGAAACGTAGCAGAACTCAGCGTCTCAGCGGTTCATCGGATACACCGATCGGCATCTCAATAGCAGCCGAGGAAACGGGTAGCAAGAGGGCGGTGGATGAAGCCGCCGGTCAGAACTCAGAACTGGTTGGACCAGTCGGCTGCGCTGCCGACGCGGGGGATGCTGGCGTCCTGCTTCTTCTTGGCCTCGCTGTCGACCTTGAAGGTGGAGCCGCACATCTGGCCCTGGCTGTCCACGCGCGGCACGGCCTTGACCTCGTGCATCGGGTGCTCGAAGCTCTGCAGCCCGCCGGAGGTGGTGTAGAAGCAACCTAAGAGGACGGACATGGACGATGAGTCGGTGATCATGGCATCACATTGCAGGTTTCAACTGAATTTTCAATCAAATGGTGTTTGTATGCTTCACTGCTACTATAGTTACCTTTGGGGAATGGGGCGTACGAGTTGCCACAGCCGGTCTTGAGGAGACCAGCATCGTCAGAGAACACGACATGGTCCTCAGAGTCGACACCCCAGAAGAAGGGGATGCTGCCATCAGCGTCCTGCAATCAGGCATGGCATCACATTTCAGGCCGCAGCTCAGAGGTAAACATGCATAATTCAGAGACAAGATATGGATGCATAATTGGATTACAGTTTGCACGGCTCAAGAAATGGTCAACAAGGTAGCAACGCATGGTTCAGGTGAACTTACAGCAGCAACGAAGGTGGACTTCGACAGGGTGTCGTACAGGATGAACGCAAACTTCCCGCTGAGATCTCTCACGACCTGGCTAGCTGGGACAGGGCCTCTGTCCCTCAGGGTCCTGTAGGCCTCGATGATGATGGTCACCTCGTTCGCGGTCTTGCTAAGGCCATAGTGCTGCTTCAGGTTGGCAATGTTCTCAATGTGCCCTTCGAACAGGCAGAAGATGTCATTCACAGCACCAAACAACCTGTGCAGCAGAACAAGGCACAGAGTCAGGTAAATGTAACTAAGGTAAAATTGTAGGAAATAGTATCAGATGCCCTCAAAAAAAGGTACCAGATAACAAAAGAATTATCGGGATCAATCATGATTCAAGACAAGCGTGCGAGTATTGCCATGCATTAAGCCTAAATGAAACAATCTTTCCCATAGCTTTGGCTTCATTGGGCCAATAGCATAGTGCTTAAAATACAACAGGGTCATATAGCAAATGGCCATGTAAGTCATTCCTATTTTGTATCTGAAAAGCTGAGAAGGCTAATAATAGATTAATAGGATAGACAAGCACTATGCACTTTGAGTTAGCTTAAAGGAACTCAACTCCCAACTGGTCCACTACCATTTTTATTTGCTGGAAAAGACGTGTTGCTACCTAATAAGAAACATTACCAGTCACCATCACCCCCGTTTGAGCTGACAAGGAACATATACTTACAAAGTGTCAAATTGACATGTAATTCAGTTTTGTCAACAAGACATAGGCATGGTATTGGCCATCCTAGCCCAGCATTACCTATTTGTTAAATATTTTGAGTACAATGATAGATAGCGTTAAAATAACAGATGTAACACAGAAAAATGTGTACAAGACAGATATATAGCAACACAGAAGGTTCAACAAAAGTTCGCATACACATACCCGACTCCCCCATAATAATTGTGAAGTACTCCTATATATTTACATTAGATAACAACCATATATGCATGATAAGACGATTGGACTCCAAAATCACAATTCACAGCTAGCAGTTTGAACTAAATGGCTCAGGACAAGGTGAAAAATAAGTCAATCTCTCAGCAACTTTAAGAGAAGCACAAAACACTAGAAGTACAGACATCCTAAGTGTATACATAATCACATGGTGTAGCTGTGAATATACCGAGAACTAGGAAACATCCTTCCTTCCCTAATTGTTAAAAGCTGGATTGTCCAACTTCATCTCAGAAACAAATATCATTCCTTAAGTGATTGCAAATTTTACTTGAAAAATCCAATCTAGCACAGCCAATGTGACCTGATAAACAGCATTATGTTAATAAAGGAACAGACTTACATAAATCGGGTGTTGGATAAGATGAATAAGGAAAAAGTTGACGCAAAGGATGGCATTGAATTAGTTTCTCTATACATTCATCATTCATGGATCGAGGAACTCAACTTACCCAGAATTCAACTGGTCAAATAGTTTATAACCACGAACAAACAATACATCAAAGTATCAAGCGCAGAAACCAACTCAGCCAAACACCCAAACCCAGTGTCCAAATTACTTATATCTTTTTTCTTGAATTTACTAAATTTCGCTTGACTCAAATGAGGACCAAATGAACAAGCCACTGTGTTCGTCAGTTAAAGTTTCAAAAAAAAAAACTCTGTTCGTCAGAGACGTGCTGATTTGCTCCGGAAAAGAAAACGCACAAACGTGCTGACTCTACCAACATTTGGAGCAGATCTAAGCAACCAAAAGGGCATGACCTACCATTACGCCATAAAAAACTCAAATTTACCCAAGAAACGCTACAGATTCCACGTTTCACAATATTACCCTTACGAAAACAAACTCTCTGAATATTAGTTAGTTATTCTTATTCATCGTCTGTTTCATCCTTGCCAAGAGAAAGTGCAAACTGACTTGAACCCCGCAAAAACACGAAGAAATCTCGCCTAAAATCGGCGTGGAAAGCACCAACATCACTGATCAAGCCCACAACGTTAGTTAGCCCCAAGCAACCAAGGAAAAAGAAGATCACCACACATTCCAACCGAAACCTCAAAAATTTCCAACCGTTCCAAACCCCACGAAGCGACCACATCACCGAATCTCTCGACGAAGCACACAAACACCAAGCATTTCGCATCAGTTCATCACCCGGGGCCATCACAGGCACATATATTCGGCAAGGAAGCGAGCACGGCACCTGGGGACGAGGGGGTTCTGCTTGGCCGCCGAGTAGGCCAGCGCGCCGGAGGCGCCCAGGCTGACGGTGACGGCGCCGTCGTGTGCGGCGGAGAAGCCCTTCATCAGCGCGCCCACGCCGCCGGCCGCCGCAGCGGCCGCGCCGGCCAGCGGCGGGCCGCGGAGGCCCTCCGGGCACTTGGCCACCGTGGGATCGAAGACCGCCAGCATCTCGCCGCCGTCCGATGCGAAATCTCTCTTCTCTCCTCGCTTTCCGTGCGCTGTCCTCTTCCGATACTCTGCTTTGTCTGTTGCTACACACGGAAACGCTGAATACCACAAGCGCCCAATAGTCAACATATATAGAACTTTTCGTCTCCCCATTTTGCCCTTTGGTCGGTTGGTATTTTATTTATTTCCAGGAACATCTGTTGAATGTATTTCTATTCAATATTTGCATGGACATGTAAACACCAAAAAAAAAAGATCACAAAGCACGAGGAACTTGGATAAGCTGCATTGCGAAAGAAGTTGTTGCATGAAGCTTTTATAATTCGTTATAAATAGATATAATCTGGCTATTTTTGACCAGAATACAGTATCTATGTATAGGACGCGAGGTGTAGAACAAATTGTCTAGGGTAGTTCGGTCAATTCGTTGAAAAAAATAGTCTCTTGTGCTTATCCAGTTCTGCTTTTAATATTCCATGATCCACCGACGTGGAAAAGGATATAAAGGACCTCTATCACCCAATAAACCAGGGTAGATTAAGCATAGCCAGCTGGAGTTTTGATTAGCACATTCAGAGATGAAAAACCACCGTCTTTGAACGTTATCAGGTCAATGTCCACACATCCAGAATTCCAAATCCATCGTGGAAGAATGGTCACTCATCGTGCTCTCAAGTCTCGACACCGCCCATTGAATCGATGCTTTTAATTAGTGGTTGATAATCTCGCCCCGTCCTGCCTCTACCCTGTGCTAATCACAGCTTGTTTGAAACCACAAACTTTGGATAATTTTTTCAGATTTTTCATGGGAACGTTTGATTCGATCTCGTGTCTGTCTTTATCCAGTTTGTACTCAACATCCCACCGCACGCTGACGTGGAGATGTATAAGACTAAGACGACGGACGTTATTCTTCAGGTCAAACTAGATTATTTTCCTTTTGCGATCAAATCAAAGCAAAGTTATAGTTAGAGGAAGCCATCTCCAGAAGATAGCACAAGTCAATGCCCTGGACGCGTTTATTTAAAAACAAATGACCCGGACGCGTGGAAGGCTGCAAGCCCTTCATCCTTGACTGATCGAATATTCGAATGATCGTGCCCTCTCACCACAACCGCCGTGTCCACTAGGCAGCAGCTGATAGGAACTGCCATTCTGCAAATGAAATCACGAGCTCGCAGGACAGCCTCCTCCTGTTTGTTGCCAAAAACAAAGAGTCCCTTCCATGGTAAAGATAGAATATATGCTAATACTCTAGATCTTCGTTCCTTGATTCTTTGTCATTTCGTTCATGTCGGCCGATACCTGGCTTGATGATTTACCAAGCGGCGAATCTTGGTTACAACATCAAGAGGATACGGTGCAGTGCCAGTCAGTTAGCCAGATCCTACGTGTCGGTCCAGGATGAACCCCGTGATCTTTCAAAAAAAAAGGATGAACCCCGCCTAGCGTAAATCTCTATGGAACGCGTCACATGACCGCAAAAAGGTGCCTTCGTCGATTTGTTAATCTGTCGGATGCATACGGCCACGTCTACGATTTGCCCTTTTATTGAGAAGTTGCTTCGCCAAATATCCGCCGAAATGGGTGGAATATGAATGGATATCCGAATTATCTGAATCAGAAGTCCAAACCGAAGTGCAACGGCTGCTCCAGTTTATGCCCCCCAACGGAACCATGTATTGATGATTACAGTAACAGCAACACCATTAGGGACAAAATGCAGAAAGCAGAGATGCTTAATACCTTTCCTCTCTGCTTATATCCAAAAATAAGATCAATCCAATGATGTAGGTTTTCTGATACATAATCTGACTATCCTTTTCTCCTCACAAAAAGAAGAAGAGAAGGTACAGCCATCTGATAATTCACAGTATAGGATTATGATGTCAACGCAGCGACGCCTCAATGCCTCATCCACTTCATCTTTTCAATGTGTCTGTTGTATTTCCCTCTAGCCCGAATCGTGGTATGGCCGGGGCATGGGCATCCCGAGGAAACCTTCATAGACCATGGTAGAAGCACGCCGATCTCAGCTCTCTAGTCAATGCAGCTACTATGCTCATCAGTTCTGGATCAGAAAGAAACCAGAGGTATAATTTAATCAGCGCTTTCTATATGTGCAGATGAAATCCCTATATTTGGCTGTCGCTATGAGCCCTTGAAACTGTCGTCTTTCAATGACCATGAAAGCAAGTGACCACTGGCATCCCCACTCAAAAGCTGTTTCAGATCCGGTGGTATACAAAGGGCAGTGACAGGGTGCTTATGTGACTTGAGCACCTTCTGCAGAAGCAGCCTATACTCTGGTGTTTGGCCGTTCAGGCTAAGCCCACCAGAAGTGACTGCAGGCGATTTGCTCTTGTTATTTAACTCATCAGACGAGCAGTGCACCATCTTCCAAACCTTAACAGCGCCGCTTTGATGACCAGTCACATACCAGTTTGTGTCCTGCCAATCTGAGTGTGTCGTGCTCGCCACAGATAAGATGAGGTCAGATGGAAGTTGGGAGGTATTCACCACAGCAAGGCAGTCCCCGTTGATGCTCCAAACAGCAAAAAGAACACCAGCACCAGTCAGAATCTCACCAGTTAGGTTGTTCACATGTAGCGCAGATACTGATGCTGGGAACCTTGGTAGCTGCTTCACAAAGACCAGGCTTGTCAGGTCCCACAAGATCACAGAACAGTCGTCAGAGCCCGACACAATTAATGAGTAAGGCTGGCTGACATAGACACAAGTTATCTTGCCCGTGTGAGCGCACAAAGCCTTCTCCATTCTCAGGAGACGGCGGATGCCATCCTTCACAAATCTCCAGACTGCAACAACTCCGTCATCACCACCTGTGGTGAGAATGTTGCCATCATGGCTCACTCCAGTGCACTGGATTTGACTACCACCATGAAGGTTTTCATGTGTGGACAAAAGTCTATCCTGATCATATGTCAATACTCTCAAGCTTCGGTCAGGGAAACCCCAGGAAATATATTCACTGTAAGTTACTGGCTTGAGCAAGCAGTTAGCTGCGGCAATTAGGATCTTATCATTGTAGGAGACAATCTGGGACACTGAAGATGCCGTCTTGCGAATCTCTTGTTGTGTAAGATAGGCGCTGTACCTTAGAGGATGAGGAGGGACTTTCCTGTCAGTCCGTCTCTGTGGATGTGGTTTTTGGAATAACTGTTTTGGTGTCTGTCCAAAATGGTTGATTTGAGCCAGTATTGAAGCCTTCATGGTAGGATCTGATACTGCATCTATGTCAACATTGCCTTCATATGTGTAGTGATAGAAGACATTGACAGCATCTTCGGCTGCCTGGCATATACAAAAATAAATAAATATAAAAAATAATGTAGGTGAATGAGTGATACTACCAAATGAAATACATAACATGTCCTACAGGAATACCCTTTGTTTCACATTACAAGCCACTTACTTTTTGCTTGCACCACAGAGAGCATGTAAAATAAAATAGAGAACATATAATATGAAGAAGATGAATTGATTAACTCATTATAATCCTGCTCGAGACCTCAGGATAAAAACAAAATTATGCACAGTTTAAGAATGGGTCAGAGGGCAAAAGGAGACACTTCAGTAAAGAGGCAAAATGATAGTTCGCTTTGTGCTCACAAATCCTGCGCATTTTGGGTGGGGTGGGGTGGGGGGATGCTATCCTTGTTCAAAATAGAACATATTTGTGCTGTTATGATTACAGTAACAGCAACACCATTAGGGACAAAATGCAGAAAGCAGAGATGCTTAATACCTTTCCTCTCTGCTTATATCCAAAAATAAGATCAATCCAATGATGTAGGTTTTCTGATACATAATCTGACTCCAATGCTTCCCGATGCTTCCTAATGAATTCTCTGACACTGCCTTTAGCCCAAGGCGGCAAAACAACATCACCAACCTGAAAGCGTCATTTAAAAAAGTTACATGCTTGCCTCCAACTGACTGAGCTTTCAGAATCATAACATCTACAGCAAAGATTAGCACATGCGATTTTGTGAAAGTATACCTTTTCTCCTGATTGTTTCTCGCCCAGGTCCAGATTAAACCGGTTCTCCAAAAATTCAGGCAAATAATAGAACTCAGGAATCAGTTCTTTCACATCTGATGTGTTGCTTTTGCCAGCGGCGCTTACCCATGTATCTCTCACACTATTGAATAAACGGTCTGCATGGTCAAATTGCCCACCCTGCAATTTCTGATTTTCTGTGCTAAATGGAGGCAACCTTAAGAGATAGAAAAGGACAATTCCAGCACTTGAATAATGAGAGCCATAATGAAACTTTGGTACATCAGGGTCATCCCAGCTATCGTATCTGAAAGGAACAAAGGAATGAATTTCAATTGAAAGTTAGACGAACAGACCTCTAGCATTTAGCAAAGTTAGAGATGTTAGTTTATTTTAATTGAAAGAGAAACAAATAAGTATACAAATTGACACTTTATAAACCAACCTCTTGCGGAATTCCTCTTCTCCTTCCTCTGTTTGACATCCCATAGGTTTATCAAGCTTGCGAAATGTCTGTGGATTCCTCAGATCTAAAGTATCGCTATCATAATCTGCAAGAACCCATGGAAATACTGGGTACTGGGTGAGATCACTATACCCTCGACCAGCAAGTGTGTTTAGATGCATGAGATATTGGAAGTTGGTAATTTCCCCACTTTGCCATCTTTTAGAAAACGATTTTGCCATGACTCTAAAAAGACGGCTCCCCTCACCGCTGTCCTGTTTTGAGGATGCTGATATGGTCGTGTCCAACCTGTGCAAAAGCATGTTTTCTTAACTGTTAACAAAGTTCCCGTGCTCAAGAAATCTAATGGTAAGTAATAGCAATAAAATGCCAGGTCTTACAACTACAAATAGTTCACAGAATACAGAAGATAAAGGAAACCTCTCCACCTATCAACTGTACGAGACATGCAGAAGAACAGATAGCAAACATAAAAACTCCAACTTGTAGCTAAAATCTAGCTTATTGTGGCGTTCTTCCAAACATAACAATACGGAGCTGGTAAAAGAAAAACATAATTTGTATCTATAGTTTGGTTGAAAATAGGCAGCCAGTTTCCAGCAAAATCAAGACTCACAATTCTAATAAAATACCTATCAGTCAAGGGAAAAAAGACTCAAAAACCGTGTGAGTCATGAAACTTTGGAGAGTAGGAATATGCTCGTGGTTTCAAAACTTTATGTCCCAAATACCAGAACTTACGACAACAAAAATTCTGAGAAAAAGCATGTTTCACAAGCAAGCTGCTGGTAAAAAAAAAAAGCAACCTCCCGCACATTCAAACATGAATGTTTAATTCCTGTGGAGTGTGATGTCAAGACTTGCTACATATAACCTTTAATGCCATAGGTTCATAGATAGCCATTTGAATGTTTTGAATTCATTTTAATTATAGTAGTAAGTGGTATCAAATCTTAATGCTATGCATGCACATGATAACTACTGAGCATGTGTAACTACAACGGATTAAGAATACATACATGCTATTCCGCGGGAGATTCATGGCAATCAGATTTTTGAAAACTTCTTCCCTCTCCTTTTTGTGGAAAACTAGAAGCTCATTGCAACCATCCATGCTGAAAATTTCTATTGCAACAGGCCGGAGCTGGTAATCACGTTTTAGTAGCTCATGAACACTATCAAGCTTCCACATATGCCATGGATGAGGCAGGTTGCTGCTGCTGCAAAGCTTCTCCTTACCCCAAGCACCTCCGTTATATGCCCATGCTCTGCCACCAAGTAAGACCTTTGCTGTTGCACCCCACATGGAAGGTGATTTCAGCTGAGATTCACTGCCACCCATTATATCCTTGTTCACACCTAAAGCTTGATCAATGACAGAGAGCTCATCTTCACTGCCCTTTTCGCAAATGCAATTGGAACCATCAATGTAGAAGTTCTCAATAATGTATAAGCAAAGTTCCCCAATTAGAAATATCCCGTCGTGTTTATCAAGACCAGCAACCCGTTCACAGTTGTACTTATGCCTTATTTTCTCATAGGGTTCCAGATAAGGTCTGATAAGATATTCACCGTTGTCAAGCAACTCCTTTTCTGATTTATCCTCCGAAGTTCTTGCTTCAGTACCTTTTACTGAAGGTGCCCTCCTTGGCGAACTAAGTTCAGATTTACCCTGGTGACTCTCTGTCATGTGAAAAGAATGGGAACTTGATTTTGCTCCAAATTCCGTAGCAGAATGAAGGCTCTGTTCATTAATGCTACTTTTATCATCAGTCCAGCCAATTGGAGCTGAAATTGTGCTTCCTCCTTTGAATATGTCGTCATCATCTTTGAACGATGCAAACTCAGCAGCATCAAGATCCTTCTGCTCAGTGTCATAGGTCAAAAGATTCAAGCCTGACATTGTATCTGAACCAGATGTCATCAACAAGTCCCCGTCCTCTTTATTGGTCATCTTACCATCATCCAATCCAAGGTTGCTGGTTAGAACATTCTGAATAGTATCTATCTTAAATTTAGAGTGTTCAAGTTTCTTCCGCATTCTATATGGTCCTTCAACAGCACATAGCTGCCATGCAGGTTCTGTGGATGATAGCCGCATGGGAAAAATACCTCTCTCGTGAACAAGTTCTTGGAGCTGGCTTTGCCACTCACTTTCTCCATGTAATATCCATCCATATTTGTCTTGACGAATTGCTCTTAGCTCTGTAGACATCACATCACGAACCAAATCAAGATTATACCTCCTCTCATTTATCTGCTCCCAGTGCCTGGCGTCCAGTTTTGCAGATTCCCGAGATTTCCGTCCCATCTCTTTCTTGCGTCTGACTTCCATTCCTTTTATTCTCACGCCAGGAAATTTTGCTGAGCCAGCGATACACTGAACCCACATTATTAGAGCACACTGGTCCAACACTTTACTTATTGTTTGCTGAGAACTCTGGAGCCATTCAAAAAATATTGAGGTACTTCCAGTGAGCAATTTGTCCAGTCCTCCATGCAGGATATCCAATTGCTGCCCTTGGTTAGGCTTGGAAACTAGCAGGTCCTCAAGAGATTGGCGACGATGCACTACCAAGTATTTAAGTAAATCAACCGCCAAATTTTGAGCAGTTAGTCTCTTGTCACGGAGAAGTGCCATTAAATTTATGCAGAAACAACACATTAGATCAGTATCAACATTGCTTGGGCAGAGCACCAGTCTCTTGTTGGCAATTAGAAGCTGAAGAACTGTACAAATATCAACAGAAAAATCTTCCTGACAAGGTTTAGAAGCTAAACTTCTCCCTGTTTCTGTTAGGAATGCAAGATTTGCAAGTAGATCATCTTCCCCCATACTTTTAAGGAATGTTGGGAGGAAACAGTACATTATCATCCGGTTTGTGTTCTTCAATATGGCATGGATGTAAGGATCGAGTTGCCTGCTTCCTCGAGCAATGGACCTGGGCCTGTTTGTGTGTAAAGTATTTTTATATTGTATCCAAGCTTGCCAGTGTGCCTCAGCTTCCCATCAAGATACAGGCTAGCAACACTTGCTTGGAAAAGGCCGGCTAGTGCATTTGGCTTACTATGAACAACAGCGAGATGATGCCATTTTCCTTCTTCCATTTCAGGTGTCCTTTGAACTTCCATGGTCATCGTCATGAACATTCTTCTCATCAGTTGTGGCAGTTGTAAGATCTTTTGCCATCCTCAGGGCACAATCAGACCTACATGACCAAAACAAGGTTTAATATAAATATCTAGAGCCCCACAAGTAAATTATGCACATTGACACATTGTACAAACCTTACACAAGAGAAATATAAATCAACACAACTCTCTAGGAAATCATGTCGCCTGCAAACAGCAGAGAATGGTGGACACATCTTTGCCAGATCAACCATGAACCTCAAAATTGAAGTAGCAACAGCAGGTGCTGCTGCTTCACCACCCATCAGCCTTGCTGCATATGTCTTATGCATCAGAGCTTCTCCTTGGAGATCGCCTCCCATGTCCGATGTAGCCTCATCAAGCTCAGCGACCAAGGTGCCATTAAGATGTGAAAGATTGTTATTCTGATGTGCAAGCGTAGATTTCATAATCAAGGAATCAAATGTAGCTTTTGCCATTGCAATTATAGTATCCAATAGATCCACAAACTTCAATTCTCCGTAGTTTCCATCGCTAGGCATGAGAGCATGGAAATCAAGCATGCGAACCTCTGGAACTCGAGGATAAACAGGCTTCCCAAACACCAAACAAAACAATATATAGTATATTTCTGGAGAATCATGAAAGCTTGAAAGTACATGGTTCAACCCTTGAAAACCTCCGCTTGTGCGGAACTTCAGAGCAAATGTAGTTGATGATGTAAGGCAAACTCCCAAAAGAGTCATGATCCATCTCATACTGGTCGGATGTACAGCTTCATCAAGGAAATATGTAACCAGTCTGGATGAAACAACTTTATGCCATTGTTCCAGCAATTCTTCAGCATTTATGGTTACTTGTAGATCGATAAGCATCTCCAGAACCCACATTATTAGAGCACACTGGTCCAACACTTTACTTATTGTTTGCTGAGAACTCTGGAGCCATTCAAAAAATATTGAGGTACTTCCAGTGAGCAATTTGTCCAGTCCTCCATGCAGGATATCCAATTGCTGCCCTTGGTTAGGCTTGGAAACTAGCAGGTCCTCAAGAGATTGGCGACGATGCACTACCAAGTATTTAAGTAAATCAACCGCCAAATTTTGAGCAGTTTGTCTCTTGTCACGGAGAAGTGCCATTAAATTTATGCAGAAACAACACATTAGATCAGTGTCAACATTGCTTGGGCAGAGCACCAGTCTCTTGTTGGCAATTAGAAGCTGAAGAACTGTACAAATATCAACAGAAAAATCTTCCTGACTTGGGAAGAAACTTGACAAGAGCCGCTGGTCTGTCAATTTGGACCCACTTTGCTGGATGATAGTTGATCGCGTGTACATGGGCTGCTTTCCAACTCCACTGAGGGTGCTACAAACACTAGAGTTCTTAATGTCCATGTTGCAGCTTGGTAATAAAGATGGCCGTATTGAAGACGCCGTGCCTCCAGGTAAAGGTATTTTGTCCATTGCTCGAGGAAGCAGGCAACTCGATCCTTACATCTTTATTACCAAGCTGCAACATGGACATTAAGAACTCTAGTGTTTGTAGCACCCTCAGTGGAGTTGGAAAGCAGCCCATGTACACGCGATCAACTATCATCCAGCAAAGTGGGTCCAAATTGACAGACCAGCGGCTCTTGTCAAGTTTCTTCCCATCTTCTTCATCATCAAGCAAGAGCTTTCTTTCAAGGAAGTTCATCAATCTGCTGAGGCACAAGCCTTGAAAAACCAGAGCGGAGTCGATATCAACAAACAAAGGCACGGACTCCAAAATGCTCTCAATAAAAAGTGCTGCTTTAAACTGCTCTGAGATAATGTCTGCAAGGATTTGAGCAACAAAATCGAGAACAGCAGTAGCTCCTGCAGAGCACGGGCCACCCCCATAACCTAAATCATCTATGTCAAGCAAAAGCTTGGAATTGATTGGGAAAAGGGTATTAACGGCAGGCAACCCCTGAATATTTGTCCTAGGATCAGGGGATGAGTCCATGTCTAAACCAGATGTAGATGAAGACATGGATGGAGAGGCAGTCAGGTGTCTACCATCACTATATGATCCTGCACTACCAGGCCAGGATGTGAATGGAGCCATTGGAGATGCAGTAGGAGTACTAGCTGCTCTGTGGGTTGATCTCTCGGATAAAACAGGGGATCCAACATTATTCACAGAAACTGAGTTGGGTGAATCAGTTACTTGGTGGGATTCAGCAATTCCATTTGAACTGGGAGCTGTGATTTGCCCGTGATCATGAGCATTGTTAAACATTTGGTTTGCTTCGCCATTTAAAATCTTAGTACTGAGCTCCTGATTCAAAGAATCGTCTGTTTTTACTTCAGAAGCTTCAAACGGGTTTGGCATGCCAGTACTTTCTGAACTGGAACTTTTCTGCTCCTGAGGAAAACTCATAACGCTCAATGTTTTGGCAGATTGCTCCTGATCCTGCGGTAAACTTGAAAAGGTGTCCTTTGAACTTCCATGGTCATCGTCATGAACATTCTTCTCATCAGTTGTGGCAGTTGTAAGATCTTTTGCCATCCTCAGGGCACAATCAGACCTACATGACCAAAACAAGGTTTAATATAAATATCTAGAGCCCCACAAGTAAAT